>JARHVA010001336.1:2387500-2950000 GCA_037957365.1 Torreya grandis | reverse complement strand
TGTATCTAATTTAGGAGAGAGAGTTGGGATGGATGATTATGCTATAGCTACAAAGATGGTGTGTATTGGCACTAATAGTGCATTAGTAATGTAGGGGCATAGAAGTGGTCTTTCTGTTTTCCTTCAAATAACAATTTCTCTATTTATGATTCCAATTCATTGTATGGCACATATGATTAATCTTGCGTATAAAATTGTTAGCACATTTAGTAATGTCATAAAAATGGAAGAGCTTATTTGTGACTTGTATGCTTACATGCCAAGTAGCCCAAAAAGATTTATGGAGTTCTAAAATTTTGCAATTGGGCTGATAGATGGCAAAAAACTACTGAAAGATGTTGAAACTAAATGGATTTTCATGTATGAACCTACATGAAATTTTTTTTAGGAATATCCATCTTTGACAAAGTTTACGTATAAATATCATAGGGAAGTTGACAAAGCAAAAGTTTGATGTGTCGTTTAACATATTTCAAAACTTTACTCACATTATGTGGTATTTTTCCAATGTTGAAAGAAATCAACTATTTAATGAAACATGCCCAAGAGAGATCTATCTATATTGTTGATTTTATACATTTGAGAAAATGTGTATATCAATGTTTAGATATATTATACACATCAAATAAAAGCTTTCATGAACCTATTTTTAGAACCTGGCAAATTTTGATAGATTTTCAAAATTTAGAGAGTTATTTGAAATTAAATATACATGATCATATTTGTCTCATGGTAAATGAAATTAAGATCCCAATGCACACATGCTTTAGAAGACTTGAAGTTATGGGAGCTGATCTTGAAGATGTACCTATGACACATCTACTATATGATACTATTTTATCTAAAACATGAATACAATTAAGCAAAATCTCACAAATTTTATCCACTGAGATCAGAGAACATTCAAAGGGATGAGTTGTTGGTGGGCATGGAGTTGTGAATACCATCTTTTGGAATAGTGTTAATAGTCAAGAACAGATCAACATATTATTTCACAAATACATGGGTACAATTGTTATTCATTTTTGTAAATCTATAGATGTGAATGGAGTTTAGATTGATGATATTTTAAATAAACAATTACTGACTTCTCAGTCAATATATTTTGGTATTGCAATGATGGATCAATTTTAGTGTTTAAGTGACCCAATAAAAAATGGTGTTATTACACATATATGAAAAAACATTATCCATGTAGCATCTTACAAGAAAGTATTAGTGAATATTTCAGATTATATGAACTTTTTCAAACAATGATTTTGGGTTTTATGGAAGATGAGAAAGTGTTTAGTGCATTATCCTTCATAAAGTCAAAACTTAGAAACAAATTGGATAAAAATCTAGAGACTTGCTTGAGACTATATGTTTTGCATTATTCTATGGACAAGTTTCCTTATGATAAAGTAGTGGTAACATGGAGTTCTATATTTGAAATAAGAGGCATGACTAATAAAGCTACCAATATAGAGGATACGAATACTGAGACTGAATATGACATTGGCATGGTAATTCCAAATCACACTTACGATGAGCAAGTTTCTCAATGATTGTTTCAGTTACTCGAATTTTAGTTTGATAAGTATAATAATTACTATTTTCTAGAATATTTCATATTTTTTCATCTTTAAATAGATTAAATTATGTAATCTATTTCTTGCATGTTACAATTATGAATCTTAATCAATATACTAGAATTAAGCACTTTATTTGTCATATTAAAATTCTATGTATTTCAAATAGTACTTCTATAACTTAACAATCTAAGTCATTCATTAAGAATCAATCATAATTCTAATTAACATTCTACATAGCATTTCATTATAGCATTCAATGAAGCATACAAGTCTTATGTGTAGACATGCACGGTGCACAATAGGACACTAGTTCTCATGCCATTAAAACTCCAATTATTAAGATTTTTTGTTTTCATTATCTTAATTGTCTATATTAGTGATTTGGAGAGCCTATACACAGATTTAATAAATGCATAAGTGTTGAACCAAAATATAGACAAATATTTTAATCAAACCAATATTATTCTATTACACATTTACATTAGAACCAATACACAAATATATTGGAAATATGTTTTCTATAGTTGGGGATCGCATATTTCTAAATTCCACCACAATCTCCACATATACTATATATGTTATATTATTATTACATAACATTATAAATATAAATAATATCAATAGTTAAATTTCCTAACATTGCCTCCATAATAGTTTAGATTGATAAATATTTAAATAATGCATTCAACCAACACTTTTTCAAATACTACAACTACTAGAACAATATAACTCCATAGAATATTTACTCTGCTTTATCTCCATAGAATATATAAAATTGATCACAATACATTTTAAATATTTAAAATATTAAAATTATATACCCAGAGTATTTGGAACAATTATAAAATATCATTGACATTATACACTCTATTGAATAAAATAAGTGTTTTTAAAACAAACATGATATAAACTATTTGAAACATTATAAATTGTCATTTTAAACATTATAAACTCTTTGAAATAAATTAAGATTTATCTAGAACAGACTCTCCACCCACTTGTTGCTTGCCATCACTCTCCATAGAAACCCTGTTGTCTTGATCTACTTGTGTATCCTTCATTATCACTCCTTCTTTCTCAAGATCCTCTACAACAAAATTGATATTTGCAAGATTTACCCTCTCCTCATTCATTGCATCACCATCTGAAAGAATAGTTAGATATGCATCTATTTTTTGCTTCAAGAAAATACTTAGATCCATCCCATGTTCTTTAATTATTTTCTTCAAAGTATTGTTTTATTTATTTAACAAAACAAGCTTTTTCTTGAATGCAATTGTTGAGGTGATACTTTTGTGGGCATTTTTCAAATGCACATTAAGAATATGTGCTTCTTGCTTCAATTTTTAATATTTTGCCTTCAATTAACAAATAATATATAAGTGTTAATCATATACAAAGTTTAATAATTGAAATATGCATTATAGATAATGAAAATTTACCACTTCGTTTTCCTTCTCTGCTTGTACAATGGTAACAAGGTTTATATCTCTAGCCCATTTATTAAAATATGCATGGGATTCTCCATTTAAAATTTCCAACCTATTTATCATAATCTCTAAAACCTTATAATTATAAGCATTGTTAACAGAAATCAATCCAGATTGAGCTTAATGGAATAAAGCATCAATCTTTGAGGGTTCATTTTAAACAAGTAAAAACAAATTAACTCTTTGGGAGTAGTTATGATAATGGGCATTGATTTATTTGATAATTGATTTTACCCTTATCTCCCATTGTTTTAAATCATTAAATTCATCAAAAACACCTTCCCTCAGATTAACAAGAAGATTTTTTGAAACTAAATTTTTCAATAAAAAAATTAGTGATGGAATCATCAGAGACATTCAAATTATCAATGTGGAGTGGGGTAGCTGGGGAAGAGGTATACATAGAAGGCACTTATGTAGGTACATTAGCAACTTGAATAAAATCATTTGGATTGAATCCACCATCAACTGGGGCCCCACTTTTGATCCCAAGAAACTCTTCATCAAGATCAAACATGTAAAACCTTATGCACTAGAAATGCCACCAATAGAGAAATTTGGGAAATCAAAAATTTATAGGGTTCCTCTACTCTATGCAGGGAGGGAGATGTTATTTCCTCCTCTTTGAATTTGGATGGATTGTGGGGGTGGTGACATACTTCTTGGTCTCCTCATAGATGTTGGGTGAACTGTAAAACAAAACATTATTCAAAATCGGTAAATTCAAAAACATAAAATTAATGCAAATTCAAATTGAATCTTTTATTACATGTAGTCAAGGTGACTTCCTCTTCCATTTTGATTATCCTTGTCAAAATTTCCTTTTCCCCTCTTATTGTCCTTATGGGAGTTTCCTCTTCCCATCTTATTGTCCTTGTCGGAACGACATTAGTGGTTTCACCTGCAAAATGATTAAATTATCCATTTAGTAAACTACCCAATTCTAAGAAACTTCAATTCAAAAATAAATTTGTATGGTGGAAAACATTGATCATGTTGGCGGGAAGAATCCTTAATGGAAATAATTTGAGAGTCAACTACAAAAACAATTAAAAAACTAATATGAAAGATATTTTTTTTCATTAAATAATACAAGAAATAAACATTAAAGAAAATTTGGGGGAACCTAGAAGTGGAGATGAAATAGAATCACTTCTTGGGCATTTAGAAATTTGAAATGAATTGAACGAAGACTCTATGGATTGGGTATCACCAGAGCCCTTTGGAGCATGAAAACCTTTGGATGTTGCCTATTTTATTATGGAATATGCACACACTCTTACCTGTAATAATTAACAGGCTAAAAAATGTTAAAATTTGAAATATCTATAAATCAAGAGAGGTGACTATTAAGAAAACTAAATTTAACTCATGTTCCTTGATAGACAAAGAATTATATTTCATTTTTTGATGAAGGGCAGTGGGAATTGCATTATTCTATATATCATATAAGGCATCAAAATAAAAGGCCATAATATAGTTTGAGGATGAACTAGTGCAAGTGTCCTTTGAAAATGCATAAATCAACTCAGCCCCAATCTTACTACATATAACCATGCACTAGTCACATACAACACTTGATAGAGAATGAATAATATAGTATATAGCCTAGAAGGGAATGTCTGATGGTCTTTCCTACAAAACAATTCTAGCTTGGAAAAAATGCACAATAGATTTAAGAAATAGATTAGCAATTTTTTTAATCGAGATTCCCCTTTGGTTCCGATTATCTGTAATGAAAATAAAAAACATACAATTGTAATTAGGACATCAAACTAATTATAATAAATGATTCATGAATAATTAAAAAATGTTAATTTCATTAATAAATCTAATACTTACCATCTGGGTTTATGGCCACTTTGTAGATTGACTCCAAGTAATTTTTGTCAACATCAGATAAGATAACCATGGTGCTAACAGGGCTTGCATTGCAATGTGGAAGTCCTATTAAATTATGGATATCCAATAGAGAGGTGCTAAAAGATATTGATTTATTGTTAAACTAGACATAGAAATGGCTCTTAGTACAATTATAGTAGGCAACTAGAGATCGCAATAGGTTATTGTTGATCATCATGTCATATTGAGGTATTTGCACCAGGCCTCTGAGTTCCCATTGATCTATCCAATCCACATAGGATTCCAACTACTCCACCATTCGAAAGAAGTTTGGACATAATAGATTATTGAAAATCAAGTTTTGGATCACCCTTGTTTCAATTTCCATGGATGCGGAAGCCATTAGAACTTCACTATGGAGTTTGAAGTTATAGTAGGTGAAGCTTGGAAAGAAAAGGTAGGATGATAAAAAACTTTGAACAAAGTGTGAAAAAAAGGGCACTTTGGGGGTATTAAAAGCCATGAGGAGAACTAGAGAAACTAGTTTGTGTGATCGATGATAGATGGGGTATACTATCACTCAATAATAATAGGTTGCATGACACCATAATGTTACCTGGTATGATGCTACTACATGGTACCATGGCACCATGAAACAGTATGGTGCCAAGCGATGAACCATGCTATCATCCAACACCATGCTGTCGAGTGATAACATCCTATTGCCTGACAACATGGTATCACCCGGTAGCATATTGTTATGCGATGGCATGGGGTTGCATAAATAGGCTAATGTTTCATGATAACATGGTACCACCTGACATCATATTATCGTACGATGGCATGAAGTCATGTGATAACTACTATCACATGGTAGCACAACATCGCACAATGGTAGAAATGTGCATAATAGTGAGTACACTATCGCCTTAGCCGAATGCTATCAAATGGTTGTGTAGAAAAAACAAAGTGATTTTCCCCTCCTCTACACACTCGGATTCACGAAGGTTGTGAATCCAATTTACCTAAACAAACCTAGGGGGTTTCTATCATGGTCTCTTAAAATGAACCCTGAATTGAGCACCCTTGTGTCTTCAAGTAGTATTAACATGAACCATGAAATCCAATATAATCCATGGGAAAATAATGGGTGTGGGATGATATCTATCACTTGAATAATATCTAGGTAGAACAAATGATAGTTGTCACATCAGGTCTACCAAATATTTAACCATGCATTAGATGATGATCTAGCCCTTTCATTAGGTGTTGCTCCTCTTTCTATAATTATCTTTACATCACCTTGATGCAATTTTTTTAAAAAATTTGGATGGAACATGTGTTTGATTTCAAGGAAAAATATTTTTGGCTGAAAATATCTTTAAAAAAAAGTGTTTAATTTTTTTTTCTCCTTTAAAAATTTGGTGATAGTTGAATAATTTTATAATTAATTGGATTTATTTATTTATTATTATTATTATTATTATTATTATTATTATTATTATTATTATTATTATTATTATTAATTATCGTTTTTGAATGGAATTATGAACCGATTTAAAATATATATAAGAATTTAGATTTCCAAATTATTATTAAATCAATAATTGATAGGTTTTAAATACATGACATACGACCACAACTAATCTTATGATTACTAGATATATAACCAATAGACCTTGAATATATTACATATAGCCACAACCGATCTCACATACCTAACAAAATTTGAACATGAATAGAATTGAAAATAACCAAGACAATTTAATAGCTCACCCACATTTCATTAACAATTAGATAATCATTTTATTAAAATAATTTCTACAAATTTTAAATTAAATTGTTCTATAATAAACATAACATTAATTTACTCATACTTTTAATTTTATATTTTACTCGTACTAATTCATTTGAGTTCAAATCTTACAAATAAGAAAATGATATGTTTTATTCTAAAAAAGCTTAAAGTTTTTTTGTTTGAGAGAGTTTACAATATCAATATCAATATATATATATATATATATATATATATATATATATATATATATATATATATATATATATATATATATAATTATCAAGTACTTTGATTTGTTGTTTTGGTATAGATTAATATTTACAAATAAATTGATTTGAATTCAAATTCTATAAATGAAAAAATAATATGTTCAATTTAAATTTAAAATTACCTTAAATTTATTAAATAGACATCAAATTTAAAATAAAATATAATTTTAAGCAACTCACTATATTACACTCCAAAAGTCTATTTTCTCATAATATATTTAAATTTACATTTATAAATCAATTAATTATTTTATAAAAATTCAAACAATTTAACAATTATTTTTTTAATAATTTATAAATTAATTTAATTTAAAATAAATAATAATTAACTACGTTTTATCATTTTTTATTTTTTATTCTTTTTATCAAAATTTAATAATGAAAAATAAAAAAATCAAATAATTATTTAAATATATAATTTTCGAAATAAACATCTTTAAAATAAATAATTGCCACTCATCGTCTCCTCTTTATAAATATTGATTAGTTATCTTCTATATATTAATGATGAGATTTTTTTTAATAATTATTTTAAATACTTAAACTTATTTAAAATATGCATTAGGTACTCCCCATCTCTTTTATTTTTTCTTTTCTTCCTCTCAAAACATAATTATTAAAAACAAATATATTTAATAATTATAAATAATCTATAAGTCAAACATTTTTAAACTGAGAAATACTGATTGGCCACCTTCCATTTTTTTTTCCATTTTATAAAATAATAAGTAATTTCCAAGTTCAACCTCTTTAAAATAAGCAATGGTTAGCCGCCATTCATTCATGTATCCTTTTATTTTTGGATTTTATAAAAAAATAATATAATATATGAAAAAACTTAATTTTATTATTTTGTAATAAAATAATATTCTCTTTTTCAAAGTATTTCTTATATTTGTGCCTCAAAATGATTTGAGTGCATACTTTATTTTTTATTAGTACCTGCACAATCGGTACTATTGGAATCCCTTTATCTATTAGTCCCTAATTTAGATAATGTGCACCAATATAAATACATTATTCTTTATATATTTTAGTCAAAACATCATACAGATAATAATATATATGATATATTAAATATTAAAGAAATTATTTTATTTATTTTTTATTGATTGAATTTGAATGATGTAACAAATATCATTGGACTCATAGGTGGCTCTCTACTGCTGGGAGGGTGACACTTCTGCAATCTGTGATTCAAGCCCTTTCCATATATCGTAGTATGGTTCAGGGTGCCCCAGTGTATTTTCTTACGGAATTTGATGCTCTTTCTCGCCAATTTCTTTGGAGCGGTAACCTGCAAAATACCAAATGGAGCCTTATTAATTGAGATACTGTTTGCCGACCAAAAAAGGAAGGAGGCCTTGGCCTGCGCTCTGCTATCTTTTGCAGTCAAGCTCTCGTTGCCAAACTCTATTGGCACTGGTGCTCTAGTCAATCTCACCTGTGGGCCCGTATACTGTCATACAAGTATTATCTTGGTGTTGATCCTTCTGATATTTCCAGGGTTCCTCTTGAGGGAAGAGGTTCTATGGTGTGGAATACCCTCAAGCTTGGTGCTCATCTTGTGAAACGCAGTCTCTTTTGGATCTGCAATAGTGGCACTATGGCCCTCTTTTGGAGTGACTCTTGGGATGGGTCTCCTCCTCTCTTATCCTCTCATCCACACTTGCAGTCTCTTTGTGATCTTTTCCTTTCTGCTGGGTGGAATACGGTGGCTCATTATAAGGAGGCCTTTAACCTGGGCACGGCTGTGGGTTATCGATGGAAGAATTCTTCTGCTTGGCCGCCGGGTGGCTCTTTGGGGGATCGGTTGGAGTTATCTCAGATTTTGGCTTCTAGAGAATGCAGCGCTTTGCAGGAACGTGATGTTTTGGCTTGGGGAGGTGCTTCTTCTAGGAAGTATTATGTTTCTTCTGGGTACCTTGCATTGGCAAAGCAACTTTTTGGTGAAGTGGAGGTCTCTTGGTGGAAGAAAGTTTGGAATCGTTTTTCATGGCCTAAGTGCAATTTTTTCCTCTGGGTTCTGGTTTACAATAGGTGTCTTACTTAGGACAATCTCTGTCAACGAGGCTTCCAGAGCCCTTCCATATGTGTTTTATGCCGCATTAGTGAAGAGACTGTTTCTCACCTTTTCTTCCAGTGCCCTTTTGCCAAACAGATTTGGCACCTCTGGTGGAGTGTGTGGGGTTGCTCATGCTGGCATGTTTCCTCTCTATCTGAATTCTGCGATCATTTGGGCCACCCTCCTTCTAAGGCTTCTTTTCTTCAGGTTGCTTGGTCCATTGGTCCTTCCCTTATTTTGTGGCATATATAGCTTGAGAGGAACAGGAGGATCTTTCATGATGTGCACTTTGAGCTCAGGTTCCTGTGGGGGAAAATTATTAATTCTCTTCATGCAACTCTCCAAGCTAAATGTGACGTTGCTGTTGGTTTGGACACTGTAGATGCTGGTATTTACTCACCCTTTTCCTTTGCTCCTCCCAGTGACTCTCCCTTTGCTTCCCACACTCGCTCAGCGAATGGCACTAGGCAGCACTCGCATCCTGTCAATCGTGAGGGGCATTGGACTCCTCCTGCGGTTGAAGTTCTTAAAATCAATACTGATGGTTCTTCTCAGAGAAATCCAAGGTCAGCTGGTAGTGGGGGTGTTGGGCATGATAGTTCTGGTGATATTCAGTTTTTCTTTTCTATCTACAAGGGCTACCATACTAATAATCTCATGGAAGCTCTAGCTATCTTGGTTGCAGTGCAACAGTGTTGTCAACGTGGCTGGCACAGAATTATTTGCGAGACTGACTCGCAGGTGGTTGTTAATTTATTGAATAAAAGGAACTTTGTGACTGTGGATTGGCATTCGGTTGTGGTTGTTCAACAGATCCTTCAGCTATGTACTTCCTTGGATTCTATGTCTTTTATGCATATTCCTCGCGAGTGGAACGATGTGGCTGATTGTTTGGCTAAATAAGCCTCCGAGCATGGGCCGCCTTGGAACATTTTTGATCATACGATGCTTCCCCTGAATTTATCTCAGAAGCTGGGTCAACTTGTTGACCAAGTTAAAGCTCTGTAATTCTCTTTGTTTCTTGTTTTGTTTTCAATAAAATTTTTACCCCTCCTTTAGTGAAAACAAATATCCTCAGAAAATAACTGTTTTTCAATTAATTAAAATAATAAATTATACATCATCCAATCAGACACAAGAATTAAAATCCAACTATTTTGAAAACAATTTACAAAGGCGCTGGGGTGCATTGGTATTCGCAAGCTTCTGGCGGCTACGGCTAAGGTTTTCAATAGAGCTTTTGGGGACCACCATTTCAGGGTAACTGTGTTTATAGCCTAGACCTACTCATGAGAAAACATTTTTCCAGCCTAACATAAGGAGATTATCGAAATGGAATCATAACACTTTGATGTGGAGGCCATGAACTGCCTGATTAATACATGTCTGCCTTCTGGTGATCATGAGGATGTGAATTAAGTGGTCAACCAGTCTCACTCTATTGTTTTGTTTCATGATCTATTTTTCTGCTTTGGTCTATTATGTTTATGGTTTTCTCACTTAACTTTTCTAGGGTGACTCCATTTTGACTCCCTGTTGGATTGTGTATATGATGTTATATGTGGATGAGGCCCGGAAATATTAGGAGTAATTACCATGACTGTATTGTTGGGCTAAGAATTGAACCCATGACCTTCATAGCTGGGCATTGTATAATTTTTTTTTTTGAATGCTTACAAATAATTTTCATTTAGCAAATCTCCCAATTTGAGGGGGAAAAGTTGTCAAAGAGTGTGAATCAATCTGCACTCAATTTTATTACCCTGCAATAGAAAGTAGAGGATGTTGAAACAGAGAAAGTAACTGCTTTGTCTAAAATGTTAGCAGAGGTGGTGCCACTGAGTGAAACCCAAGAAGGTCATCATTGTCGTGAAGATGAAGTTTCAAGATTTTTTAAGGTGGGAAACGACAATGAAGAAGATGTTCAAATAATGGGAAAGCTTGGAAGTCAACTACAAATTCTTAATGATGAAAATCACAATAAGCTTTTGACTAAACTTGGTGAGCATTTAGAGAAAACAAAGAAGGAACCGTATAAGAATCAGCTTGCGAGAAATGAATGGGATGAACTGAAACTTATTCTGGATGAAGCAAATAAAGCTAAAGAACAGATTATAGGAGATTATGAGTCCTATAAACTGGAGACCAGTTTTGAAATTGTTGAAATGGAGCGAAATGAAGTAGAAGCTATGAGATCAAGACATCAGATAGATGAACTTAGTCTTCAAATGTTTCATCTCAAAGATGGATTGCACTGAGGCAAGGGATGAAAAGCTAAAACTAATGGGTGACCTTTATGAATACAAGTTATTGGGAAAAAAATTAGTGAGTGAGAGAACAGACCTATCCAAGGATATTCATTTAGTAAAAATTGAGTTGGAGCAAATGAGAAGAGAAGCTAAGTTGTACAAAACACTTGAAGAAGGAAGGAATCAACTTGCAGAGGAGAACAATAAACTTTCAGTAGAGCCACATGATTGCAAGAAATGGATATCCACGATGCAAGATGAACAATTAGAACACAATAATCATTTGAAAGATGTTGTACTATAGCTTTGTAATGCTACACATGAAAATATGCACCTCACAAGCAATCTGCACAAACATACACATTGTATTGAACAAGGGAGATGATTAGGCGCTGATCCTAATGACTACAAATTTGTAGTGCATAACGAAGTAGAAAATCTTGAGATAAGCACTCAACCATTTGAGTTTACTAGTGAGTCAAATATCTTGAATATTGATTCATAGCTCACCACTACTGGTAGTGCTACATTAGAGATTTTTACAGAATGTAGAATTATGCAAGTAAAATTTTAATCTTGTAAGTAAAATTTGAACTTAGTAATTTAGAGTTTTCATAAATCTAGAGTTTGTCTGCAAAACTGATCAAGGAATTGTTATTTTGCAGGGCGAGAGAGTTTTGGCTGTTATAGAACTTACTAATACTTATGACCACCTTAGAAAGTTGGTCCAGCAGCAAGAGAGAATGAGTGAAGATAGTGAAGTGCTACTTAATCATCTGCAACATGCAGAGGCCAAAGTAGGTGGAAGAAATATGCAGGATCCCATGGATTTGAATATCCTTGTTGATGGTTGTGGCAAGTTTGTTAAACAGTTGCAGGAAGTATTGGGTGAAAGGTCACAGTATGAATCAACTATAAGGGAACTTGAGTCTACTTTGTTTACAAAGGACAAAGATATCCAAGATATCAATGGCAACTATGTTGAACTTTTCCAGACGTGTGGGTAAATTGAAGAGATTAGTGTCTAGTGCACAATACTTAATGAGAAATGTGCAGATATGGCAAAGCAGACAGCTCAACTTTGAAATGAGATGGATTCTTTATATTTGGAGGTAGAAGCTCTCCAAAAATATCTTCGAGAAAAGGAAATGCTGATGAAGGCCTCTGCAGATTCTCATTATCACTTGAAATACCAATTTGATATATGGCCACTGAGAAGATAATAGCTAAAAGCCAGGTCTGAGAATTTTTTCAAAACTGAAGTCCTCTTGATTTCCTTCTCGAGGGAAAGATCAAGATTGTGGATAATATTTTAGCAACAGGGCACATCTATTGTTCCTCTTTCATTTTATTCCTCTCAAGTAGCCTATAAAATGATGGAGAAGTTTTTGCTATCTCAATTACATCTATTCCTTTGTTTAACAACCCGATGCTGCATACTGATTAACAACCTACCCAAAAGGCCCAAAGGGTATGAGAAACAAATTTCCACAAAACTATATCAATTGTCTCCTACGTGAACTCACCATTCAACAAGATGAATATAAATTCAGCGATAATAAATTGTACAGACATGATTTTTTGGCCAGGTGTGAGGAAAGATTTGTAGCCAAAAGATTTTTAGGACACATTAACAAAACCTTGTGAACCAATTATCCATGGTTTGTCCTCTTGACCTTTTTTTCAACACCATATGCCCCAGATGTTATTGCAAGAAAAAACAACTACGAAAAACAGACTTTATTACCGATTAAGAATCTGCATTTATATAGGCTCTACAACAGAAAAGATTGCAAACTGCACAAGTTAATGCCTTAGTCTAAGCATTTTAATAAGTAATAATTCTTTCTTCCATATTGTGAATGTTTACGTAAGACAAACTTATAAGGAATAGGCAAAATAAGCCGTCAATTTCATCTGGACTCCTCTAAACCTTTGAAAATTAATTATCTTAGGTAGCAGATAACAAAAAAAACCACCTTCATATAACTATAATGATGAAAATCCCATGAGAAATAAAGAGAGACCAAAAAAAGTCCCGTTAGTTTCTCTCAGTTGTTGATTCCTGTATCCTCTAATTGTCAGCCTACGGATTCAATTTCTATTTGAAACTGAAAATAACATTTACAAATGTTGGGGACAATATATCCTGCTTCTCACAGTCATATTGTTACCTACAGCTGAATTCATCAAGCAGCATCTTTGGTGTTTTTACCTTAATCCATGCAATAAACCATCTTTAATTCAAATTTAATATAGGAAAGCATGTGTGCATACCATGTTATAGATACATACAACACACACCATGGGACATACATATTAAAAATGAATTATGTCTAAAACGGGGGGCATTAGATCTTGCTTACTTCTTCCCTTTTTTTGAAGTGGTTTTCTTCTTCTCCCAAATAATCTCACCCTTTTCGAGTACCGAAACTTCGCAAAGCATAGGTATGTTGCCATAACGCTTCTTGAATTGTTCCACACGATCATTTACCACCACAGGTGCCTTGTTACCCTAGTAAAATGATGGTTGCTTGACCAGATATCAACCACATACTTAGGTTGGGTTCCTCCAGTAACCATTACCTGCTCTCCATTGTAGTACACCTTAGCCTGAGGATAGTGTTTTGGATGAATGTCCTTCTTCTTACAACTTATACGCACTCCTCCTCCATTCACCTATATCAAAGATTGTAATGAATTATAAAGAGATGAAACGTGAACTTATCCAAATTATATAGGCACCTAATATTAATTTGTGGTTTCAGGGTAGCACAGACAATTTAAAACTCTCAAATAGAAGTTTTTAGTATGATTTTGGGAATTGGACAATTTGCAGTTATTGTTCTACAAAAAGTTATGGTTAGGAGAGTCAGATAAGTTAAATTCGTGGTTTTTGAGGAAACCGGGGCATGCAGTCCTTTTCAGATTATAATCTGAAGGCAATGTAGGCATTGTGGCACTTTGAAATTATGGCTTAAGGATAATTTGATATTGTATGTTCATTCTGAAAATTATGTTTAAAGGCAGTGTTGATGTTTGGGCACTTTGAAAATGTTGTTTGAAGGAAGTTTAAGGATCTTAAAAAAAAGCTGAAATAGGAATTTTGGTAAAATTTCAGAATGTGGAAACTCACAAAATGTGATTTCTAAGACGGTTAGGGCATTTGTGCACTCTGAAAGTGTAATTTAAGGGAAGTTCAAGCACTCTGAAATTGTGTGAGATAGATTATTAATGCCGTATGGCATCCCATGAGAGATATATCCCCCTGTATTAGACAGCTTGTAGATTAACCCTACCATTATATTGGATAGATTATAACTTAACTTGGGGTCTTACACCGCAAAGCCTGATTATTGATTGTAAAAGCTTAATGTGCAGGCAATGCTTTCTAAACATATTTTTGTCATAATTGTTTCCCATGCAAAGATTGTTCACATACAATGAGAGAGAATATAAGCCACATCTTGGGAAAATCTTAATATGTGGTTTTGAGACGGACAAGGAATTTGGGCACTCTGAAACTGTGATTTCAGGGCAGTTTGGGCATCTGGGCATTCTCAAACTCTAGTTTTAGAGACAGTTTGGGCATTTGGTACTCTTAAATTGGTGATTTAAGAGGACAGTCGGTATTTGGGCACTCTGGAATTATGGTTTTAGAGACAAGAAAAGAATGAGGAAAAAAATAATGGAATTACTTGGATATACCATTACCTTTTGTTTTGATCCACTTGAATATAAATATGGAATATGGAATTACTTGGATATTCTATTACCTTTTGTTTTGATCCACTTGGATATAAATAATGAGGAAAAAAGGGAAAAGAATCACTCAAAATTGGGTTGTGCCACCCCAAACATTTTTACCGAGCTCAACAAATTTATGATCGAGATCTTTCCTTGTCATTGTCGAGGTCAATCACTTTGGGTTTTATACCACATCGACTATGCTAATTTGTGAAAAGGTATTTAAGACCAAAAACATTCCCTATAATTATTGGTCTTGAAAGACCAATACTATGCTCGAGTGTATGGTGATCGATTGTGGACATGGCATTCTGAGGCATTCACATGGTCAGTTGGGATTGGTGGACCTATGCTCTGTTGACCTGCCAAATGTCACGTAGTGTTTCGGTGGGATCTTGCCTCATTTGCCCTGTGATAGGTGGTAGGCCATCAAATTGACCTTGAATATGCTATGTCAGTGGCACATGGCACTCACTAATTCGTTGTCCTCCTCCCACTCACTCCGTTGTTCTCCTCCCACTCACTCCTAGGCTTTGTGAGTTTTTTGATAGGCTTGCCAGTTTGGGAACTCACCATTGGTTTTTCATTTTACTACCCTGACAATTATGGGAGATCCCAGGGAAGGTCTATAGTGGCAAAGTGTCCATTTCACATTTGTGCATGATCTATTGTGTGCCAGACCCTGCGATCATCCTTGACATGCCAAGTGGTAGAGGTTCATTACTTTGGCCATGATATATTCTAACAATGACTGCAAATATATTTGTTTTTCATATTAATAATCATATAACATTTACTTTTTCTTCATCCACTAAGTTTACTCTGCTACTCAAAACTCACTATATTTATTTCTTTTATGGGTGATGATGTTGAATTTACATTGAAAATTTACTACACTATAACAAATCGATCATGTGACTAATCAATCTTAACAAACCCCTCCAATTTATTAACTGTCCCCATTCCATAAACTAGAATATAGTCCCATAGCTTATCTATCTGGATAAATAACATAGACTAGCTAGCATGGCCACTGTGTAATGAAACCCTTATTTAAATTAATAAACATATAAAATCTTAAAGAAAAACAACCCATGAAAACAATTAAATCAAATCATATAATAATAACATGCTCATACTCTAAAACATTCACACAACATTCTGTCAGAGACATAAAACATTTAGAGAAAAAATAACATTCACAAAGTGTTCCAACAATGAACCTATCAAAACAAGTACAAAAAGATCCAAACACAAACAACACAATGTATCCTAATTTCAAAATACTTTTTGTTTTTTTCCCTAATTACAAAACTACTTTTTTGTTTTTTTTCTTTCTATTTTATTATTTTTGGAAAACTAGGGTCTAGTTCCTAAACAATAAAGAGTTTGGAATAAGAGAAAAATCCAATCAAATATAGTAAAATACAAATTTTTATCAAAATTAATTAAATCAATTGTATAGGGAGAGAAATAAACTTATCTAAAAAAACAGGTTCAAATGGATGATTCAAGAGTTGAAATATATTACACAAGACTGAGACAGTGTTGTAAATCCAGATCTGGCTTTTATTTTGTGAAAGGAAAGGAGTGCCAGAATAGGACACCCTAGTGTCTGGTGCTATAGTCTTTTTTTCCATTGTTGTCTTGAAGGCTTGAGATTTTTGAGTTGTATCTACTATCTCAGTGTGAGACTGTATGTGAAAATTTAGAGGCTGAGTATCAATAGAGCTCATTGTAGATCTGTTTCAATCTCCAAACCCTAAGTCTATCTACACACATGAAATAACAAATATATCAAAAGTATAAAGAGGAAAAACTAGGGTAGGGGAAGTATGATTGCATGATCTAGAACCTCTGTTGTCCTGATCACTGCCTACATTAACCCTCAAGCTAGGGTCTCAGATCAAATGCAGTTCTCCCTTAGGGAATGTGTATAATCAACGTGCATGGTAGATGTAAGAATGAACTTTCACTTAGGTCCTTCTTTGATTAAGCATGTAAGTCTATGTGTGATGCATAATGCCAAGCTATACTATTGATTTATTTTTATTATTTAATGTTCCAAAGTAGTAAGTGATAGATATAAAAAGCCTTATGATGTCCTTTATATAGGAGACTCTTTGTTTTGAATTTGGGAACTCTATTCACATTTGGATGACATTAGAAAACTTAAAGATGAAGATAAGAAAGGGGTTGGGATTCATTAAGTGGGTGAAACTAACCGTTGGAGCTCAAAATGGCATTCGATAGGAGTGCTAAAAATGGACACCCTAGGGTCTAGAGTTGAAGTCCAATCCTAGAGCTCCTATCCTACAGGCTTGGGACCTAAGGGGATGGAATAAGCATGGGAAATATGACCTGGATGAGGTGGAATGATCATTTAAAAGGCTTGAGATGATTGGGAATAGGAAAAAAGGTGACTCAAGCATGAAACAAGACCAAGATAAGTAAAATGAAAAACATGGTTAAATGTGAACAAAGTTCTTATTCTCCAATCAGAGTCTCCTATGAAAAATTTGTAAAAAGGTTAAAACATGTGTGGTCACTTGACCAATTTAGGGTGTATATATTTAGCCCCTTTTAATCTAGTCATGTAATGAAATGAAGAACTAGAGTAAAAGAAAGAAAATAAAATGCGTACCTGAATCTACCTGCATAGAAATGAATGTGCTGCAAAAGGGTCCAAATCACTTCTTAGCCAAGGAAGTGGATGGAGAGTCGAATAGTGCCTAGAGAAAGAAGGAATCCTTGAAATGGATGCCACCTATACTTAATATGAATGTGGAGTCTATGTAACATAGAGGAGGGCAATGCTTGCCCCTATGTTAAATCTGACTGAAAATGAGAAATGCTCAGAGGCCCAAAACCAATGTCTGTCCTCTGTCCTATATAAACTCATGTAATCTAGAATGTGTGTATAGAATTTGTATACTATGAAGATCAAAATCTATCATGCCCCCACTTTAAATAATCTGAACTAGAACTGAGAAATGCTCAGAAGATGAAAACCAATGTCTGCCCTCTATCCCACACAAACTCATGTAGTCTGGGTTTTGGTAATGTAATAGACCAACCATTAAAAATAGTTATGCAGTCCAATCTGATGACAACTTGGGGATAGTTATGTGTAATATGAAACTCTAGTAAATGTGTAAGAAGAGAATGGCATGTCTTGCCATTCTATTTGTATCATCCTGGATGATGAAGAACATGAACATTTGTGCCATGCCCCCAAATCTAGTATGTGAGTGATGTGTATGTATAATTTGGTAATCTATATAACCACATATTATATAAACTATCATTCCCTGATCTATGTTTAAATTTGGAGATCCAAACACTATGCTCTGCATTATGCCTATAATGTTTTATTTGGTCCTATAACTATGTTATGTTATATGAAGTTGTATGTGTGAGATGTGTAATAATGTACATGTCCAAAATCTGGTATATGAGTTTGAATCTGTATCAAAATAATTATGAATCCATATAATTTGAACCACTGTATTTGAATAGTCTGTGTACCTATAAGCTAAAATCACTGTGGATCCATATGATCTGAACCACTATATCTAAATAGTCTATGTATCTGTAAACTAAAGGTGTATCCCTCTAAATGTTCTAAGTAATGCTGAGTCACCCATGTAATTTGAATCACTATATATTTTGACCAATTTGAGCTAAATTTGATAATCTAACTACTGGATGTGTATAAGCCATGGCGTATCCACCTATGAGAGTGGATAAGCATGCTAGGTAAGTGTAGGAATAAAAATAGTAAGAATGATGCCCCCTTTTGGGGATAGGGACGAGATCATGTGATGGAGGAGTTTGAGCCAAAAGTAATGACTAGTGGTATAGGAATAGATGTAAGGTTGGTATGTGTTGAATTTATTGAGAAGTTTTTTGATTGATTAGATTAAGTTGTTGAAATTGGAACAAGTTTTGATTGGTAATGATCAAGGTGTATGTCTGGGTGTAAGATAAATATAGACATGTACTTGTTATAATAGGTAAATGGAGTAGTAAGAGAGTGAAGCTCATGTGATGTCAAATGTACCATTGTCATGATTCCCTAGAAGAAAATAGTTTTCGAAACAAAGTTATGAGTCTCTAGTTATGGGCAAAATGGTATTTGCTTTGGATGAAAAAATTGTTTGATATAAGGAATTTGGATTGATTCTTGATTCATTTGTGTATTGACTAGTTTGAGATTTGGAGATCTAGAGTGAGAGACATGCTGAGGAGATGAACACTTGTTGTGACCCGATTTGAGTAGTTGGCAACCCAGGTGGAGGCTGGTGGTGATGTTACCCTGGTAAGTAGTTGAAATGCTTGATTTTTGCCTATTTAGAAGCCTATTTTTGATGTTTTTGAGTTGTTTTAAGAGTCTTAGGAAAATTTTGACTAGTTATAACACTCTTGTCTAGGAGTTGGCACTCTTGTCTAGGGTTCAACATTATTGTCCAAGTTCCATCACTCTTGTCTAGTGCTAGTGTCCTTTCTGCAACATTATTGTCTATTAGGCTTAATTTTTTGAGATTTTGATTTGTTACTTTTTGTTTTTTAGCTTGGATACTTAGTTTGGCATGGTTGACTGATATATATGCTATTTTTTGGTGTTTTGTATAACAATGTATAAATGAAGGAGTTCCATAGAGGTCAAGTGATGGAGACATTGAGGATGTTGCCATTGTCTATTGATGAGATAACTATCATGAATAGGGTAGGGTTGGGTCATATGTGTGACCTAGGCACTGTGTAGTGGGATAGGTATCTAATTACTGTATTATGTGAGAGGTGGAATGTATATACATATACTTTTTGGCTTCCTATAGGGGAGATTATTATGACTTTGGAGGATGTGTATTACATTTTGCATTTACTAGTTAGTGGATGATGGGTGACATTACAGGATGACATGGGTGCTGATGTTGTTAATCATGCATCCTTGTATTTTATTGGTGTGCCCTCAGGCATACATCAAATAGGTAGTGATAGTGATGTGTTGCTATTAGCTATAGTACAATCTAGTGTTTTACGTCTACATAAGTGGTTGGCCATGTTGTTGGCTTCATTTATTATTGTGGATGGGAGTGGAGTGTCGATTGCATATAGGACACATAGGATTGTTCATAGTGTTGAGGTATATGACACTGTGTTCTCATGGGGTAGGACTATGCTTGCCCACCTATACAGGGATCTTTATAGGTTTACCTAGGAAGCATTTAGTGATGGTGTAAGTGCATCTACCTTATTGCATTATTAGGATTATGAGCATATTATAGCTATATGATCGATTGGGTTACCTAAACTAGAGTGGGCACATTCATAGCCATTTGGGGAGTGATGGATGAGTATATTGGCTATTTGATCTCCTAGGATAGATCACTATTGATGAGTTTTAGATAGATTGGTGGCTCATGATATCATATAGAGGCCCTATAGAGACTTTTTTGGATGGGCTAAGGATGGAGTGTAGTTACGGTATATGAAGGTCATTTGATGGACACATGACTACTAGGTTAGAGTGTATAAGTGATTTTAGAATGATTGCATGATTAGACAATTTAGGGTACCACAATATGTTCCCCCTGTAACATGGGTATGGGTGAGGAGTGTATGGGCACCAACAAGGGTAGGAGATCATGTGAGGCCTACTGAGGCTGAGTTAGCACCATTACCTTTGGATGCATGATATGTGGTTATAGATATTCTTGATGTAGATGATGTTGGATATATAAAGGCATATACCACATGGTGGGCTAGGCATCAATGGGATCCATTGTATCCTGTTAATGGAGGGAATGCTCTTGAGTATGAGGATCCTATACAAATTGAGATGATGGGAGGTAAGTAGAAATTATATTTAAATTGTGTAAAAATTTGTGCTTTAGTTTTATTTAAAAGTATATATCTAATGTAGTGTTGTACTTTATGTGTAGGTGTTGTAGGAGGTGTACAAGATGAAGCACAAGCTAGGGTAGGAAGTGGAGATGATGGTTTATGGGAGAGCATCATTGAGTTGACACTCTGAGAGCTCAAATGACATGTTCTTGATGATGCAGTGGAGGAGCGTTTGATAAAGTGAGTGATAGTGATAATTGGTGTTTATGCTCATTTATTTGATAGATCTTCTATAATGACATCTATATATGTTAGAGTAGTGGGAGATGTTAGGATTAAGAGCACAATTGATTACCTTGTATAAGCAACTAAACACAGAATTAAACCAAAAGTAAAATGCAACTAGAATTCAAAAATAGCACAGAATATGAGAGACAATACAATCTTGTATTAATACTCTTCCAGAAGGAAATACAATGAAGAAATCACACTCTTCCCACACCTCTTGGGCATACCAGTAATTCTCCCTCAAGAGTTCTCTCTCTCTCACAATTACAACCAACAATCAACTCAATACCGAGTTGTTGTTACCACCAGTCAGTAACAATACTGCCAGTCCACCAAGTACTCAAAGTACTCCAAGTAGATCTCCCTGATCTTGCTCCTTGTTGTGTTGCAGATCTCCTTGATCTTGCTATCCCACAGATCTCCTTTGACCTTGCACACACACACACTTGCAGATCAACTGACCTTACTTACCATGTAGATCTTCTACCTGATCTTTCACAACTTGCAAATCAACCTGGTCTTACACACCTGCAAACCTAGATCTTACATACCTTGGAAGAACCCTTGTCCTTGCCTTTGTAAGTCCTTATGATTCTACACCTTACAATATAGCCCCATGGGTATCTTAAATAGATCCCATGCAAACAATAATTAGACTTCCTAATTACAATAATTAGAAACGTAGATCAAGACTAAAATTAGTCTTTACATGCAAACTGACCGTTCAATAAACTAATTGTTTGTGTAACTAACAGTTCTGGAATGCACAGGTGACCGACATTGGTCCCTGTCTGTCTGGAGATGACCGACATCGGCCGATTCCTGACCGATGTCGGTAGCTTCCTGTCTACCTCTGATCGACGTCAATTGGCCTGACTGACGTCGATTAATGTGACACTCAGCAACCTCCTCCAATTTGCATAACAATGAAGTTTTTAGCTCCACAACCTAACAATCTCACACTTGGAGATAAACAGCTACACCTGTACCTATACCTGTACATCATCTAATTTTATTTCCTGGCTTGTATCCCTCTTCAAGTTCAATCTTGAAGACCAACCACCACATATCCTGTGGTGCTTCTCCTGTCATCCAAGTAACCTGCCATATCTGAATCTACATACCCATGTAGAGAAGTGTTTGACCCTCCATAGCATAAATGCCTACTGCTGGTCCCTCTTAGATATCTGAGAATCCACTGAACTGCTTTCTAGTGCTTCTTTCCCAAATTGGCCACAAACTCGCTGACAACTCCCACTTTTTGGGTAATATCAGGTCTAGTACACATGTACTCAACCTCATCATGTGATTTGGGACACTATTCTGTGAACTATCCATCCATAGGTGTGTTAACCAGTTCTGCATCCTACATATTGAACCTCTCCACTACCTTATTCACATAATCATTTGGAGACTAAATCAACCTGTGACTTTCCTTATCTCTAGAAATAGTCATGCCAAGGATTTTTGCTCCTGAATCCTTCTTGGCACACCACTGACCTACTTTTACCTTTAGCTTAGCAATTCCCTGCATGTATGAACTTGCAACAAGCATATCATCCACATACAGTAACAGGATAATGTCACTACCATTATCCAACCTGCTAAAGTAAACACAATGGTCACATTGACATTGACTAAAGCCATGCTTTGTCATACACATGTCAAACCTTAAACACCATTATCCTACAACCTGCTCAAGACCATATAACCTGGCCTTCTGTCTCACGTGTCCATTCTCTCTTTTCTTTAATATGGGAATCCATTTGTCTTTTAGTGCTTTCTTTCTAGCTAGAAACTCTACCAAATCTCTCATTTGGTTCTTTTCCAAGGAATCAATTTCCTCATTCATGTCATGCTCCCACTATTTCCTAGATTCTACCTGCTCTGCCTCTTCAAAACTTCCTAGTTCTTGACCATCAGTGAGCAACAAGTAGTGTAAAGAAGGGGAATAATGAATTTGAGGCTTACTTACCCTTTCAGTCCTCCACATGGGCATTTGAGACTCCTTGACAGCTTGATGTCTGCCCAAAATCCATTTTTTGATCAACCTTGGTCTGCACCCGATCGATGTCGATTCCACCTGATTGCCAACGCCAGTTCCCTGACTGACATCAGTGTCCACCTGGTCACAGACGTCAGTTCCTTAACAGACGTTAGTATCCACTTTCCCGACACCACCGACTTTGGTTTGCACATGATCGACGTCGGTACCTGCCTGTTCGACGTCGGTTCTCACCTGACTGATGTCGGTAACTGTGTTTTCCTATGAGTGATGACTTTTACTCATGAGCTCACTTTGGATCATAACCCTGTCCAAACTGCCCTACTCAAAATTATTCAGCCCCTTGAGCTAATCTCTATCCATCATCTTCTCCATGAAAACCAAGGCTTTCCAGCTCTTAAGCTTGTCAAAGACATCAGATTTCCTCTTAAGAACATGCATCCCCTTCTCATTCATATGACCAAGCCTACAGAGCCACATCTTCGCATCTACATCTGAATTAGATAAACCAAAAGGAGAATCAGTAATACAAGTAGATAGATAAAGAGTACCTACTTTCTTACCACATGTTAATTCAAGTGCACCCTTGGAAACTTTCCAAGATTTTGCTGTGAGAGTTACTGTGCATCCCTCATCACCCAACTTTCTTGTATAAATTAGACTCCTCTTTAGGACTGGGACATGCATGACATCTTTCAACACCCATGTGTTGCCCGTTTGCAATTTCAGCTGCACTTCCCCTTTGCCAACAATTTGACAAGGCTTACCAACCCCTAAATAAATCTTTCCAAAGTCTCCATGGACATAATCATGGAAAAATACTCTACTTGGGGTTGCATGGAAAGAGGCAACAGAATCTAAAACCCAAGATTATACTTTATCCAAGGAACATATAAGAGCAACCCATGCAACAATCCCTTCATTAATTGCTTCTTTATTTCCTTCATGTTGATCTTCTACCAACCAACAATCTTTCTTTACCTGCCCTTTCTTTCCATAATTCAATAATTGATCATTCTTGCCATTGAATTTCTCCATTCTTAGTGACCTTCTTTTACCATTTCTTTACTCCAACTCAATCAAAAACCCCTGAGAGTGACCTATAATCAACAAACACTTAACACGCTCTGACCACCTGTTAGTGTACCTAACCAAGCTCTGATACCACTTGTTAGGATCTACACATAGCTCTAAAACCAAGGTGTTAGTGAACCAATCTCTGAAACAAGCTCTGATACCACTTGTTATGAGTAATAACACAATTGATTACCTTGTATAAGCAACTAAACACGAAATTAAACCAGAAGTAAAATGTAACTAGAATTCAGAAACAACACAGAATATGAGAGACAATACAATCTTGTATTAATACTCTTCCAAAAGGAAATCCAATGAAAAAATCACACTCTTCCCACACCTCTTGGGCATACCAATAATTCTCCCTCAAGAGTTCTCTCTCACACACAATTACAACCAACAATCAACTCAATACCGAGTTGTCGTTACCACCAGTCAGTAACAATACTGCCAGTCCACCAAGTACTCAAAGTACTCCAAGTAGATCTCCCTGATCTTGCTCCTTGTTGTGTTGTAGATCTCCTTGATCTTGCTATCCCACAGATCTCCTTTGACCTTGCACACACACACACACCTAAAGATCAACTGACCTTACTTACCATGTAGATCTTCTACCTGATCTTGCACAACCTGTAGATCAACCTGGTCTTGCACACCTACAAACTTAGATCTTACATACCTTGGAATAACCCTTGTCCTTGCCTTTGCAAGTCCTTATGATTCTACACCTTACAATACAGCCCCATGGGTCTCTTAAATAGATCCCATGCAAACAATAATTAGACTTCCTAATTACAATAATTATAAATGCAGCTCAAGACTAAAATTAGTCTTTACATGCAAACTGACCATTCAACAAACTAACTGTTCATGTAACTAATAGTTCTAGAATGCACAGGCGATCGACGTCGATCCCTGTCAGTCTAGAGATGACTGACATCGGCTGATTCCTGACCAATGTCGGCAGCTTCCTGTCTACCTCTGATCGATGTCGATTGGCCTGACCGATGTCGATTAATGTGACACTCAGCAACCTCCTCTAATTTGCATAACAGTGAAGCTTTTAGCTCCACAACCTAACAGGAGAGAGAGATGAGCTAAGGGTTGATCTAGATAGGCATAAGATGCCTCCACCTGATTATGGATTGATGAATATGTGAATTATGGATGAGTAAACAAAGCTTTCGAGGCAATATGTGGACTTACATGAGGAGCATGATCAGATGCTAGAAAAAGATAGTCATCATAAGAGGCATTCAAGATTTTGAGGAGGCATGGGGCCATCAAGTGGATTATGGGTGGGGTACTGGAGGAGAGAGTGAGACTGAGAGTGAGGGCATGATGCCCATTCATGATTGATTGTATTTTGATATGATATATATGTTTAGAAAACTTTGGTATATATATGGATAGTGTTTTGATTTTGATTTATGCATATTGTGTTATGGGATTTGAAATATTTATTATATGCAATGTAAATGGTTTATTAGAAGTAGTTAATTTGGTATTGATTTTGAGGTTGCATATGTTTTGGCAAAATTTTGTTTGTGATGTGATTTTGATTGTTGCTGATAAGTGTGATGTTATTTTTGATTTTTAATTATATGTGAACAAAAAATTAGTTGGTTTTAAAATTGGTAAATTAATTTGATAAAGTGAATTGGTTTAAGATTTGGAAAAAATAGGATACTGGTAAGGTCCGGAGTTGGATAATTTGGTTTGGCTAGGGATGGCTATTTAGAACTAGGGATGTTAGTTGTTAGTAGGAGGGGATGTAAGAGATTGTTTTTTGCTCTATTATTGCCCTGCTAAGTGTAGCTATGTAATCATGTATGTACTAATCAATATTTAAACTATATGTCCAATCCCTCTAAGTAGGTGGATCAAGAATACAAAGGCTAGCCCTTTGGCTCCATCATTACCCTGTGAAGTGAAGTTATGAATTGATGTGGTATGAATGTGTGTTGTATCACTATCTAAACCTTGATGACTAGTTGAATAACTTCCCATACTGCTCATGTTATGTAGGAACATGTTCTATATCTAATGTTGTCTACAATGTACTAACTATAGCTGTACATGAAGACTCTACAAAATATAACCTCACTGGGTGTACAACTGAAGTTCTGTGTTATGAAAAAACCTCATCTATCCATAATTGTAGTGGATTACTATGTGAAATAAAATCCTATGGCCTCTATTGTGATGCATATGACTGAGTAATAGATTGAGGTGGAGCTAAAACCTATGATGGGGGCTCATCCAATCTAAATTATAGTGTGGTGTTACATGAGATAGGACCCTAAAAATATGGTCATAGTGAATATCTCTCTAGAACAATACTCTGTGATGTGGGTTCATTTAATCTTAACCATAGCAAGTTGTTACATGAGATAGGACCCTAAAAATCTGGTCATAGTGAATATGTCTCTAAAGTGGTTCTCTATTGTAGTGCTTGTGACTGTGTTGGATATGCATATAGAACTGCACTATGTACTCCTCAGACTACAGTGTTATATATAGGCTCCTCTCATTGTACTAGTTTCTAAACCTTTTGAATAGGTGGAATAAGATATCTCTTGTGAGGCTCTATCCTAGAACCCGTATTACTCTCATGATGAGTGATCAATGATTCTTGTAAAGGAATGCCATGGGATGGATCAGTCATGGATGAATGAGGTCTATGGTTCCATGGTGGATAAGATCTTGATTCCCCTTGTGTAAATGCTATAATGCCATTATCAACACATCTATTAATAAAATCTGAGTCCATAACAATCATTATCTTTGTGTCCATGTATATGATGATAGTTACAAAAGGGTTGATGTGGTTGTTTATGTAGGAGATGAGGATCTCATCAATGAGTAAAAGGTAATGTGATTAACCTCCTATCTTGTAGTGTTGTTAATATGACACATGGGTTATCCCACTCTAAATCAAACTGTAATGGTGCCTTGTCACTATTCTCTGAAGTGCATACTGTAGGTTGTGCTCTGGAGACTGGCTCTCTATTCTTAACTGGTTGCTTTTCTAATTGTGGTCTCCTATCTTGTTTAGGACATAGTGGATGTTGAGTGTTAGGACCTATAAATATAGGTACTACTATGAAATCTAGAGTAATTTGATCAATTGAATCTACCTCAATCAATCCCAATTTATTTTCCAAAGCTAGAACTGTATAACATAAGTGCCTGAAAGAGGACTCTATCTAATATAATAGATGATTTGGGAGAGGTTGATGAAGCCTCTTAATAAAGATATGTTGAATCTCAAAATCTATTGGTTTATGGATCAATCTTAACATATGCATCTTGAATCGTAAGATATAATTAGTAACTAGATCTAAAGTATTCTGATGCAATGTGGCAAGTTTCTAATATGTAACATGAGGGCCCATGTTTGCCATGTAATGTCTGAGAAATGCCTCCTCTAAGTCATCATATGTGTGCAAGGAACCAATGGGGAGTAGATGAAAGAACCAATTTTGTGCCTCCCCCATTAATGTCTATTGAAACAATTTGATTATAATCAAATGACTTGCATGAGATGGCAAAGCCTTCCAAAAGGCTTGAAGGTGTACAAATGGATCTCCAGTTCCATCCAAGTGAGGCAATGATGGTATCTAGAAATGCTTAGGCAATGAAGATTTTATGAATGTCTTCAGAGGATGGTTATCATGCAAATCATTAACATCCATCCAAGACTTATAAGCCTTGTTTTCTAAGATAAGGAGATGAACTTGGTGTTGTAATTCACCAACTACATGCATCAAAGAAATAATCTCCTAGGATGGTATATTAGCATCTTAAAGCGGTTCATTTAATCATTAATTTTAGCCATGATAATGTTATATTTAGAAATTGGATCATAAAGAGGGGATGTGCTCACTTGAACCTTGGGAGTAATGGTAACTTAGACCTTACTAGAGGGATGTGGGCTACCATTCTCTTTAGGTTAAGAGTGAGAATTGGGTTCTATTGTAGTGAGGGGTGGCTTGGGAGATTCATTTGTATCTTTATGTTTTAGTGAATCACATTTTAATTGAGTAAAAGATGTGTGTTATGATTAACGTGTGTATTATTTGAAATAGAATCATGTGTAGAGGTAGAAACAACATTTACTAGTGCATTATGTTTGAGAGGAAGAGTGAGAAAAGAGTTAGAAACATGAGATGCATTTTATTGTTTACTATGTACATAATAATCATCATTATTCAATGCATTATCATAGATGAAATATTGCTCATAGTCACTCTCATTTTCATATTCATTTGCATGTACACTATCATACTCATTATCACTTCCATTGTCACTAGGGAGAGGTGTAAGAAAAGAATTTAATTCTTTTATAATATGCAATAAATTATCATTGGAAATTAGAATATTATGTGCATCTATATTATCTATAGATGGAATGCATGCACTATTTCCATTTACAATATGAGAAGTAAGAGAAAAAGAGTTCTTTTTTAGATGTTCTTTTGATAAAGTAGAGTTAGGAACATGATATTGATCTTTTGAAGTATGCATTAGTAATTTTATTTTATTGCATTTATATTATTGTATTTTGAACATAAAAGTAGCAAAAGAGAGAGAGATTAGGTTCACATGTAAGCAAATTATCACTAATAATAGGTTCACTTGGAAGGGCATGACTAATTTTTTCATTTGGTGCATTGTGCATAGGAGAATGAGGTGAAAAGTATCTTTCCCATTTATCAAAATTATTTTCTTTAGAAGAGGGAATAAAAGAGATAGGTTTGAGAGAAGAAGATGCATCTACTTTTTCTTCACTACCACTTTCATATGTATCATCATATTCCTCATTACAACAATAGTAATTATCTTCATTGTAAATGAAATCATTTTTCACATTTTTAACTAATGTGCAATTTTGTAAATTTGTCCATTCATTATCATAATTATGAGAAAAATTTAGAAATTGATCTATGGGATGAGAGGGAAGAAGTGCCTTAGTGTCCATTTTATTTATTTTATAAAAGATAATATTGTAAAGTACTATTAAGAAAATAAATGCAATAATAACTTCTAACATAGATATTTTGAAAATATTTTTGACAATATAAATAATTTACAAAAATTCCAAAATATTTTTTTAAAAATTGCAAGGAAGGCTTGGGGTTTGAGGATCTAGTTTGGAAATCTAGGGTTTTTGGTTAGGGTTTAAGAATTTTTGAAAATTATTGAAATAATTTAGATTCTAAAAATAATTTTAAATAGAATAAATGCACAAAAAATTTATACAAAAATAAAAAAAATTAAATTTAAATTTTGCACAAATAACTACTAATATTGAGGTTTTGAAAATATTTTTGACACTTCAAACAATTTGTAAAAATTTCAAAATATTTTTCTAAAAATTGTAAGGAAGGGAGGCTTAGGGTTTGATGAACTAGTTTGAAAATCTAGGGTTTTTGGTTAGGGTTTTAGAATTTTTAAAAATTATTATAATAATTTAGATTCTAAAACAATATTTGAATAGAATTTATGCACAAAAATTTATACAAACATCATAAATTTAAAATTAAATTTATGCACAAAATTTGAAAGAAAAACCCTAAGTGTACTTAGGGTTTTAGATTTTTTTAAAGTAAGTCAGGTTCACCAAATATTTTATTATTTTTTGAAAACTAGGGTCTAGTTCCTAAATAATAAAGGGTCTAGAATAAGGGAAAAAATCCAATCAAATATAGTAAAATATAGATTTTTATCAAAATTAATTGCATCAATTGCATAGGGAGAGAAATAAACTTATCTAGAAAAATAAGCTGAAACAAATGATTTAGGGGTTGAAATTTTTTGCATAGGATTGGCACAGTGTCAAAAATCTAGAACTAGCTTTCATTTTTTGAAAGGATAGAAGCATCAGAATAGGACACCCCGGTTTGTGATGCTATAGTCTTTTTTCCCACTATTATCCTAAAGGCTTAAGCTTTCTGGGTTTTGTCTAGTGTCTTAGTGTGATCCTGTGTATGAAATTTTAGAGATTGAATATCAATATATCTCATTTTAGGTCTATTTTAATCTCCAAACCCTGAGTTTATCTACACACATGACATAATAAATACATCAAAAGCATAAGGGAGAAAAATTAGGTTAGGGGAAGTATGATCACATGATCTAAAACCCCTCTTATCCCGATCACTGCCTACATTAACCCTCAAGTTAAAGTCTCAAATAAAATGTAGTTCTCCCTTAGGGAATGTGTATAGTCAATGCACATGGTAGATATAAGAATGAAATTTCACCTAAGCCCTTCCTTGATCAAGCATGCAAGTCTATGTGTGATGCATAATGTTGAGATATATTATTGACTGATTTTTTATTATCTAATGTGTCAAAGTAGTAAGTGATAGATATAAAATTCCTTGTGAATTATTTTATATAAGAGACTCTTTATTTTAAATTTGAGAACTTTATTAGCATTTGATCGAGATTGTAAAACTTAAGGATAAAGCTAAGAAATGGGTTTGGACTCATTAACTGAGGGGAACTGATCACTGGATCTCAAAATGACATTGGACAAGAACACTGAAAATGGACACCCCAGGGTCTAGCATTGTAGTCCAATCCCAACGCTCTTGTTCTATAGGCTCAAAACCTAGGGAGATGGAATAAACATGGGAATTCTAACCTAGGTGAGGTGGAATGACTGTTTGAAAGGCTTGGGATGACTAAGAATAGGCAAGAAAGTGACTCGAGCATGAAACAAGACCAATATGAGTAAAACAAAAGACATGGCTAAATGTGAACAAAGCTCATATTCTCCAGTCAGAGTCTCCTATGAAAGGATTATGAAAAGACAAGATATGTGTCATTACTTGACCAATTTAGGGTATATACACTTTCCCTAATTATAAAATACCTTTTGATTTTTTTGTTTTCCCTAATTACAAAATACTTTTTCTTTTTTTTGTTTTCACTAATTTTGAAATACTTTTACTTTTTTCTCTTCTGGATCAAAACAAACATTAATAGAGTCCTACCACAAAAAAATTCCAAACTTAATTATTTTAAATCCCAGAAAAAAAGGAAAAAGAAAAAAAGAAAAAGAGCTCAATCCCGATATAATGCATCTTAGAAATTGTGCACAAAGTAACATGAAGAAACTCAGGAGTACATAGACTAGGCACAAACCCTGGTCACACAAAGATCCCAGGTGGTAGTTTGGCAAGAAGAAAGGGGCCTTAATGTTCTAAGCATTGATCTCAATATTGTAGAGGTGAGATAACAAATCGAAACATGTAAAGTATGTCCACATCATGAGGTAATCAAACTTGAGAACTTTAGAAAAGCCTAGGTACAAATTAAGCAAGACTCTTGCTATTAATAAAATGAAATGCTACAAATGGAAGTTAAGTATAAACTATAAATGCATGACTAATAATACCTATAATTAGAGGATGGTGATTTTATGATGACAAAGCAAATATTAAATGTGCTCAATGTCAAACCATATGGTGCCACATCATTAAGCTATGGTGCCATGCTAAACCATATGGTGTGTTTATGGTATGGAATTTGGTCATTAATTTATTTTTTTGGGGCCATTATGATTCTGTATACAAAGATGTATGATTCACTTTCCTTTTCTCTAATTAATCATCTTTGGAAATTATAACTTTTTTTCACAATTTAAAACTATATTAGAATATATATATTATAAAATAATGTTTATATACTATATAATGTCTATATACTAATTATCAATATCTTTTTTAATAAATAATATAAATTTATAATACTACATATAATATATTATATATTACTAATTAAAATATATTCATATCAATTATTATTATAATTTATAATATTCTATGCATTAACTATTGGCACTAAATTATAAATTTTATGTATCATGCTCCTTTATGACCTATGTGAAATCACAATAAATGTCATCAAAACCATTTATTATAGTAACAAATTTTATTGACATTATTAAAACCTTATATAATACAAAAACAATCTACACAACCTACTTCAAGTTATAACCAAAGCCATTTCATAACTAGACACTTTCTCAGCTAGGCATAAGTGCTAAAGCCACTTCACGGCTCTTGTTTTTAATAAAATATTTAAAATCCACTTTTACATTGGTGCCTTTTTTATATAAACCAAATATATTGAAAAGTAAGGTTATTCCCAAAATTATGAGGTCATATTTGGTAAAAACAAATGTTTATAAATTGATTTGATGAATTTATTCGTTACATTTGGGGCTCTAAAAATCTCTCACTTTTTTAAAATTATGTGTGGATCTTTACAACATTGGTTTCCTTAAAAAGTCTAATAGGGTAATTGAACCTATAAATGAATATGAAAAATAGTTATTTTGGGACTTGTGTTTAAGATCAATAGATTTTCTAAGCACCAAATATTTTTCAATTCCTTTAATAGATGATAATATTGCAAGCAAAACATCAAGGATAATGTGTGTCAATGAGAAAATATGTATGCAATCAGAAATACATCATGTCTATAAATCAATCGTGGCTTGGAGAAGATAGAACATACTTACGCTTATGATTGGGAATATATTTGTTAAGCAGGAGCATGGCCAATATGGGGATCCACAAGACCTAATTAGGGGATCACTTGTCACAATACACCATGATAGGAAGGGTTCCAAAGCCTATAGTTTAACACAATCACGTAACAACCCTAAAAGAGTCCTAAGTTTTTAATGTTCACTCTATTATAATAAATAATAAAGTAAATATAATATAGTGCTCACCAAAGCTTATGACACAAAGTGGGGGTTAGAAACAAAACAAACTAAAATAAACATGTCTATAAGACATATACTCATGTCAATGTATACAAAGTTCTAATACATGGGAGAGAAGTATAACTACATCATCTATTTACTCTTACAAAGGATAAATAAAGTTAAGAATACTTACCTTGAAGATGAACCCACTGAGCATCAATCTCTCCCTTGAACAAGGTGCTTCACAAGAGATTATTGTAGTATGTAAGGATAACAAAGACAAATCAGCTCTAGGCTACACAACCTATCTATGCATCCAAAGGACTTCTCCATAAGACAAGATTTGTATCTCTAAATAAAATATGGAATGGTCAATAAGCAGATGTTCAATCACACTTATTCTATTTTTCTTCTCTATTGTAAATGGTTGGAAATGAACTTATATTTATAGTTGGATCTTACCCTAAATTCTCTCAAAAATATTGGCTATATAGGGTCGACCTAGTTGACCTTATATGTTTTTGGGAGATAATTCACTAGATCCTGAGCTAGGTCGGTCAAAGGGATAACAAGATCAAAGAGTGAAAAATACCCCTAGATAGTACATGGTTGACCCAATCGACCTAGTACAACTGACTATCTAAAATGGAATTAAGGCAAGAAATGAGAGGATAAAGTATAATAAATGACTAGAATGGGAGGACTGAAAAGAATAAGCTTAGGGTAAATGGTTTTAGGAGACAAGTGTGTATATGACAAGGGGTAAAATGGATAATAATCTTACAAAACACCAATATATTACCCACTTCTTTCCCCGTACACCCCTTAAGGCATGTACTCAGAGAGATTGAGACTCGACAGGTTCTTATAAGATACAAAGTGTTAGTAAATGTTAAAATTTTGAAAATATTATATGTATACATATGCTCCACTCGAATCTCATCACGTGTCATGTAAGTGTAGCACAGGATGGTGCTTTAGGATAGAACATGATAACACACAACACTAATGCTAAGTAAAGTGCAATAAATAATAGATAAGATAAATAAAAGGACAAAATTAAAAAACACATACCTTTACTTACCTTAATGCTATAGATAAAGAAGTAGATTGAAATAAAAAGTGAAGACATCCAATGTGAATAACACTAGGCAAACCTGTAGAAGTTAATGCAAAAAAATAGACAAAAATTGAAATTTTTAGAAAATCAGCATATGATAGTGAAAAATATTCTCTACATCATCACGAATCCAATGCATTTTAAGGTTTTAAAAATGGATGAGTAAAAATAAAGATATAAGCAAAACAAAGAATATCCCTAAAAATAATTGAAAGATTTGAATTTTGAAATTTGTTTTTAAATAGGGGAAAGATAAGTCATTTGGTTATTTTAACTTGTGAAGGAGAGAAAAAGAGCTCTAGAGACTAAACGAGTTAGGATGGTGAGGATATGATAGGCTAGATAAGGGGGAGCTCCAAGATCAGTAGTGGGTACACTACAGGTATGCAATTATGAATCTTAAGTCAATTTTTTAGATTTTAATAAATGAAATGTAATTTTAGTAATTTGTAATTTTAATAATTTTTAGATGTCAGAATGAACCAAATTAGATTTTATAGATAGGAAAAAACAAGATGGGAAATGGGTTTGAAGGAATCAGGTAGAAAACTACTAGAAGGCACTTTTTAAGGAAAATGCAAGGGGTTGGTAGGGAAGAACAACTAGCTAAAAAAGTGTAAAATTCACACTACCAACCTAGTAAGTGTGTGCCGACCCTATATGTTTTATAGACTATCGACCTAATATAGTTTTACCAACTGATCTAAAAATTCTAAAATGAAAACTCAGTACTAGGGAGAGGAAAATAAGAGGGTTGACTTAGATTTTTGAGTCAACGAAGGCAAAAATAGGGAAATTTTGGTCAAACTAGTTTGACCAAAGAATCAAAATGGTACGAAAATGCATGCAAAATGCTGAAAGAAGTCTAGAATGGCCTAAAATGACCAAGTAAAGGTAAAAAAGATTGAGTATGATAGATTAAGGTTTAAATGAATAAACTAAAGTGGTTTAAGATTTTTTTTATTGAAAATAATGTATTTTAACTATACATGACATGAAGGATCTGATACATCTTTTGTTATTTATTATTTGCAGGGACTACAAAGATACTGGAAATTAGTGGATGTTGCATGGTTACTATACTTATTAGAGTAATTATTAGATGGAAATAAGGCTAGAATAGTATTTTTAGGCCTAGGAGGGATTGTCAATATGTGTAGGATTCCTCTAAGTGTTGATATATTGGTCATCTTCCTGAGATGCTAGGAATAATTGAGCAACACCTTTATATGGGATGTGAATGGGGACATGATAGAGGTGTATATCATGTTGGACGATGTCCATATCATCCTCAAGTTGATGATAAAGAAGCATTGGTGACTATAGGTATACCAAACAACATAAAGGAGAGGAGAGCCTTATTTATGTGGGCTATAGGCTTGAAAATGATATTATTAGGGTAGAGAGTCAATATGTTTGATGTATATACATCACATATTTTGGATATCTAGAAGGTTGTGATAGGAATTATGACATAGCAAGTGTTATGTCATAAATCAGACAACAAGGTACCACTATTTATGGTGTCTTTGAGTAGGATGATCTTAGAGGAGAGAGTAATATATGATCTTGGTTATATCATCTGGGTCTAGCTCATACATGATATGTATGAGGTATTGATTAGAGGGTAAAAGTTGATAATTTTGATCATATTACTGATGGATTGGATATATGAGACATTTTTTATGTATCAGTTGATTGGGTTGCCCTATGTAGTCGATGATATGTCACCTTGAGTACAAATATGGAGAGAGGACTAGGTAACATGGGCCATGACCTACATATTAGTGCTACATATAATGAGATGTGCAGACATAGTGTGACAACCATATGGGCACATAATGACTAAATGGGTGAGTTGGGACATAATTGCACTAGTTATATTAAGGACATAGGTGATCAAACACTACACTTGGTAGAAGGAGCTACATCTGGTGGTATGAGTACCAATAAAAATGGGCCTACCTCATCTAATGGCATTGATATTGATACCTGAGTAGTGGGATCATCATGTGATATTTTCATGAGGGAAGAGGGGACTAGAACTACTAGTGGTGAGGTTGATGCTCAGACCACATTGGGAGTAACCATGGATTGGTCAGACATGATAGGGATCAAAGTAGGAGAAGAGGGGTGAAGAGGCAATGGCACCCAAAATACCACCACCAACTCCACATCAAGATGGATAGTGACCATTGAGGACATGACATTGATGGAGGAAGGAGGAGTATGAGAGAGTAAAGACTATCACCATTCTTGATGACCCAGTAAGTGAGTTAAAGGAGAGATAGATGATAGAGAGGCCAATTAGGCACATGCTAAGGTAGACATGAGCCATGATATATAGATTTGAGATGAGAAGGTGACCTATAGAGGAGGTGCTAGGAGGCTGCATAGATGGGGAGACTATGCTAGGTAGTCACATGAATGGTGAGATCTTAGTGGCTGAGACACAGATAGGTAATAAAGATTATAGAATTATCACTTAATTTTTTATTTGGAAAGTAAAGATAGATAGATATTTTGAGATATAATTATGATCTAATATCTATCTTAGTGTGAAGTTTTATGCATAGCTGAGGATGAGGAGAGATGGGGATCTCTTGTGAGTTGATAACTCTATGACATCCTAAATGAGTTATGACATATGTGGAAAACCCTCTTAGGGAAGAAAATACACTAGAACCTAAAATTGGAATATTATCCTATAGTAACAAGAACCATATTCAGTGAGACACCCATCCCAAAAGGAGATACAACCCCTATCTAGCGAGCACCCACACAACTAGACTTTTGCAAGCTTCACCTTGCAAGGAGGAACCAACCCCCTAAGCAACCAAGCACCCAATAACATAATTTAAAACTTATATCACCTAAACATCTCCTAATCTATAATTGCCTACCAATCTTATGGAGACATAATTAATATCATATTTCTTCAAACCTACACACTCTCCCTAGCCTTCACACCCTCTCAATGCATTTAAAACCAAATTCTGGATCACTCTACACTTCTTCACACATACTTGATCAAAAAACCTAAAAATACTTTATCACAACATCAAAAACATGACTAATGGTCATTTACACATACCACACACTCCTCTAATCTTGAATCCATCCAACAAGCTCACACAAACATCACTTATCCTTTACTCATACTCAAAGCATAAAAACAACCTTTTGTATCAACATAAACCTATTTGCTCATCCTTAATCTTCAAATGTACATGATCACTATTATGAAATTAGAATTATGACCTATAATTCATACACACAATCCTCAACTTTCTCTCCTCTTCATTCCAACCACTAGGCACACTCACTCTCCTCTTCCTTTGCCTATCAACTCTAGAAACCATCACCATTGATTTCACTCTTTATAGAGACTATGAATATCATATTATTTTTAGGCCATTATACATGCCTTAAACCTTAAAAATTCTATCACACTAATACATATCTCAATACCACCCTCATAGGTCGACCATAACATCTATGACAGGACCGAAGTTTCCCAAAGCTTTGATACCAACTTGTCACCTTGATCTTGCTCCCTCATCGATCTTATTCTGACCCTCGCATTCACACACCCCAACAGACCAACCCTGATCTTACTTATCACATGTAGATCTCCTCCATGATTCTGCAACACCCTGCATATCAAACCTGATCTTACATACATGGGGAATCTTACTTGATTCCACCATGGGAAGAACTCTCCAAGTTCTACACTTGGGTTCTACAAGTTCAACACTTAACAATATAGCCCATGAGTCTATTATATAGATCTCATGCATACACTTAAATTAGATGGGTGACTCAAAGACTCAAACTGGTCTTCATCATGCAAACAACACATTCACTTAACTGACTATTCGTCAACAATAGTTTTGACCACCACAGGTGACCAACGTCGGTCCCTGCCTGACTGGAGGTGATCGACGCCGACCGATCTCCTGTCGATGCCAGTTTCCTCTGCGCTTCCCCTGATCGACGTCAGTTGTGGCCTACCGATGCCAGTGACTATCAAGCTGTAAAAACCTCCCTATTTGCCTTAGGTGAAGCTTTTAGCTCCACACCCTAACAATATCCCACTTGGAGATAAAGAGCTGCACCTGTACCCATACCAGTACTCTATCTAATCTGCATCTTGGCTTGTATTCCTCTTCAAGCTCCCACTTGAAGACAACCCACCACACTCCTTGTGGTGTTACACCTGTGTCTGAATTTCTCCATTCTTCTGCCTTGCTATACTCCCACTCAAACAACAACCCCTGTGAGTAACCTGTAATCAACAACACTTAACAGATCTGAACCACCTATTAGTTAAGCTCGCTCTAAGAGCGTCCAATCTCACTCTGATACCATTTGACAGGACCTAAGTTTCCCAAAGATCTGACACAACTTGTCAAATTTAAGAGCACACATGATTACCAATGTATAAGCAACTTACATATGTGGAAATACCCAGAAGAACAAATAACTATCAATGAGAAATAACACCGAATATGAGAGGCAACACACAATTGTATTCAACTCATTACAAAGAAAATTACAATAAAGAGATCACACTCTTCTTTCACCTCTACAAGGCCTTCCACACCTCAAGGGCTCCAAGTAATCTTCCCACCTAAGTAATCTTCTCTCATAGGTCACAACTAACAACTAACAATCTATGGGTCACCATTAAGTAGTTACACCTTTCAAATATACCTTAATAGCCCTTATAGGTCTCATGGAGACCTATTCAGCCATTTAACACTTCAATGGGAAAATTAGGAACACAATACCACTTAAAAATACATAGGTACACTCTACATGACCCATAAAACACCTTCAAGTGATTACATCCATCACTATACTCCTCTGCATATGCACAATCTACTCAAACATTGGTCTTATAAACAAGAACACCATGAATGAACAAAAAATCAACTTATAGTCATTTATTCATACTTAATATGAACTGGACAAACCTATAAAATACATACAAATGGTCCTCATGGAGTCTAAAACACTTTTCAATTGATAATTCACTTTAAAACATCTAAACACCATCAATATAAACATAAACATCCTTCTTGGGTCACTTGCAAAATATGGTCAAACCCACAATCAACTTTGGATCTCAATAAATTAAATCTTAAATAAATCCAAACATTCTAATAAATTTTCTAGATGGCCCTTAAAGCCTTCTACCACTTTGCTTTTTAGTCTATCAATAAAATATACCATATGCTCAAGATATGAATCAAATAATACAGACTAGTTTTCCTTTATTAATTTGAAAATTCAAATTCCAATAGTCACTAAAAGAGAAAAAGATTCAAACATGTGTATTCATCTTGTGCCCCCTATAACTTTATCAAATACACTTTGTTGATATCCTTTGGAGTCTCCTTGCCTTGACTTTCAACACTGGCCATTAATCTTTGATTTAGGATTCAAGATTATGACACTTGGTAGTCCTGCGTGTCTTTTCTGTACCCTACTACAGTCTCCATTATTACACCAATTAGAAGCCCCATGTGCCCTATGTGATTATTGAATTATTAACTCAATTCACACTATTGATCTCCATCTGCATGGTTGAACACACATTGTTAATTTATTGCTAATTTATTGTGTTTATGACACATGTCACCATCATGTTCAATTTGAGGATGCTTTGAATTATTGACCTCATGCTCACCATTATATCTTCATCTACATAATTGAATTCTCACCATTAAATATTTGATCCTATAAATTGATGTTTTGGCACTTAGCAACCCTGTATAATGATCACTTGATATTGCAAATTTGGCTAAGTATGGAACTACTGAAATCTGCCTAGGAGGCCAACTTTACACCTTGATATCTTTTTATACACACAACCTCATGACCTGAAAATTGGACCACATGATACCTTATCATAGGGAAATCCATCCATATATGAAACTTTTCCTAAGACATTTACTCATGTGAATGCTGAAATCATCAATTTACTTACTCAACCTTATCTGCCAAGATGACTAGGAGAACCTAAACATTCATATTACTGCTCTGATGAATTCATCTCACTTACACAATAACTCCAAGCACTCATAATACCCAATAGGTTCTCTACAACAATACCACACTATCAATAACATCTATCAACTACCTCACTAAGACAAACACTAGAGGACCATACAAGATCACTAAATCACACTTTGTCATTGTCATTCTACACACATAACACCTCATCAACATCTTTTTCCACCTTGGAGACATCTAAAAACTCTCCAATAATCTCCCCTTTTATCATTAATGTCAACCCTAATTACAAAGCTTATGCTAACATTCTTTCTCTCTCTTCAAGTACTTTCTCCCCCTTTGACATAATGACAAAGTGGGCACCAACTAATCCTAAGGACATAAAAAGACTTTAAGGACCAAAAACCAAAAATAACCACCTCATAGAGATGATACAAACTCCCCTTAACACTGTGCACACTTCTTCTTACCTTGAACTTCTCAAGCATGCTCCATGACTATACTCTTCTTTAATCATACTTTGCTCTATGAAGACAAAACATATATGAGCAATAGATACTACTTAAACTCACCTTGAAAATATTAATAAAGACTCGCCATAAGTCACCTAAGCTAAAGCATCCCTTGAGCACCTTGAGACCATATCCAACCATGAATAAATTTCATACTTGCCTTCAAATTTTCTCTCACAAGCCAAATCCATGATTACCAATAGTTGAACAAGCCAATATTCAAATAAGAAAGATGCACAAAAATAACTAATAAACTCATTTAGTAATAACCATACCTTTTTATTTAGGACCAAAGTCCTTGAAATAACAAGAGCACACATGCTTACTTCTCCAAATGAAAGATGTCTCCTAAGAATCATAGATAAAGACATCCTAACCCACAATGTCCTATAACAATGTGAAACCATGAGTTTCCCACATCTCCTTTATTATTTCCTTGATCCTCTTATTGTTATAGGACTGATTGTTCTTCTTTTTAGGCTTAACATAAATAACTTTCTCATCCACTACTACATTCTCCTTCTCATTTAAGATTGAATTGACAACACATGGAGACAATATAGATTCATGACATACCTTTTCAATTGAAGAAATAAACTCATCACAAGGCATTGACAATTGATGTTCTTTACATGAATCTTGATCAACAATAGTAGGATGTTTGGATCCATATACACCTTAGAACTAGCCTCAAATATCACCTTCATCTTCTCCTTGAGTTTGGTCTCTTCATTCACAACATGAGCAAACAATGAGAGATTTTGGCACCCTTTAAACTTTATAGCATTCTCCACCATAGAAAATAGACCACTTGGACCTGGAGACTCATCATGACTCACACTTTTTACTTTTAGTTTCAATGAGTTAAATATATTTCTTCCTTGCACTCTAGGAACCTGAAAGAAATTATTTTGGCTTGATAACCTTTGCTTGCAGAACCTAGCAATGTGACCAATCTTCTCATAGTTGTAACAAACCATTATTATCGAAGGAAACTCAACTTGCCTTACTTTATTTGGAGAAAATATTTCAATATGTATTATGTCATAATAATTATAACACTCAACCTTGCTCATGCTATTTGACTGATGATTCCAATCATTGTTAGTAGGTCTTCTACACTCTTTAACCCTATGACCAAATTGATTACAAGTATAATAGTAACCATTGAAATTTGCATACCTCATGGTATTTGGTTATCTAATCAGATTTGTCTTCATTATACCAACACCTTCATTCCTTGACTGATGATTGATCTTCAAGGTCTGATTGTCCTTGATCACATTAGTCTTCATCTTGTCATGAGTTACATTATTTTGTTCTTTGTATCTAAGACTAGTTCTATCACTTTCATTCTTTTCGCTGCTCATAATATTATAAATATTATTTGAGCTCTTTTCAAACTTCATAAATGACTTCACCTTACTAGATGTCTTGTCTAAATCAGATTTCAATGACTCAATTTCAATCACATACCTTGAACACTCATCTTTTTTAGCTTTAGGCTTGTAGATAGGATTTCCAATTGAGAATTTAGATGCTTGATTATATCTTCATGCTCCTAGGTGTCTTCATTCATTCTTATCTCAAACACAATAAATTAATCCTCATAGTTCTTGATTTGTGACTTCATATTATTATTAATTTTCATCTCAATCTTTAGTTCTTCAAGACATTCCTCAATTCAGTCTCACAGTCCTTTTCTTTTCATTATCTATATAACTCCAATTAGAATCCTTTTGATATGAGCAAATTCTTTCTTCTTCTATGTAGAGGACTTCATCTTCAATAGGACCATCATCTTCATTATTAAACTTAGAATCACTGCCTTTACTCTCATTTGATGAGCTAAAATCTTCATTGGTGTAGAGACTCTTGTGGTCCTTGAAGACTTATTCTTTTCATTATGTTTTCTAAATCCTTTCTTCCTCTTATCAGACCTGAATGTATTATTACCTTAATCTTGGCCTTGACCATGCTATTCATCATAATTATTCTTATGCTTATGAGGGCACTTATTGGTAAAATATCCTACCTCTCTAAAATCAAAGCGTTTGAATGGTAGTTTACCCTTATACTTGCTTGAACCTATTTTTAATTTCCTTGTAAATAAAGCAATTAGTTTATCATCATCAATATTAGATATGTCATCCTCCTTGAGTTTCTTACCTTGGAGCTTCTTCTTTGGCTTCTTCTATTTCTTAAATGAAGCTTATTTCTTTGGTGGTTTATCTTCATTGACTCTCATCTCATAGACAGTAAGGATGACATACAATTCATCCATCTTCATTTGAGTAAGATCATGACTTATTCTTGTCATTATGTTTTCTAAATTCTTTCTTCCTCTTATCAGACCTGAATGTATTCTTACCTTCATATTGGCCTTGATCATGATTGTATGCTCTTTGGCATATTTACAATGGATTGCCTTGATGTACTCAGTCTTTGAAAGACCACAAGTGTTGGCATTAATTTTTAGGAACTTGGAGTATAATTGATTACTTTTGTATATAAGCAACTAAACATGGAATTGAACTAGAAGTAATAAGTAACTAGAACATAGAAATAGCATAGAATAGGAGATACAAGAAACAACCAATCTTGTATTAAACTCTTCCAAAATACACTAAAGAAATCAAACTCTTCCAAACCTCTTGGGTGTACAGTATTTCTCTCTCAAGAGTTCTCTCTCACAATCAATTACAATCAACTCAATAACCGAGTTGTTATTCCCTTCTCTTTTCTTAATTACAATACATGCCCCATGGGTCTCTTAAATAGGATCCAAGGCATACAATAATTAGAAACACAGACTCAAGACTTAAATTAGTCTTTACATGCAAACACTCTATCCTCCTAAAATTAAAACAAATCTAATTCTGGAAACACATGCAAACGCATGCATACACAGGTGACCGATGTTGGTCACTGTCGATCTGCATATGACCGATGTCGACTGATCCCTGACTGATGTTAGTTGGTTCATATCCATGCCTGATCAATGTTGGTGATACTGCCAATGTCAGTTACCTGTTAACCGATGCCAGTTACTGGTTAAGTCCAGCTCCACAAGAGCTCAATAGTGAAGCTTTTAGCTCCATAACTCAACAATCTCCCACTTGGAGATAAACAACTGCACCTGTACCTATATAGCAACATCCTCTGTCTTGTTTCTCTGGTTTGCATCTCCATCTTCAAGTTCAATCTTGAAGACCAACAAAATTTGAATGAAGATTCAACTTCTCCTTTATTACCAGCTTTGTTAACATATCTGTAGGGTTATTATTCGTATGGATCTTTTCTAGCTTCAATTGTCCATCCTCCAATACCTATCGAATGAAGTGGTACCTAAGTTGTATATGTTTGGTTCTTGAATGAAAGGCTGAATTCTTTTCCAAATGAATTGCACTTTGACTATCACTGTACAATCTGCAACTCTCTTGCTCCTTTCCCAACTCTTCCATGAACCGAGTCATCCATATCATTTCCTTGCTTGCCTCTATGATTGCAATGTATTCTACCTCTATATTAGATAGGGCAACAACCTTCTGCAACTTTGAAATCTAGCTAACTATCATTCCACCAACAGTGAACACATATCCTGTGGTGCTTCTCCTGCCATCCAAGTCACCTGCCATATTTGAATCTACATACCCATGTAGAGAAGTGTTTGACCCTCCATAGCATAAATGCCTACTGTTGGTCCCTCTCAGATATCTGAGAATCCACTGAACTACTTTCTAGTGCTCCTTTCCTAGATTGGCCATAAAATTGCTGACAACTCCCACTACTTGGGCAATATCAAGTCTAGTACATACCATAACATACATCAAGCTCCCAACTGCTAAAGCATATGGAACTTTGATCATGTACTAAACCTCATCATGTGATTTAGGACACTATTCTTTTCTCATCTTCAAGTGTCCAGCCATAGGTGTGCTTACCGGTTTTGCATCCTGCATATAGAACCTCTCCAACACCTTATTCACATAATCCTCTTGAGACAAAATCAGCCTGTGATTTTTCCTATCTCTCTTAATACTCATGCCAAGGATTTTCTTTGCTGCTCCTAAATCCTTCATGGCAAATGTGTGAGCTAATTTTACCTTTAGCTCAGTAATTTCCTGCATGTGTGAACCTGTAACAAACACATCATCTACATACAATAATAGGATAATATAATGACCATTATCCAATCTGGTAAAATAAACACAATGGTTAGATTGACATTTATTAAATCCATGCTCTATCATAAACCTGTCAAACCTTAGATACCATTGTCTTGGAGCTTGCTTAAGACCATATAAGCTTTTATTCAACTTGAACACAAGTTTCTCCTTACCTGTGACCTCAAAACCTTCTGGTTGTTCCATATATATATATATATATATATATATCTTCATCCAAATCTCCATGAAGAAATGTTACCTTAACATCAAGCTGCTCAAGATGCAAATCCTCAATAGCAACTAAATGAAATACAATCCAAATAGAAGTCATCTTTACTATAGGAGAAAATATTTCACCAAAATCAATACCTGGTTTCTATGTAAATCCCTTTACTACTAACCTGGCCTTATGTCTCATCTATCCATTCTCTCCTTCCTTTAACCTATAAAACCATTTGTTTTTTAGTACTTTCTTTTCAGTTGGCAACTTAACCAAATCCCACGTTTGGTTCTCTTCCAAGGAATCAATTTCCTCATTCATGCCATGCTCCCACTATTTCTTGGATTCTACTTGTATTGCCTCATCAAAACTTTTTGGTTCTCCACCATCAGTTAGTAACATGTAGTATAAAGAAGGGGAATAATGAATTGGAGGTTTACTTACCCTTACAGTCCTCCTTATGGGCATTTGAGACTCATTCATAGCTTGCTATCTGCCCAAATTCTATTTTGTCAGTGACCGATCTCGGTCATCTATCTATCTGTACTTGACCGACGTCAGTTCTACCTGACCGATGTTGGTCTCTACCTGACCGACATCGGTTACTATCTGACCGATGTCAGTTCCTATGTGACTGATGTTAGTTACTGTGTGACCAACGTCAGTTCTTGTGTTTTCCTATGACTGATGATTTTTACCCACGAGCTCATTTTAGATCATTACCTCATCCAAATCAAGATTTCCCTACTCAAAATTATTCAGCCTCTTGAGCTGATCACTGTACATCACCTTCTCATTGAAAACTACATCACGACTTCTAATAATTTTGTTAGTTTCTAAATTCCACAACCAGAATCTGAAATCTCCAAAGCCATAACCAATGAAAGTGCACTGCATGGATTTAGCATCCAGCTTCTTTCTATTTTCTTTATCAACGTGCACAAAAGCTTCAAAACCAAAAACTCTAAGAATTGAAAGATCTACCTTTTTACCTGTCCAAGCCTCTTCTGGAATTCCACCATCTAGAGCAGTAGAAGGTCCTCTATTAATCAGGTAAACTGTAGTATCCATAGCTTCTGCCCAAAAATTTAAGGGCAAACTAGCATGCAACCTCATACTCCTTGCATGCTCCATTATTGTTCTATTTATCCTTTCAGCAACTCCATTTTGCTGAGGTGTCCTTAGAACCATCCTTTCCCTACGTATTCCACTCATAGAACAATAACTGTTGAATTTATTATTGTAGTACTCACCACCATTATCAGATCTAAGGCACTTCAATCTCAAACCTATTTCATTCTCAACCAAAGCTTTCCATTTCTTAAAAGTGTCAAAAACATTAGATTTCCTCTTTATGCAATAAACCCATACCTTTCTTGTAGCATCATCAATGAAAGAAACATAATATTGTGATCCTCCAATAGAAGCTACCTGAGCTGGTCCCCACATGTCTGTGTGAACAAGCTCCATCTTGTGCTCCTTCTTTGTTGACCCAGTCTTGAGAAACCTCACTTTCTTCTATTTCCCAAAAATACAGTGCTCACAGAAATATAGATCTATGCTTTTCAAATCTGAAAGATTACCTTTTGACTTAAGAACAGTCATTCCCTTCTCACTCATGTGACTAAGCCTATAGTGCCACACCTTTGCATCTACTTCTGAAGTAGATAAAATAGAAGGAGAATAATCAGTAACACAAGTAGATAGATAAAGTGTACCTACTCTTTTACCTCTTGTTAATACAAGTGCACCCTTGGAAACTTTCCAAGATTCAACTATGAGAGTTACTGTGCAACCCTCATAACCCAACTTTCCTATAGAAATCAAATTCCTCTTCACGATGGGTACATGCATGACATCTTTCAACACCCATGTGTTTTCATTCTACAATTTCAACTGCACTTTTCCTTTGCCAACAATTTGACAAGGCTCACCATCCCCTAAATAAACTTTTCCAAAGTCTCCATGGACATAATCATTGAAAAATTCTCTATTTGGGGTTGTATGGAAAGAAGCACCAAAATCTAAAACCCATGATTCTACTTGACTATCCAAAGAAAATATAAGAGCATCCTATGCAACAATACCTACAACATTTGCTTCTTTATTACCTTCATGCTGATTTTCTTTGTTATCCTTCAACCAGCAATATTTTTTTGCATGTCCTTTCTTTCCACAATTCTAGCAGGTTATTTTGCTATTTCTGGATTTAGATCTCCTTCTCATCTTTGACCTTGATTTCCCTTGCTTGCTCTTCTCTCTTTGCCTTCCACTACTTTCAATACTTAAAGCATTACCTGATGTTTCCCCTGTGCTTTTCCTGCAAATTTCTTCATTCAAGATTACACTAACAACATCATCAACTTTCAAGATATTTGAAGTAGATGCAATATTACTTACCGCCATTACCAAGTTGTGCCAGCTTTCAGGTAAAGAGAATAAGATTAAGAGATCCTTAATTTCATCATCAAAAACTATTTTGACTGAATTTAACTGATTTACAATATCATGGAAATCATTAAGATGACTATATACATATCCACCTTCCTGCATTTGCAAACTAAATAATTGCTTCATAAGATATACCTTATTCGAAGCTAAGGTTTTTTCATATAATTTTTCCAGAGTATCCATTAACTCTACCATTGTCTTTGCCTGTGATAAGTTAGAAATCATAGAAGATGCCAGGATCAACCTTATAGATCCAAGAGCCTTTCTATCAAGAACATTCCATTCTTCATCTTGCATATCTGTGGGCTTACTTGAAACCCCACCCAATGGTAAAAATAGATCTTTCTGATATAGATAATCCTCTATTTGCATCCTCCATAATTGATAATTCTTGCCATTGAATTTCTCCATTCTTAGCATACTTTCTTCTGCCATTGCTATACTCCCACTCAAACAGAAACCCCTGTGAGTGACCTGTAATCAACAAATACTTAACACACTCTAAAACCAAGGTGTTAGTGAACCAAGCTCTGATACCACTTGTTAGTGGTATCACTTGGTGATCCTAGCTTTGATACCACTTGTTAGTGGTATCACTTGATGATCCTAGCTCTGATACCAGTTGTTAGGAACTTGGAGTCTAATTGATTACTTTTGTATATAAGCAACTAAACACAGAATTGAACCAGAAGTAATAATTAACTAGAAAATAGAAATAACATAGAATAGGAGATGCAAGAAACAACCAATCTTGTATTAAACTCTTCTAGAATACAATGAAGAAATCACACTCTTACACACCTCTTGGGTGTACAGTATTTCTCTCAGAAGAGTTCTCTCTCATAATCAATTACAATCAACTCAATAACCAAGTTGTTATTCCCTTCTCTTTTCTTAATTACAATCCAAGGCATATAATAATTAGAAACACAGACTCAAGACTTAAATTAGTCTTTACATGCAAACACTCTGTCCTCCTAAAATTAGAACAAATCTAATTATAGAAACACATGCAAACACATGCATACATAGGTGACTGATGCTGATTGTTGTTAGTCTACATATGACCGACATCAGCTGATCCCTGACCGATGTCGGTCGGTTCTGATCCACGCCTGACTGATGTCGGTGATACTTCCGATGTCGGTTACCTTTTAACCGATTCTGATTACTGGTTAAGTCTAGTAACCTCCAAAAGAGCTCAACAGTGAAGCTTTTAGCTCCACAACTCAACATTAATTGCCTTAAAATTATCTCACATATCTTCTTGTTTGTATCACTAGTTAGAGGATTAGGGGGTGAAGAATGACCATCTAAATAAGATTTATAAATTTCAAACCATGGTGACATGATGTAAGTCTTCATCCTCTCATTCCAAAAAGCATAATTGGACCCATTAAACATTAGTTCTTGCTTAGTGGAAAATCCTCCTTGCATTTTATGACCACCTGTATTCTACCTTATATCACCTTCAAGTGGTTAAACTTGCAAAGAAGGTCCTAGCTTTGATACCAATTATTAGAGGTACAATCACTATGAGGGGGGATGAATCAATGATGCAAGGTAATCCAATTAAAATTCCAAACTCTTAACCATTTAACACATACAATCATGAAGCATTGAAACTAACCATTATAATGAACAAGAAAGATAAGGCAAGATAAATCACATAACACATGACATATGTGGGAAACCCTCTTAGATAAGAAAACCCACTAGAACTTGTAATTGGACTACTATCCTCTAATAATAAAAACCATATTTAGTGAGAAACCCATCCAAAAAGGAGATACAACCCTTATCTAGTTGATCACCCCCACAACTAGACTTTTTCAAGATTCACCTTGCAAGGAGGAACCAACCCCCTAGGCAACCAAGCACCCAATCAACTACCTTAAAACTTAGATAATTTGAATATCCCCTGATCTTTGTTTTCCTACCAATATGATATAGATACAATTATTATCATCTCTCTTAAACCTTACACACTATCTCTAGCCTTCACACCCTCTTAATGCATCCAAAACCACCTTTTGGATCACTCTACACTTATTTGCACATACTCGATCAAAAATCCTACAACTCTATCAAAATATCAAAACATGACCAAATAGTCATACACACATACCTCACACTCTTCTAATCCTCAATCCATCCACCAAACTCACACAAACATCACCTATCCTTTGCTCATACTCAAAGCATCCAAAATAGCTTTTTGGATCAACCTAAACCTCTTTGTTCATCCTCAATATTCAAATATGCATGATCACTATTATGAAATTATAATTATGACCTCTAATTCAAAGACACAATCCTCAACTTTCTTTGTTCTTCATTCCAACCACTAGGTACTGTAGATAGATGAAAATAGGAATGGAGATAGCTGAGATGACCTCAATAGAAATTGAGCATTGTCTACATAGTTTCATAGACTCATGTTCCAACATAAACTTCAGGCCAATGTAGTTCACCCAATTTTGGGAGAGAATGAAATGAGGAATGATGAAAAATGACCAAGAATTATACTCGCAATGTATGCAAAGAGATGCACGTCTAAGCATAGACTTGAGCACTAAAATGCATGTTACCTAGAAGCCTAATTCCATATCATGAGCCTAGGTTTTGTAAAGTGCTCTTGAGAATCATTCATCAGAGCTGATGTTGATGTTAAGATGTTAAGACCTGAGCACAAAGTGCTTGCTATAGCAAAAGAAATTAGGAATCATAAGTATGAATAACTTATAATGACATAAGATTCCAATTGCATTGAGCCAGTTCAAATGTGAATACCTCTAGCTAAGGATAATGGTAAAACAATGACCAAAACCAAAGTTACATCAATTTACATTTACACAAAAAATAAAAAATAAATAAAAAGATAAACATAAATGAACCTAACTTGAAATCAAGATATGATCTACCAAGACTTAAGTAGGAACAAAAATGTTTAAAAACAAAAGGCAAAAATGTCTTAATGACATGAGACCAACATATGAATAATCAAGATTCATGTGGACCATCAAGGCCTTATTGAACACAAAAGAGAAAAGCAAAATCAAATAGAAAAACAAGACACCAACAATAATCAAATAAAATAAATAGTCAAAGAATAACATAATAACATAGGATCAAGATATAAACAATCAAGATCCATGTGAATCATCAAGATGTTTTGTAACACAAAAGAGATAAGAAAAAATCAATCAAGGAAACATAAGACCAAGAAGATACAAGAAGGAATAAAAAGAGATAAGGAGAAGAAATAAAAGGAGATGTGTGAAAGCACAATAAAACACCAAGAAAACTCAAATAAACACACATAAACAAAAACCAAGTTAGTGTTGTTTAAAGATAATTGTTCATGCATGTGCGTTAGAGGCATTACTTTCCACCATAACATAACAAAGAATAATGACATGACAAATGTTCCCTAATTAAAGAGGAACAATGATAGAAGAAATGGGGGAAGAGAAGAAAAGTAAGGGGTTGGCCAAGTTGACTCTAGATTTATAAGACAAGTGGACGCTGCCTACATAGTTCCATGGATGCATGTTCCAACATGAACTTCAAGCTAAATGTATTTCTCCTAGGAAATGGGATAGAAGAAAAAAATGATGATCAGACCAACATGATAAATGTTATAGAAGAAATGGAAGATACAACAAACAAATGAGAATGGTTTGGCAAACAAGAAGCTGATGAGATGATAAAGAATGACCTTGCAAAATGGCAAGTGCATGGGACAAGATGAAATGAACTGGTGTTTTTGTGCTTGTAAAATGGCAAGAGCGTAACATGGTGGAATGGGAATGTTAAATGTACAGAAGCACAAGACAATGTTTTTTTTTTCTTTTGTGGATCATGTTCTAATGTTTTTGGTATTTTCAAAGTATTTATACTATTTTTGGTATTTTTGAGATAAAATATGCAAAAGGTGGGACCATCTAGTCGAGGAGATGGACATCCTGAGAGTAGACGTTCCAATAAGATAGCTAAGCTAGCTGAAATTACCCATGCTCATAAACTAGTGAGAGTGAGGTTCTTGAAAAAAAATAAAGTAGTAAATACTTGTACTAAGAAGATGCGATTGTTTACCTGTCTGAAGCTACACAAGATGGTCCTGGCTGAACTGCTTTGTAAAACTACTTCTAAAGATGTTCATAATGTTCATGAGACATAATCAAGATCATAATTGATCAAGGTACAAAAAGTGTTCAAGCTTATTACATTGATTAGACATAATAAAGAATATTCTTCTTGAAGAGAGCAATCTAGAATGGGATGAAGAATGTGTTCAGAGTGCCAAGGGTTAAAATCCTTTACTAGCAGGATTCATGAAAAGTGGAGTAGGGTAGTATAAAATGTGTTCAAGGTAAGATAAAAAGGTGGGATAAAATTATGACAACACAATTTTACCCCAAGTAAGGGGTCTTATAGACAATGGCTCAAAGTTTGTCATGCATAGAATCTCTTAAGGTGTATGATGTTCATGGGCTCTGAAAGTTCTTCACCATTAGGTTTAGCTAGTCAATATGCTCCTGATCCATAGTTCACTATGACAATATATGGTCCTAACCAATTAGGCTAAAACTTGCCTTTATTTTTGGGTTCAACATTCATGTTCTTCTGGTTCTCTTTTAGAACTAAGTCACCAATCTCAAATTCTCAAGGGAGAATGCATTTATTGTAGATTTTTTGCAATTTGTTCTGATAGGCCTACAAATTTTCTAGGGTAGCCAAATGCTTACCTTCAAAAATTTCTAGTTCTTGCATCTATGAGGCTCTATAGTCTTCATCTTCTTCAATGTGCTTTAGTGATATTCTTAATGATTGGAGCTTAATCTCGATCGAGGTGATAACTTCAGTGCCAAAAATAAGGGAGTACAAAGTAGCTCTAGTTAGGGTATGATGATTGGTTATATAAGCCCAGAGGGTAAGAAAAAGTTACAAGTGCCAATTATGGCTAACATCATTGATAATATTTTATAAGATGGCAAGAATTGTTTTATTTGATGCCTTAGGTTGTCCGTTACCTTGTGGGTTATATGGAGTGGATTTTTTATGCTTGATTTTGAATTTTGCACAAAGAGATTTCACATCTTGGTTTACAAAGGATCCACCATTATCAGATATAATACTAGTTGGGATGCCATATCGACAGATGATATGGTAATGAATGAATTTGGATATTTATTTCTTGATAACATACGTGAGAGGAATTACCTCAATCCATTGGGTAAAGTACTCAGTTATAGTCAAAATGTGTTTATGGCCATCTAAATATGTTGGGTTAATTTTCCCAATGAGATCAAGACCCCATGTTGAGAATGGTCATGGTGTTGTAATCGACTGAAATGGTAAGGAAGGTGCATGTATCAAGTTACCATGCTACTAACAAAGAACACACTTATTTACATAATTACTAGCATCTATCTCTATTTTGGGCCAATAATATCTAGAGTTTTATCTTCTATGACTACACCATTAGTATGGGCCCCACACATTCCTTCATGAACCTCCTTTAGTGCCAATTTAGATTCTCCCAAAGATAAACAATGAAGAAGTGTTCCATCATAGCCTTTATGATAAAGCATGTTTCCAAGGAGGATATAATGTGTTAAGTCATGAAGGAATAGTTTTTGTTGGTTGTTGGAAAGGTTGGAAGGAAATACATGGATATGGAAATAGTTATAAAAATCTTGGTACCATGGTAACTCAAGTGAGGGATTAGGATCAACAATGGTGCATATCCTCTCTGAATCTAATAGAATATGTGCCAGCTAAAGAAGATTTTAAATTAGGAACTGAACTCTTTATCACTATCATGTATTTGAATCATGGAACCAATTATTACCATGGCATTAGTAGATCTATTGTTGACTCATAAAACTTGCTCAAACTATAGAGATTTAAAATATGTTTTAAGGTTATCAACAATATACTTGTAAGGAACAATCTTATCATCTCTTGTTTGATACTGATCAGTTGTTTGATTTATGATTAGATGCAAATCTCCATATACCTTTAAGCTTTGAATATCCCACTGTATGGAAAGATGGAGCCCTGTAACCAATGCCTCATATTCAACCATATTATTTATACACTGAAATTATATATGGAATGCTTTGGGGATCAAATCCCCCTGTGGCATGATCAACAATATGCCAGCTCCAAACCCTCAGGATGTGAAGGATCCATCAAAATAGAGTGTCCACTATTAAGGTTCTTGTGATGCTTGTTCTATCGTCATGATAAAATCATCTAGAAGGTCAAAGTTGAGGGGTTGAGTGGCTGTAATAGGAGCTTCTACAAGTTTATCAACAATAACTTGGCCTTTGATTTCCTTCTAATTTTGGTACTCAATATCAAACTCACTAAGAAGCATAATCCATTTAGCCATGCATCCTTTAAGAGCTATTTTAGATAAAAGGAATTTGAGAGAATCGATGTTGGTGATAACAATAGTTTTATTATTTAGCATATAATGTCATAATTTTTGAGTGGCAAACACCACAGATAAGCATGCCTTCTTAATAGGCATATAATTATGTTCATAGGATACCAATGTGTGGATTAAATAATAAACCATGTGTTCCTTACCATGATCATCATGCTGAGCCAAAAGTGCCCCTAGTGCATGTTTTATGGCTGATATATAAAGAAGCAATGGCCTTCATTGTGTTAGAGGTTGTAAAAATAGTGGATTGGCCAAGTATTTTTTAAGCTTTGCAAATTCTATCTGACAATCTTCATCCCACTAAAATGTTACCCCTTTCCTCAAGAGGTAGGTAAATGGGTGGCACTTATCTACTAATTGAGAAATAAACCTGCGTATAGACTAGATCTTGCCTTGTAGACCTCACAACTATTTAAGATTATTTAGTGGAGGCATTTGCATAATAACATTGACCTTTGTAAGGTTGACTTCAATCCCTCACTATGATATAATGAACCCGAGCAATTTTACTGATGTGACTCCAAAGACACATTTCTTAGGATTCAAGTGGACTTTATATGCACAAAACCTCTTAGATATTCTTCATAAAATACCAGGGTATCCTAATCTTATTCATGATTTTTCTAGTATATCATCAACATAGTCCTCGATAATGTCATGCATCATGTCATGGAAGATGACAGTTATTGTATGTTGATATGTGGCTCCAACATTATTTAAACCAAATGGCATGGCTTGGTAATATAATGTCCCCCATGAAGTGGTGAATGTAGTCTTATGCTGATCTTCAAGGGCTATCTTGATCTGATTGTAACTAAAAAATCCATCCATTAAGGATAGTATCTCATACCCAACATTTGAGTCAAAAATCATGTCGATGTTGGGTAGAGAAAAATCATATTTGGGGCATGTTTTGTTGATATCACTAAAATTAGTACAAACACATATGCCTGGGGTCTTTTTACTTACTGGCACTATGTTAGAAATCCATTCAGAGTAGTCCAATGGTCTGATAAAATTGGCTCCTAACAACCTTTCTAACTTAGCCTTAACCAGAAGGGTGATGTGTGGATGCATCTTTCTCAACTTTTGCTTGACTCGTTTAACATCAGGGTGAATAACAAGATGATGCATAACTAAATATAGATCTAGGCTTGGCATGTCAGAATATGCCCATGTAAAGATGTCTATATAATCTTTAATAATGGATATAATATGCTCATGTTCAACTTTAGTAAGGGAAGCTCCAAGATAAACATTTTTAGGATCCTCACGGGTTCTTAAATTCACTTCTATTATGTTCTCCATAAGAAGTGTGGATATCTCTTTTAGAGTTCTAGGTAATGTATGGTCATGATCATCTTCTTCTATTATAAATTCTTGTTGTTCCTCCCAAAGATCTAGATAATATGAAAAATTAGAATTTGCCTTCTCAGGTAAAGGCCAATTGGTAAAGACCTCTAGAAACTCAAGAGAAAGATGCTCAAATATTTGATGTTTTTCTGAAGAGATGCTTGTACTACCTATGGAACTTGGGCTAGATGGAATTTCTACGTCCTAAGGGGATGAGCAAAATTTCTCACTTGGGAGCACCTGAAATGGGTTTTCACTCAAAGGCTTGTCTTTTTCTTTGCTTTTTCCCTGATCAAAAAGTGCCTCAAAGAGGTTTTCACCTAAAGATCTTGATGTTTGTTCTTTATTGTGACCAAGAAAGTTTGCCTGCTATCTAAAGTAGGTAGAAAAATTTAATGAAAAATCAAAACCCTACTTATGATCACCAATGGGGAATGAATCTCATGGGCCCATATATTCTGCAATTGATTATTCATTTTGGAACTCATTGAGGCACATGACCAAATTTTTCTGATCCCAATCTATGAGTTCAAGATGGCAAAGGCATAGGTTATAGTGAGTGTTTGCTTCAGGATGGGGAGAACCAATGGTAAAGATATACTATCCTACTTTAGGAAGGGAAGTACCATTAGGACATGTTTTTGATTTAGGATAAGAAGCTCTAATAGGTGTTATGGTCAATATGGATTTTGAATCAATCAAATATGAATCAGTGAGCTCATCAAAAAGGCTATGATGGGATGTTCTGTCACTGCTAGGAGTCTCATTACTAGTCACTTTAGAAGAGTCACTATTAAATGTCATGAGGTCATCCTCTGGTGGTCAAAATTTGAGACCATGATTCTAGTTGATAACTCCAGCTGATAAGGGTTCTAAAATTCCTTGTGCCTATAGGCCAAGGCCTTTCCCTATATTGTCAAGATGATCCATTATCTTGTTAGGAATATGATACTTTGGATTCTAAAAATAATCTACAAGGCCTTCAAAATATAACCAATCTCCCTCAGTAAAAGCCTCTCAATCTTTCTTTGGTGCAATTGTAGGTATAAAAACCATAGGAGGTTTTAGTTGCTTCTTCTTTGGTTGCCAAATTTGATCGGGTCTATTAGGAGTCTGGGAAGTTTTAGGCTTACCAAATGTTTTAAGGGATTTTGGTAATTTTGAAATATGGAGGACATCCTTTAGATGGTATGTGGAAATGTCTTCATATTTAATAATAAATTGTTTGGCTAGAGTTGAAAGAAATAGATCAGTTAAAGTGGAGGATAGATCACAAGGGTCTATATAATTAGATGGAAATGGATGAGAAATGATGGATTTGTTCTTCTTTGCAATCAATTCAGAACCTAGGCAATAGTTATAATTACAAAACTCTACTTTAAGATGTTTGTAGTATTGGTATGGCTACTAATCAATGAGAATAGTAACCTCAATCCCATCATGGGAAAACTTAAGGCATTGGTGAAGAGTAGATGAAACCACCTATACTTCATGGATCCAAGGATGACTAAGAAGTATGTTATAAAGAAGCTCAATATCCATAATATGGAATAATGTGTGATGAGAAATAGACCCAACCATGACTGGCAACCAAATTGTACCGGATGACTCCCTCTTGACATTATTATAATCCTTGATTGTAATAGTTTTTAGCTGAATGTATTTATCCATGCAACCTAATGATTTTAATAATTTAAGAGATATGATGTTCAGCCCTGAATCATTATCTATAAGAACTTGCTTGATATTGTGATCCACACTAATTATCTCAATATATAGTGGGTTATTATGGTTTGGGCCAATGGTGGACATGTCCTTTTGATCAAATGTAATTTGTCAAAATGAAAACAAATGTCCAACTAGGTTCTTGAACTGATCAAGGTTTATATCATTAGGCACAATAAAATCTTGCAAAAGTTTATTGAAGATGGTTCTATGGACATCAGATGTCCTTAAAAGTTCTAATATGGAAATTTGTGTAGGGGTTTTATCTAATTGATCCTTTAGAATATAAGGCCTTTAAACTGTGGATTAAACTAGTTTAGTCTTTGTTGGGACAATATTTAGCTTTAGAATGATTGGCACAATGTTCTCATTGGGTTTATGGAAAGAAGTGGGTGAAGGGCCCTGGATGGTAACGAATGGGCATCTAGTTGTTACTACATAATCTAGAGGTGGTAAGGAGTTATTATAATTAAAAGAGTAAGGCAAAGGGCCTTGGATGGTGATTCGTGGGTGATTACCTATATTTCTATAATTTTGGGTCAGCAAGGAGCCTTTATAATTATAATAATGATATGATTGTTCAAGATTAGTAACCCATGTGAATGGAGTAACAACATGATGATACAAACTTGACATGGTATTACTAAGGGGTGAGGGTACTAGCCCTATAATGATGGGTCCCATGTTATGAGGAAAATGAGATTGGCCACATAGTTTTATAGTAATAGTGGCAATGTGGGTTGTAGAAATTCATCCCAAAATGTTATTATAGTTGTAAGGCATATTGTTATAAGCCACATTATTAGTTTGGGCATTATGATCTTGATTATGCTCATTATGATTTTGACCTTGTTGTTGGTTTCGATTCTACCTTTGTCCTTGATTGTGACCATTTTGATTGTTTCTTGGTGGTGGTGGATCATGTTGGGGAAAGGGTTCTTTATAGATTCCCATATCCTGATTAGGGGCTAACTTAATTTCCATCTCACCATTTTCAATAAAGTCCTCAATAATATTTCACAATTAAATGCAATGATATGTACTGTAACTAGCAACACGATGAAAGTTACACCATTCATTCTCTTTGTACCAATCTAGTTTTGGTTGATCTTGAGGAAATGGCCTTGATACTGGCCATATAATTAAATTAGCTACAATGAGATTTTGTAAGATTATTTCAATTGATTCTCCTAACTTTCTAAAGACTCTAAAATTGTTATGAAATGTCCTTCATGGAGGTTGTCTCTGCAAATTAGGTAGTGGATTTGAGGGAGTTAATTGTACATTTGGAGGAAGAATAGCATGTATCATTTGTACATGTCTTGTTTATGTTACCCCATTTCAAACCATGTTTTTATTTTTGATAAATACCTTACATTTATCTTACATAACTATAAGAGCTGATGATTTAGTCTGATTAGATGCTTGACCTTGCATAAAAATCTTAACAAGGCCTTTAGCAATAAGAGCCTTCTCAATTTACACTCCTTTGTCAATAATTTACTTAACAGAGTTAACACAAGATAATCGTAGATTATACACAACTTCAAGATTCAAATTCTATGTAAAGATATCAGCCAACTATTTATTTAGTAAATTATGTTGAAAGCAACCTGTCAATGCTCTCCACCTTTACAGATATGCAACAAAACTTTCACCATCATGCTATATAAATTTTTATAAGTCAAAAATGATCAATTCATGTTCTATATTGTATGATAAATGGTTAATGAACTTTTTTGATAAGTTGTTCCAATATGTAACTAATCCCTTAGGTAGTCTAAGTAGCTAATCAAGAGGTTGTCCTGCCAAACTTTGCATAAATAGTCATAGTAAGTACTCGCTACTATAAGCAACTTCTTGACATAAGATGAAAAATGTTTGTGTGTTCACATGGATCTCCTTTTCCTTTGTATTTTTCAAATTTAGGTGCCTCAAAATGATGTGGAAAGGGGTTTTGTAGAATAGATGAGTCAAATGGATATGAGCATATTTCATCAAATTTATACTTTTTGAACCTATTATTCATCTCCAATCTTTGAATAATTTCTTTCATAGAATTGCATTCTTGCATGTTTGGTGCATTCATGGATTGGATAAGATGTTGTTGGGGTGGAATGTAGCCATAGTTTTGTTGCTATTGGGGTGGAATGTACCCCTAGTTTTGTTGCTGTTGGGGTGGAATGTGCCCCTAATTTTATTACTATTGGGGTGGAATGTGCCCCTGGTTTTGTTATTATTGGGGTGGAATGTGCCCCTAGTTTTATTGATGTTAGGGTGGAATGTGCCCTTAGTTTTATTTGGATCTATAGGGAACATATACCTTTTGATCCATGATTTGGTTTTGATTTGCTGCTTGAGTTGAGAACATAGGCCATTGATTCTTGGATTATAAAACATTCCTCGAATTTGGCTATTTTGCACTTTGTTAATTTTGGATATTTCTATGTTTATTTACCAATATTTGGGTTGGTTGAAAAGAACTAGCCAAATTGTCTTGAGGGATTTCCTCAATTCAGACTGAATGTTTGGGTTTCTAAGTTTGTAAAGTAACAATAGGTTCTTGATGATTGAAAAACATGTGTTATGTGCCAAATGGAACATCTTGTAAGGTTTCTTATGAATTTAAATATTCATTTAGATTACCTTGATCTAATATGGTAATGTTCTCATCCAATACTTTTTATGTACTTTCAACCATGTCTCTATGTTCTTTCAAAGCATTATTGTGAATTGAATTGGCAACTACGGAGTGAGTTAAGTCTGTGACAAGTTGATCTGCATATTGTTGACTTATTATCTTGATCTTAGCTGAAAGATCCAATTTTATGGGTTTTGAATATATTTGTATTTCTTTTTCTTTGTTATAAGAAGGTATGTTTATTTGTGCAAAATCTTACTTTTGCCATCATTGTTCTCCTTCTCTAACTAAGGTATGCAATTATTTTATAGGAAAGTCAGATGGTAGTCTAGCACCTGATTCTATCAATTTAAGAAGGGATTCATCTCGATCTTTTTGGGGTTGATATTCATTGTAATTATCTTTTAATTCTATTATTGTGGTGATATCATCAAAAATAATGGGGTTATCTTGACCAACATAAAATTGCTCATCCTCATAAATAAGTCCATAAGAGGCCTCACTACGAGTGAACCTTTTAGTCATGTCTAAAAAGAGATATTTTGTGTATTGACTAACTTTGGACCAATGTTCGACAACCAATCAAAGTATGCTTTGGCTCTCTTTCAAACACATAACCAAGGTACCAATGAGACTATAAGGGAGGGTGGTTTGAAACCATGAATAATTTTTTGAATATTTGGTTCATGAGTTTACTCAACCTTTGGTAAATTTGAAATCATATAGATCGGAAGAGAGTAAGGTAACTCAAAGACCTAAGGTGAAAACTAGTACACCAAAGCCTAGATCTTTGTGATACACCCACACTGCAAAAGCTGGCTTCAACTTTGACAAGTTGACCCTAGAAGTTTAGAGGAAAGCTCTCCAGATTATGAAGAAGACAAAATGAACTAAGCAACTCAAGATGTAAAAACATAAGTGAATCACTAAGTTTAAAGCTAGGACCAAATAGGTAGCACAACATCACCACATGATTCTAGTAGGATAAAATATGTTCTAGGACCCAAAGTGTGAGCAATACGTAAGATGACCTGAGTCCACCAAGATGATAATGTGATTTTGAGTCTTAATAAATGACCTTTAATCCAAATGGAAAATTGAACCCAAGTTAAAACAAGCTTAGTGCACAAATGATGAACCCACTTTGATGCACCAACACTTAGAACTTAGAAAGGTTCAATTTTGAATGTGGATTATAAATGAAGGATTTAAACAAATTAGGTAAAATATCTAGACTCAATTGGGTAGCATGACTGTGCTAAAGTGGATGACATGACACAAAGCTTTTGATAACAATTTGAACAAGGAAAAGATGAATTTTCCATTTGGATAGTGTAACACCTCCCTTGCTCAAGAAAATTAAGGATAATGTATTTTGGTTAAGTTCATTGAGTTAACAAGTAGTTTTAGACACAAATCAAGACCAAGTAAGCTAATCACAAAAAAAAAACATCTTAAGTCTAAATTGACAAGGTATGGCAAAGTGGGGTCTACAAAACTATCAAGGTTTCAATCGTTCTAGGGGAATCAATTGCACAATGACTTTCATGTCAAATTATTCAAAAGACAAGCACAAAAATTGGGTGACCATGGCATTGGATAGTTGTAAAAAGGTCTAGTCTTATTTACAACCACTACATCCTACTGTTTGCTCAGTGTAGTGTGACGTCTAAATGTAGATACGTCCCATGTGCAACTCCAAAGGAGTCAAATGAAGTCAATGTTAGGAGGTGAAACCTTGGGTTAAAGCTTCCCTAAAGAACTCATGGGAGGTAATGATGCCCCCCTCGCAAGCCAAGTTTACATAAAAATAAAGAAATCATAAAATAGAAAGGCTTTAGGGTCATTTTCAAAATCACCCAAACTTTGATGAGTTTTTGGGGAGTGCTTTAGATGACATTATTTCTATGCCTTGGACTAAGCTATTTTCAATAGGAATGGCACTTTTGATTCCAAGGGTTCCCTATAGGGGACAAATGGAAGAGCATACATGCAACATTCCTCTTTTTTCTAAACAAGAATTTAGTTTAAATGACTATTGAAAAAAAGAATAACAAGTGTGTTAAATTTAAACCCAAAATTAAATATTTGGTGGTGTTCATTTGATTCTTTGGTCTTAGTTTCAAAATTTTGAAAACATTCACCAAAACATCTAAATTCTTTGTTAAACACCCAAAACAAAGTGCCTAATTAATTTTTAAGCATGTAAGAGGTGATTTAAACATGTTTTTATCAAAACAAAAGCTTGTTATTGTAGCAAAAATGTCAGCATGTCCTTTAGATTTGAATCTCTTTTTAGCTTGAAATAATGAACTTTGAAAAAGTAGCTCTCAGGTCTGTGTTTTTAGAAAAACATAGTGATATTACCATTGACATCAATTACTTTGGCTAATTGAGATCTAATCGATGTCAATTTTGCTAAGCAACATCAGTTAAGATAGGTAACCGATGTCGGTATCACTTACCAACATCGATTACTGTATAAAACCATGGCAAACAAAAATGGAAAGATAAAGTTACAAAATAAATTTGCACAAGTTTTAATGGTCTAAATGGATATTTTAGAGTTACAAAGTGATCTTTTTTATGCATGAGATGCGTCTTGTCCCATCAGGCATGCCAATATGTAGAGAGGATTACAAAACAATTTAGTCAAGCATTAGTCCATAAATGATGAAAATGCATAAAGAAATAACTAACCAAGCGTATCTATTCCTATGAGAATTACAAAGGATAACAAGAAGCAAATGAAAGAAAGAAACCCCATATTACATTCCCAAATGGATTCACCATACCCATGTGTCTCCAAAACATGTTCTCCCTTGATAAAGCATCCTTGTCTTTGTCAAAAATAGTGGTAAGCTCCTCTAATGTCTCAAGAACACTCCATAAAACCTAGGCTCATGATTCTAAATCACTAAACTAGCCTATCAATGAAGCTTGCAAACAAAATCAATGATCAAATGCAAATCCTTATGGAAAGAATTTAACATTATAACTTTTCAATATTCAAGATTTGAAAATATTTGAGCATAATAACCTTGCACCAAAATAGCTTAAAATTCGTGTCCATGGCCTCTCTATTTATAGATTTTTGAGATTGGTTAGGATCAACCATGACCATCCATCTCAAGATTGAGATGTGTGGCCATGGATAATCTTAATATTTAGAATTAAATCCATAATTATCTTCATCATGAACTTGGAAGAAGGGGCATTGAAGAGGCATGGGAGACATTAACTAGGCATGGGTGACCCATAATCCTGATATTTGTGGCATTTATGGCCTAGGGATGTCTTCCCAATAAATGATGTCACCTGATGATGCAAATAATAGGAAATAATTTTCAAAAGGAAATATTCAACAACTCTCATATAAAATCCACTTAAGCTCTTGATTTGGATTAATTAACCTTAAATAAGGTTAATCAACATTTGTGAAACTATTTGAAATTTGGCCCTTAATTAATCAAAATGGTCAAAAAGTAATATTATTGGGTTGTAATTTGACTGGAGAGGAATTGGAAGGTGATGTTAGATGTGTTGGAGCTGTATTCCCATTTAAGATGTTTCCAACACAAAATAACAAAGGTACATGGCATGTACCAATGAATTAGAAGAAAAGAGTGATCTGGAGCATTAAATGGCAAAATTTTCATTTTGACTCGAAATGATCTAATCAAAGTTAGCTAGTCCATAAAATACAATACCCTATTTAGGGATACTTTGACCTAAACTGGCACTTATAAGTGACAATTTTGAACTATTTAGGGCATTTTATGAATTTTGACCTAAAATATACATTTGAGTGCAATTCGAGTAAGATTGACAATTTCAACATAAATGGTGTTAAGAATTGGATGTCTACATTTTCCCCTTATTTGAGAAGGTGTAGCAAGACATTCAGGAGAAGCAATGTCTTTTCAAAGAAAAGAGTTTATCAAGAAGAAATTAGAACAGACCCATGATGCTCGACATTGATTATTACCATTGACATCAGTTAATCTGGCTAACTGAGATCTAACTGATGTCAGTTTTGCTAACTAACATTGATTAAGATGGGTAACTGATGTTGGTATCACTTATCAATGTCGATTATTGTGTAAAATTATGGAAAACAAAAATGGCAAAATAAAGTTAGAAAATCAATTTTCTTGAGTTTTAAGGGTCCAAATGGATATTTTAGAGTTGCAAAGTGATGTTCTTTAGGTTTGAGATGTGTCTTGTGCCACAATGCATGCCAAGATGTAGAGAGGATTACAAAGCAAGTTATTCAAACATTAGTCCATAAATTATGAAACATGCATAAATAAATAACTAACCAAGTCTATCTATTCCTATGGGAATTACAAAGGATAACAAGAAGTAAATGAAAGAAAGCAACACCATATTACCTTCCCAAATGGATTCACCATACCCATGTAGCTCAAAAGCATTCTCTCCCTTGATCAAGCATCTTTGTCTTTGTCAACAATGGTGGTAAGCTCCTCCAATGTCTCAAGAACACTCCATAAAACCTAGGCTCATGATTCCAAATCACTAAACTAGCCTATCAATGAAGCTTGGAAATACAATCAATGATCAAATGCAAAGCCTTGTGGAAACAATTTAACATTATAACTTTGAAATATTCAAGCTTTGAAGATATTTGAGCATAATAACCTTGCACCAAAATAGCTTAAAATTCATGTCCATGGCCTCTCTATTTATAGATTTTTGAGATTGGTCAGGATCAACCATGACCATCCATCTCAAGATTGAGATGTGTGGCTATGGATAATCCTAATATTTAGAATTAAATCCATAATTATCTTCATCATGACCTTGGAAGAAGGGGCATTCAAGAGGCATGTGAGGCATTAACTAGGCATGGGTGACCCATAATCCTGATATTTGCGGCATTTATGGCTTAGGGATGTCTTCTCAATAAATGATGTTCCTTGATGATGCAGATAATAGGAAATAATTTTAAAAAATAAATATTCAACAACTCTCATATAAAATCCACTTAAGCTCTTGATTTGGATTAATTAACCTTAAATAAGGTTAATCAACATTTGTGAAACTATTTGAAATTTGGCCCTTAATTAATCAAAATGGTCAGAAAGCCATATTATTGGGTTGTAATTTGACTGGAGAGGAATTGGAAGGTAATGTTAGATGTGTTGGAGCTATATTTCCATTTAAGATGTTGCCAACACAAAATAACAATGGTACATGGCATGTACCAATGAATTAGAAGAAAAGAGTGATCTGGAGCATTAAATGGAAAAATTTTCATTTTGACTCGAAATGATCTAATCAAAGTTAGCTAGCGCATAAAATACATTACCCTATCTAGGGATACTTTGACCTAAACTAGCACTTATAAGTGACAATCTTGAACTATTTAGGGAATTTTATGAATTTTGACCTAAAATATACATTTGAGTGCAATTCGAGTAAGATTGACAATTTCAACATAAATGGTGTTAAGAATTGGATGTCTACATTTTCCCCTTATTTGAGAAGGTGTAGCAAGACATTCAGGAGAAGCAAAGTCTTTTCAAAGAAAAGAGTTTATCAAGAAGAAATTAGAACAGACCCATGATGCTCGACATTGATTATTACCATTGACATCAGTTAATCTTGCTAACTGAGATCTAACTGATGTCAATTTTGCTAACTAACATTGATTAAGATGGGTAACTGATGTTGGTATCACTTATCAACGTCGATTATTGTGTAAAATTATGGAAAACAAAAATGGCAAAATAAAGTTAGAAAATCAATTTTCATGAGTTTTAAGGGTCCAAATGGATATTTTAGAGTTGCAAAGTGATGTTCTTTAGGTTTGAGATGTGTCTTGTCCCACCAGGCATGCCAAGATGTAGAGAGGATTACAAATCAAGTTAGTCAAACATTAGTCCATAAATTATGAAACATGCATAAATAAATAACTAACCAAGCCTATCTATTCCTATGGAAATTAAAAAGGATAGCGAGAAGTAAATGAAAGAAAGCAACACCATATTACCTTCCCAAATGGATTCACCATACCCATGTAGCTCAAAAGCATGCTCTCCCTTGATCAAGCACCTTTGTCTTTGTCAACAATGGTGGTAAGCTCCTCCAATGTCTCAAGAACACTCCATAAAACCTAGGCTCATGATTCCAAATCACTAAACTAGCCTATCAATGAAGCTTGCAAATACAATCAATGATTAAATGCAAAGCCTTGTGGAAACAATTTAACATTATAACTTTGAAATATTCAAGCTTTGAAAAAATTTGAGCATAATAACCTTGCACCAAAATAGCTTAAAATTCATGTCCATGGCTTCTCTATTTATAGATTTTTGAGATTGGTCAGGATCAACCATGACCATCCATCTCAAGATTGAGATGTGTGGCTATGGATAATCCTAATATTTAGAATTAAATCCATAATTATCTTCATTATGACCTTGGAAGAAGGGGCATTCAAGAGGCATGGGAGGCATTAACTAGGCATGGGTGACCCATAATCCTGATATTTGTGGCATTTATGGCTTAGGGATGTCTTCTCAATAAATGATGTTCCCTGATGATGCAGATAATAGGAAACAATTTTAAAAAATAAATATTCATCAACTCTCATATAAAATCCACTTAAGCTCTTTATTTGGATTAATTAACCTTAAATAAGGTTAATCAACATTTGTGAAACTATTTGAAATTTGGCCCTTAATTAATCAAAATGGTCAGAAAGTCATATTATTGGGTTGTAATTTGACTGGAGAGGAATTGGAAGGTGATGTTAGATGTGTTGGAGCTATATTCCCATTTAAGATGTTTCCAACACAAAATAACAAAGGTACATGGCATGTACCAATGAATTAGAAGAAAAGAGTGATCTGGAGCATTAAATGGCAAAATTTTCATTTTGACTCGAAATGATCTAATCAAAGTTAGCTAGCCCATAAAATACATTACCCTATTTAGGGATACTTTGACCTAAACTGGCACTTATAAGTGACAATCTGTAACTATTTAGGGCATTTTATGAATTTTGACCTAAAATATACATTTGAGTGCAATTCGAGTAAGATTGACAATTTCAACATAAATGGTGTTAAGAATTGGATGTCTACATTTTCCCCCTATTTGAGAAGGTGTAGCAAGACATTCAGGAGAAGCAATGTCTTTTCAAAGAAAAGAGTTTATCAAGAATAAATTAGAACAGACCCATGATGCTCGACATTGATTATTACCATTGACATCAGTTAATCTGGCTAACTGAGATCTAACTGATGTCAATTTTGCTAACTGACATTGATTAAGATGGGTAACTGATGTTGGTATCACTTATCAACATCGATTATTGTGTAAAATTATGAAAAAAAAATGGCAAAATAAAGTTAGAAAATCAATTTTCATGAGTTTTAAGGGTCCAAATGGATATTTTAGAGTTGCAAAGTGATGTTCTTTAGGTTTGAGATGTGTCTTGTCCCACCAGGCATGCCAAGATGTAGAGAGGATTACAAATCAAGTTAGTCAAACATTAGTCCATAAATTATGAAACATGCATAAATAAATAACTAACCAAGCCTATCTATTCCTATGGGAATTAAAAAGGATAACGAGAAGTAAATGAAAGAAAGCAACACCATATTACCTTCCCAAATGGATTCACCATACCCATGTAGCTCAAAAGCATGCTCTCCCTTGATCAAGCATCTTTGTCTTTGTCAACAATGGTGGTAAGCTCCTCCAATGTCTCAAGAACACTCCATAAAACCTAGGCTCATGATTCCAAATCACTAAACTAGCCTATCAATGAAGCTTGCAAATACAATCAATGATTAAATGCAAAGCCTTGTGGAAACAATTTAACATTATAACTTTGAAATATTCAAGCTTTGAAGATTTTTGAGCATAATAACCTTGCACCAAAATAGCTTAAAATTCATGTCCATGGCCTCTCTATTTATAGATTTTTGAGATTGGTCAGGATCAATCATGACTATCCATCTCAAGATTGAGATGTGTGGCTATGGATAATCCTAATATTTAGAATTAAATCCATAATTATCTTCATCATGACCTTGGAAGAAGGGGCATTCAAGAGGCATGGGAGGCATTAACTAGGTATGGGTGACCCATAATCCTGATATTTGTGGCATTTATGGCTTAGGAATGTCTTCTCAATAAATGACATTCCTTGATGATGCAGATAATAGGAAACAAATTAAAAAAGAAATATTCAACAACTCTCATATAAAATCCACTTAAGCTCTTGATTTGGATTAATTAACCTTAAATAAGGTTAATCAACATTTGTGAAATTATTTGAAAATTGGCCCTTAATTAATCAAAATGGTCAAAAAGTCATATTACTGGGTTATAATTTGATTGGAAAGGAACTAGAAGGCAATGTTAGATGTGTTGGAGTTGTATTCCCAGTTAGGATGTTGCCATCACAAAATAACAAAGGTACATGACATGTACCAATGAATTAAAAGAAAATAATGATCCAGAGCACTAAATGGTGAAATTGTCATTTTGACTCGAAATGATCTAATCAAAGTTAGCTAGCCCATAAAATGCATTGCCCTATTTAGGGATACTTTGACCTAAACTGGCACTTATAAGTGACAAGTTCAAAATATTTAGGGAGTTTTATGGATTATGACCTAAAATGTGCATTTGAGTGTAATTCAAGTAAGATTGACAATTTAAACACAAATGGTATTAGGAATTGGATGTCTACAGGTACACTCACTCTCCTCTTTCTTCACCTATCAACTCTAAAAACCATCACCTTTGATTTCACCCTTTATAGAGACTTCATGAATATAATCTTATTGGTAAGCCATTAGGCATACCTTAACCCTTAAGGCTTATATCACACTAATACATAGCTCAATACGACCCTCATAGGTTGACCATATCATCCATGGGTCACCCTTAATAGTTACACCTTTTAAATAGGCCTTAATAGCCCTTATAGGTCTCATGGAGACATATTCACCCAATCAGCACTTCATCAAGAAAATTAAGAACATAAGACCACTTACAAATTCATAGGTACACTCTGCATGACCCCTAAGACACCTTCAAATGATTACATCTATCACTACACTCCTCTACATATGCACAATCTACTTAAACATTAGTCTTGTACACAAGAACACCATGAATGAATAAATAGTCAAATTATAGGCATTTGTTCATAATAAAAATGGATTGGTAAAACCTCAAAAATCCATATAATGGTCCCAATGGAGTCTACAACACTCTCCACTTGATAATTCAATTTGAAACATCTAAACACCATCAATATAAACACAACCATCCTTCTTGGGTCACTTGCAAAAGATGGTCAAACCCACAGTCAACTTTGGAGATCAATAATTTCAATTGTATGGATAATAAAACATTCTAATAAATTTTTATGGATGTCCCTTGAAGTCCTCTACCACTTTACATTTTACTCTATCAATAAATTCTGCCATATGCTCAAGATATGAATCAAACAATACAAATTAGTTTTCCTTTATTAATTTGATAATTCAAATTCCAACAATCACTAAAAAATAACATATTTAGACACTTGCCTTCATCTCATTCCCATTGTAAACTTGATATAATAAAATCTGTATATCTCCTTGGGAGTCTCTTGGCCTTGAATTTCAATGCTAGCTATTGATCCTTGATCCAGGCTTCAAATATTATCACACTTGGCAGCCCCATGTGCCTTCTATGTACCCTATTATCAGTCTCCACTCTTACAACAATTAGAATCCCCATGTGCATTATATTCTTATTTACTTATTGACTCAATTCACACCATCAATTTCCATCTGCATAATTGAACGCTTGTTGTCAATCTCCTACTAATTTTTCATGTTTGTGACACATGTCACCATCACATTCAATCTCAAAATCCTTTGAATTATTGACCTCATGCTTTCCATTAGATATTCATATTCACAATTTAACTCTTGCCATTATATATTTTAATCTATTAAGTGAGGTTTCAACACTTGGAAACCCTATTTAATGGTCACTTGATATTACAAATTTAGTTAAGTATGGAAACTAGTGAAATTTATTTGAGAGGCAAACTTTGCACCTTGATATATTTTGATACACACCACCTCATAACCGAAAACTTGGACCACATGATATCCTCTCATAATGTAATCCATCCATATACTAAACTTCTAATGATACCTTTACACATGTGAATGTTTATGTCATCAATCTGCTTACTTAGCCTTATATACAAGATGATTAAGAGAACATAGACATTCACATGACTACTCTAATGAATTCATTTCACTTCCAAAGTCACTCCAAACACTCGTAACACTCCATAATACAATATTACCACATCATCAATAACATCCATCAACTATCTCACTAAGACAAACACTAAAGAACCATGCAACAACACTGAAGCACACTTTGTCATTATCATTTTAACACACATGACACCTCATCAAGATCCTTTGCCATCTTGGAGACATCATTTAAAACTCTTGAATAATCTCCCCCTTTTTCATTGATGTCAACTCCAATCACAAAGCTTATACTCACAATCTTTATCTCTCTTCAAGAACTTTCTCCCCCTTTGACATAATGATAAATTGGGCACCAACTGATCCCAAGGAGTTGAAATTACTTCAAGGACCAAAAATAATAAATAACCACCTCAGAGAGATGATAAAAACTTCCCTAACCTTGTGCATACTTATTTTTACCTTGAACTTCTCAAACATGCTCCATGACTACATTCTTCTTTAATAATACTTTGTTCTATGAAGACAAAACATATATGAACACCAAATTTTTTTTGAACTCACCTTGAAAACATTAAGGAATCCCCCTAAGTTACCTAATATTAGTCACCCCTTGATCACATTCCGACCATCTCCAACCATGAAAACATTTCATACTTGCCTTCAAATTTTCTCTCATAAGCCAACTCCATGATCACCAATAGATGAACAAGTGAATCCTCAAATAGAAAAGATGCACAAAATCAACTAACAAACTCATTCAGTAATAAACATACCTTTGTATTTAGGACCAAAGTCCCTGAACAAAAAGATCACACATGCTTGCTTCTCCAAATGAAATATGTCTCCTAAGAAACACAGATAGAGACATCCTAACCCACAATGTCCTAGAACAATGTGAAATTAGGAGTTGCCCACATCTCCTCTATTACTTCCTTGATCCTTTTGTAGCTATAGGACTAAATTTTTCTTCTTATTCTTCTTAGGCTTAAGAGAAATAAATTTCTCATCCACTATAACATTCTCATTCTCTTCTAATATTGAATTGACAACACATGGAAACAACATAGATTTATGACATACCTTTTCAATTGAAGAAAGAACCTCATCACATGACATTGATAACTAATGTTATTTGCATGAAAATTTCTAAATAGTATTATGATGTTCACTTTGATCCATACACACCTCATAAATAGACTTAATTAGCACCTTGGTCTTCTCCTTGAGCTTGGTCTCTTCATTCACAACATGAGCAGACAATGAGAGCTCTTGGCACTCTTCAACAATTGTATCAATCTCCACCACAACAAATAGACCACTTAGACCTATAGAATCATCATGACTAATAATTTTCACTTTTGGTTTCCATGAGTTAACTAGATTTCTTCCTTTCACTCTAGGATCCTGAAAGAACTTGTTTTGACTTGATAACCTTTGCTTACATAACCTAGCAATGTGACCAATCTTTTCATAGTTATAACAAACCATTCTTCTTGAAGGAAAATCAAATTTCCTTACTTTATTTAGAAAAATCCTTGTAATGTGTCCTATTTCATAACAATTATAACACTCAACCTTTCTCATGACTTTTGAATGATGATTCCATTCATTTTCAGTAGGTCTTTTACACTCACTAGCCCTATGACCAAATTGATTACAGGTATAATAGTAACCATTGAAATTTGCATACCTCATGGCATTTGTTTTTATAATATAGTTTGTTTTGATACTACCAACACCTTCATTCCTTGACTAATGATTAATCTTCAAGGTCTGATTATCCTTATTCACAATAGTCATAATCTTGTTTTGAGTTACATTCTTTTGTTCTTTGTATCCAAGACCAGTTCTATCACTTGCATGTTTTTGGCTACTCAAAATATTGTCAAGATCATTTGATATCTTTTTAAACTTCAAAAATGACTTCACCTTACTACATCTCTTGTCTAACTTAGCTTTCAATGGATCAATTTCAATCACATACATTACACACTCATCTTCTTTAGATTTTAGGATTATAGATAGGATTCCCAATTGACAACTAAGATGCTTGAATATACCATCATTCTCTTTGGCATATTCATTTATTCTATCCTCAAACAAATTGAATTGATCCTCATAGACCTTGATTTGTGACTTCATCTTCTTGTTAATTTTCTTCTCAATCTTTAGTTTTTCAAGAGCATTCCTTAATTTAATCTCATAGTCCTCCTTGTCTTCTTCATTATCTGTATCACTCCAAGTAGAATCCTTTTAATATGATCAACTTCCTTCTTTTGCTATGTAGAATAATTCATATGCAATAGGACCATCATCTTCATTATCAAACTCAAAATCACTATCTTCACTCTCATCTGATGAGCTGAAATCTTTATTGGTGTAGAGTCTCTTCTTGTCCTTGAAAGGCTTCTTGTCATTATACTTTTTAAATCCTTTCTTCTTCTTATCAAACCTAAATGTCTTTTTTCCTTCATATTGGCCTTGACCATGCTCTTTATCATCATTCTTCTTATTCTTATGAGGACACTTATTATCAAAGTGTCCTACCTCTCCAAAATTGAATCATTTGAAGGGTAGTTTACCCTTATACTTGCCTAAACCTATTTTCAATTTCCTTGTAAACAAATTAATTAGTTTATCATCCTAAATATCAGATATGTCATCTTCTTTGAGTTTCTTACCTTGTAACTTTTTCTTTAGATTTTTTTTGCCTTAAATGCAACTTTTCTTTGGTGGTTTATCTTCATTGAATCTCATCTCATAGGAAGTAAGGATACCATGCAATTCATCCATCTTCATCTGAGTAAGATCATGACTTTATTCTTCAACATACACTCTTAAATAAAACTTACCTTAATACCTTTTGTACTATACTAACTTCTTCAAGATTTTCTCCAAGACCTATGATAATCTTCACAATCTCATCAACTCTCTGTAGAAAGTATGCCACAAAATCTTATTCCTTCATCTCAAGACTCTCAAATTATCTTTGGTGAGTCTGCAACTTGGCTAGCTTGACATTTGAATCCCCTTCATAAATGATCTTTAGTTTGTCCCATATCTCTTTGGTATATTTATAATGGATTACCTTGGTGTACTCAGTCTTGAAAAAACCACATGTGATGGCATTAATTACCTTAGAATTGCTCTCACACAACTTTTTATCTACAACACTAGTTGAAAGATTAAGGGGTGAAGAATAACCATCCAAAATAGATTTCCAAATGTCAAGCCCTAGTGAAATGCTATAGGTTTTCATCCTCACATTCCAAAAATCATAATTGGACCTATTTAAAATTGGTTATTGCTTAATGGAAAAGCCTCCTTGCATTTGATAACTACCCATATTGTACTTTAGATCACCTTCAAGTGGTTAAACTTACAAAGAAGGTCCTAAATATGATACCAATTATTAGAGGTATAATCACTGAGAGGGGGGATAAATCAGTGATGCAAGAGAATCCAATTCCAATTCCAAACTCTTAACCATTCAACACATACAATCATGAAGCATTCAAACTAACCATTATAATGAACAAGAAAGATAAGGTAAGATCAAGCACATAACACATGACATATGTGGGGAACGCTCTTGGGGATGAAAACTAATAGAACCTACAATTAGACTACTATATTTTAATAACAAGAATAAAATTTAGTGAGAAACCCATCCCATAAGGAGCTATAACCCCCATCTAGCTGAGTGCCCACACAACTAGACTTTTGCAAGCTTCACCTTACAAGGAGGAACCAACCCCTAAGCAATCAAACACCCACTCAGCTACCTTGAAACTCAAATTAACTAAAAATTACCTAATCTATGATTGATTTACATTGTTATGGAGATAAAATGAATATCATCTATCTTCAACCCTACACACTCTCTCTAGCCTTCACACCCTCTCAATGCATCTAAAACCACTTTTTGGATCAATCTACACTTCTTTGCACATACTCTATCAAAAAACCTAAAATAAATTTGTCACAACATTATCAAATGACAAAATTGTCATACATACATACCTCATACTCCTTTGAGCCTCAATTCATCCACCAAGCTCACATAAACATCACCTATCCTTTTCTCATTATCAAAGCATCGAAAATAGACTTTTAGATCAACCTAGACCTCTTCGCTCATCCTCAATATTAAAACATGCATGATAACTATTATAACATTATAATTATGACTTATAGGTCATACACACAATCATAAACCTTCTCTTATCTTAATTCCAACCACTAATAATACTCACTCTCCTCTTCCTTCTCCTATCAACTCTAGAAACCATCACCTTTGATTTCACTCTTTATAGAGCCTTAATGAATATCATATTACTGGTCATCCATTATACATGTCTTAACCCTTAAGGATTCTATAACACCAATAAATATCTCAATACAACCATATTAGGTCAACCATAGCATCCATGGGTCACCCTTAAGTAGTTACACCTTTCAAATAGGCCTTAATAGCTATTAGAGGTATCATGGAGACCTATTCACCCCTTTATCACTTCACCAAGGAAATTAGGAACACAAGAACACTTCAAAATGCATAGGTACACTAAAAATTTCCCCTAAAACACGTTAAAGTTATTTAGTCCATCACTACCCTCCTCTATATATGCACAATCTACTCAAACATTAGTCTTGTACATAAGAATACCATGAATGAATAAATAGTCAAATTCTAGGCATTTATTCATACTAAATATGGATTGTTCAAACCTCCAAAATCCATATAGATTGTCCCCATGGAGTTTAAAACTCTCTATTTGATAATTCACTTTTAAACATCTAAACACCATCAATATAAACATAAACATCCTTCTTGAGTCACTTGCAGAAGATGGTCAAACCCAGAATCAACTTTGGATCTCAATAACTAAAATTGTACAAATATTCAAACATTATAATTAATTTTTATATATTTACATTAAATTATTATACCACTTTTATTTTTACTCTATCAAGAAAATTTTCCATATATTCAAAATATGAATCAAATAATACAGACTAGTTTTCCTTTATTAATTTGAAAATTCAAATTCCAACATTCACTAAAAAAGCAATAGATTGAGACATGTGTCTTCATCTCATACCCCATTAAAATTGATCAAAAACACTCCATTTATCTCCTTGAGAGTCTCTTGGCCTTGACTTTCAATGTTGTTCATTGATCTTTAATCTGAGGATCTAAGATTATGACACTTGGTAGCGCCACGTGCCTTTTGTGTACCATATTATTAGTATTTAATCTTGAACCATTTGGAGACCCAATGTGCATTTTGTACTTATTGAATTATTGAATTGATTCACACCATCAATCTTTATCTACATGGTTGAATGCATATCATAGATCTGCTACTAATTTACCATGTTTGTGACACATGTCACCATCATGTTCAATATCAAGATCCTTTGACTTATTGACCTTGTGCTCACCATTATATCTTTATCTACATGATTGAATTCTCACCATTATATATTTGATCTGATTAGTCAGATTTTTGACACTTGGTAGCCTTATGTAATGGTTTCTTGATATAACAAATTTGGCTAAGTATGGAAACTAGTGAAATATGCCTGGGAGACTAACTTTGCACATTGATATCTTTTGATACACACCACCTCATGACCTAAAAATTGGACCAAGTGATCTCTCATAGGGGAATCCATCAATATACCAAACTAATCCTTATACCTTTACATATGTGAATGCTGATGTCATTAATTTACTTACTCAACCTTATCTACCAATATGTCTAAGAGAACATAGACATTCATATGACTACTTTGACAAATTCCTTTCACTTCTATAATCACTCCAAGCACTCATAACACCCCATATGGTCTCTACAGTATGAACACACCATCAATAAAATACATAAACTACCTTAATAAGACTAATACTAAATAACCATGTAAGAACATAGAAGCATATCAAAGCACACTTTGTCATTGTCATTTTAACACACATGACACCTCATCAACATCCTTGGCCACCTTGGAAACATCATTGATAACTCTCTAACACATGGTACTTATGTCTTTTATCAGTGACATTATGCTACTTGACAAGGGTGGGAGACTTTATTCGATTGGTTTACTAGATGTTATCAGAGCCATGATGGATATGGGTGAGATATTTTCATGGGGGCCATGCGTGATATCACATTTATATAGGGAATTACACCATATGGCTTATACTAATGGGAAGGAGATTGGTCCTTCCACACTATTATAGGTTGGGTGTTGAAATCACATCATGGTAGAGAGGGTTGTTGGTTATGTGAGCACTTGTTATATGGAAGAGTCATTAGCATAAGGATGACATATGATTATTGTTACACATAAACCACACTTGGGTGACCCAGAGTTCTATAGGAGGGCCATAGATGAGATAGGTGATGATCAAATCACCTAGAGATCATATAGGGAGATTGTATTTAAATGGCCACAAGATGATTTGTATATGGATTATATGATGAATTAGTGTTATGTTATCAAGATACATGATTAGATTATAGAGAGATGCTACCCTAATAGGATGATGAGGCAACTCAAGATCAAAAAACATGTTCTAATAGGTCTACATGTATTTTCACAAGTGGTTAGGTAAAGAACACAATGAGGGATTACTATTGATCCAATGATAGTAGACCATAGTTGGTCATAATTATAGATAGTGAGATGGAGTGATAGGAGGGATGTGGTTGATGCAGGATTAATTGATGGGTATGTATATTGGTGGACCCAAAAGTGACTGATGAGATTGATGGTACCATATACACCACCATGTACATGGAGACAAAGTTTAGTTTTTATTTTGAGCACACATACATGAAGCATAACTTTAGGAGCCTGTATCATAAGGGTGGTGATAGGAGACATGATAGACATGAATACAAAGTAGAGGATATGTTATAGATAAGATCCAACTGCATGATGTAAAAATTACTTAGGTTGAGGACATGGAGATTATATGGGAGGTAGGTATGGATGTGGATAGAGATATAGAGATGTGAGTGGATACAGAGTAGGGGTGGAGAGGATACACCATTGATTTTTATTGATATAAAGGGTGATAGGTATGGAAATGACATAGTGATGATATAAATACATGTTACATAGGTAGATAGAGGGGATATGCCTTATCCTTCTCACACATCTAGATCTTGAGAGTATCACACATTTTTTTTTAACTAAAAGAGGGGTAAAAATTTATTAAAAATGCAAAAAAACAATAGTTACATAACATTGTCCTGGTCCACCAGTTGAGCTAGTTGTTGATATAGACTTCTGGGGAGCATATTAATATCTGAAATGTTCCAAGAGGGGCCCTTTTTCGAAGCCCATTTAGCAAGACAATCCGCGACAGAATTCCACTCACGGGGAATGTAATTAAAATAAATCAAATGCAAGGAAGAGCTAACTTGAAGAATCTTTTGAATAATCACATTAAGATGCCAATCAACAATACTAGGCTTACCTCTATTCAGCAAATTGATAACAATTTGTGAATCCAATTCACAAACAATATTGCTCCAGCCATTGAGACAGCAAGCTTTCACCGCCTACAGGATTGCCGAGGCTTCCATGACGTTTTTAGTATGCTTACCTTTATAGACCAAGAAGAGAAAGAGGATACCTCCAGCTTTATTCTGACCCACTCCGCCAATGCCAGCATCCCTCGGATTACCCTGAGAGGAGCCATTAGAATTGATTTTGATGACACCATCCTCCGGGGGAGTCCATCAGCCTTCTCTATGAACAGGGCACACAAGGCGACTCCTACCACGTCCCAACTGACAGCTAGGAACAGCAGTGCGTCTCAAATTTGGCACCAACCTGAGGCGCTTACATATAGACTCAGCTTCAAGGTCAGTCCCCTGCTCCCAAACGCATTTAACAGACAATGTTTCTTGTATCGACCTGAGAACTTGTGCCCCCAAAATTTGCATTTCCAGTTGGACACCCCTGAATATTCTTCTGTTCCTTTCAATCCATAGGTTCCATAAAATAAAAGAGGGACCCACAGACCAGGCACTTTTTAAAAATGAATTCTTAGTAGGAGCCTGTCCAAGGCATCCCCAAAAATCCACAAGAGAAGAAGCATGCCAACAGGGCAGCCTCCACGCATTCCACCACCAATGCCACATCTGCTTAGCATAATTACACTGGAAGAAAATATGAGCAACAATTTCCTCATTGTTGAAACACAACACGCACCTGGAAGGTCCCTGAAAACCTCTCTTACAGAGATTATCCCAGGTGAGACACCTGTTGTGGGTGAGCAGCCAGAGAAAAAAATTACACTTTGGCCAAGAGACCTAATTCCAAATACTTTTTCCCCAAGCAAACTGGTCTCTAATCAAGAGTTGACAAGTCAGAGTGCGATACCCAGCCGACACAGAGTAATGACCAGAGTCGTCACCTCCCCACGCAAGAACATCTCTTCCTTGGAGGGAGCTATAGCCTCTAGAAGCCAGGATATGAGCAAGCTCCCTCCTATCATCCTCAGAGCCCCCAGGTGGCCAATCTGTAGAATCCTTCCATCTGTAGCCAATAGTAGTTCCCATATCAAAAATCTCTTTATAATGCTCCACCTTATGCCACCCTACTGAATGGAAAGAAGCTCCTAAAACCTGTAAATGCGGATGCGACGAAAAAAGCAGAGGCTCACCGTCCCAAGAGTCCATCCAAAAGAAAGCATCCTTCCCACTACCACAAACCCAAAACAAACTGTGTTTCACCAAATGAGCCCCTTGCTTGAGCATGTTCCACACCATGGACCCTCTGCCCTCCAGAGGGAGCCTGGAAATTTCATGGGAATCCACACCTGGGAAGTACTTGTTCGACAGAACCCGTGCCCAAAGAGATGAATAATAGGAGCACCATCTCCAGTAAAGCTTGGTAGCCAGAGCTTGGCTAGCCAGCATAGTAGAGCGTAAGCCAAGGCCCCCCTCCTTCTTCGGTCTACAGACACTGTCCCAATTAATGAGGCTCCACTTGTTGTTCTGTAGATTTCCACTCCAGAGAAATTGTCTAGAAAGGGAATCAAATGCCTTCAGGAAGTAAACCGAGGCAGCCTGCACCATACTACGATAGATTGGAAGTGCTTGAATAACTGATTGGAGAAGCATCACACGCCCAGTAGTGGATAGCCATCTATGAGTCCAATGACTCACCTTTAGCCTCAACTTATCCAGGACATTCTGCCAAAACAATCTAGGCTGCCTTCCCACAATAATGGGGATGCTGAGATAAATAACAGGTAGGCTCTGAGTCTGGAACCATAGTATTGTAGCAATCCTTCTCTGAATAAGCTTCGGAGTGTTAAAAAAGAAGATAGAAGACTTCAGCTCATTAATTTCCTGCCCAGAGGCAGCCAAATAAGTGTCCAGTGTGTGACGGAAAGCCAGCGCTTCTCTTATACGAGCTCTCCCAGTCAAAATGGTGTCATCAACAAATTGTAAATGAGTAATAGCAGTAAGACCCTCGCCCCAGCTCCATCCCTGTAAGGCGTTCATAGAGACGCAGTGTTTGAAGAGCCTACCCAGCCCCTCAGCCAAAATGATAAACAGGTATGGAAACAACGGATCTCCCTGACGTAGACCTATGGAGGCCCCAAGAAGCTCAGAAGGAGTCCCATTGATGAGGATCGAAAAAGAGGGCGTCGTGATACAACTCATCACCCAACGGATCCACTCCTGGTTAAAACCAAGCGCCATAAGAACTTTTTGCAAAAAACTCCAGCTAACTCTGTCATAAGCTTTGGCAAGATCCAGCTTGATAAACATTACACGCTCCTGGGACGTGCTCATAGAATGAATAGCTTCCGAAGCTATAACAACTCCATCAAGAATCTGCTTGCTGGTCACAAAGCCCCCTTGTTCCTCTGAAATAAGCCCGGGAAGAAAATCTTTGAGTCTCAGTGCTATAAGCTTAGTAATGATTTTATAAACCACATTACACAGCGCAATGGGTCTATACTCATCCAGCTAAAGGGGCTGCTCCTTCTTCGGAATTAGAACAAGAAAAGTAGCATTAAGAGCCTTAAGCATTTCCTTGTTGGTGTACGATTCTTGAATGACATCCATCAGGTCCTGCTTAATGATGCTCCAAAAATCTTGAAAAAAATCAACCGGAAAACCATTCGGGCCGGGAGCTTTACCTCTCTTCATGCTAAAAACCACCTCCTCCACCTCAGCCATACCAATTGGTCGCATGAGAGACTCATTAATATCCGAAGTAACCAGCTGGGGAATGCAAGAGAGGATAGCAGTTTCAGCTCCTTCATCAATCACATTGTCTCTAGCAAGGAGAGTAGAAAAGAACTGAACTGCTTCCTCGCTGATAGTTTGTGAAGAGGTCAACCGATTTCCATCCTGAGTAACAAGAGAATAAATGACATTTCTATTTCTCCTGGCCTGTACCGACTTATGAAAAAAAGTCGTATTCTTATCCCCTTCCTACAGCTAGTCAATCCGCGCCTTTTGCTTCCAATAAATTTCTTCCCGTAACTCCCACTCCGCAAGAGAGCAGGCAGCTCTTGCCTCCTCCTGACTCAGCGTTTCTGAGAGACCATAGTCTCTAATTTGTCTAGTAACAGCATCAAGCTCATCCTGCGCCTTCTTCCTCATGCCATGTAAGTTACCAAAACAAGTTCTATTCCAAATCTGCAGTTTTCTCTTAACATACTGAAGTTTTTTGAGGAAGGAATACATGGCAGTACCATGAGCCGGTCCCCCCTGCCGCCACCACTGACCAATATAATCCTGGAGGGAAGAATCACGTAGCCACATCAATTGAAACTTAAAAGGGGGTTTCTCAGGTCCCTCAATAAGATTAATGGAAAGCATGATGGGCCAATGGTCCGACCCTTTCCAATCCAAGATATCTGAGCTAAGAGAAAAAATGCTAGACCTCCAAAAACAAGAGACCAAAAATCTATCCAGATGCTCCGATATAGTAGCATTGCCCATTCTTCTGTTACTCCAGGTAAACAACCCATTAGAGGGTCTAACATCAGAGAGATGTAGGAGCTCAACATTATTGCAGAGGCAATCAGATGAGGGGCCAAGACGGGACAAACCACCTCTTTTCTCCTCTAAAGTCATAACAGCATTAAAGACCCCCGTAACAATCCACAGAAGGAACGGATGGCAGCTACGAACATACCGAATATGCTCCCAAAGCTGGAATTGCCCATCTATGTCAACAGGCGCATATACATTGGTAACCAGGATCAATTCCCCTATTTCAAGGGAAGAGGCAACCATAGAAAGGGTGGATATGCAGGCTAACCAATGAAGAGGCAAGATCTTTTGCGGGTCCCAGCACATTGCTAAACCCCCTGAGCTTCCTATCGCTCCCACACCTTGATAGTGGCCAAAAAACTAGATTTTTGGCATACAAGCAAACAGTAAATCTAGAGAGTATCACACATTGATTAGAAGACTTCATGAGGATATTCAAGCTCATGATAGGGAGATTAAATGGTTTCATAGGGAGGTATCCAAATTGTAAGGGGATATGGATAGTACATGAGGTCAATAAATTGAGATTAAACATTTGTAGGTTGATGTTGATAGGTTTTAGGTTATGGTAGAGAAGCTGGATAGATATGGTACTGATACTATACTGGGATTTGTGACACATGATGTGGAAACATAGACTTTAGAATATATAACATTGATATAAAGGTACAAATATGAAGGAGTTACAACTAGGATAAATATATGAGAGGCTAGAGTGTTATATACTTGGGTAAATCATTACATTAGACAAGGTTATGAGAGATATGGATAAGGCCACATACTATAAGAGTTTATATGATGAGTCCATTCCACATGTATAGAGGGAACCATCCTTTAGGGAGTACTCAGTTAGATGATCTTTGTCAAGGAGATCAACACAACATATAAAGTCAAAGAGATCTATAAGGCAAGATACACACTATATGATGGGTCCCCCATGAGGCACACCATAACATGATGAACTGACTCCAAGACCAGACACTCTGTCTGAAGGACATGGTGAGACTTGACATAATTTTGAGGATGGTTTCATTGATGTACATATATTATTAAGATGTATCTTTTATTTAGACACACTTGATTTTTACTATATATATATATATATATACACATTTACATACATACATGATTTTTATGAGTCATGTACTATTTGGATGGGCATTATGGACTATACATGGGATTTGTATGAATTTTTGTTTCATTTACACATGGTTGATGGATATATGGATATGTAGAGTACTACTTATACTTCCTACATTTTTATTCAAACTAACATTTTTTTTTAGCATTTTATTATGGATATGACATGTATGATTTTATGTATGCATGCATGGATAATGATTTTAAATAGCTACTTTATTTTTTACTTGTTCATTGCATTGGATTTCCAATAATAATGAGTATTGAGAAACTTGATGTTTAATATATCGTAAAACACATTACCACCAATGATATTAAATAATCATGATGAATATTGATGTTTTAGGCATACGAAATGAAAAAGAATAAATTATGTAAAATTGAAGTACATCATGATATAGATAAATCATAACCATACTATGATGTAATTCATAAAATAATCTTTACAGACACACAAGAAATAAAAATAATTAATGTATGATTTGAAAGCACAATTATTCTAGATAATGGAAAAACATACAAAATGATAATGAAACAACATTGGTAAAATAAATATAAAGGACATACAACCAAACAAATGTAAAATCTACTAAAGATGAAAAAATTACATAATTATGTAAAAAAATCATAATTGACTAAGAAAATAAGAGATAAACAAAATGAATAAAGAGTAACCAAGTAAATTGTTAAGGATAAAAAGGAATAAAATAACAAACTTAATGTTTAGGGATAAAAGGATAAATAACCAAATCAATGGCTAGATATCAAGAAGGATAAATAACCAAACTAATTTCTAGAGATAGTGATAAAGTTAAATAACCAATTGAATGGCTAAATATAGAAAACATAAACAATACAACAATATGACAAATAATGAATCAAATAACAAAAACTATAAACAAGTAATCGATACCTTAAAAAAAATACTTAACATCCTAAGCAAGGGTAAAACCATTGGTAGCAAAGACCTAGCCTAATAACTAAACATCCGATGAAGTATAAGGATGAACAAATCCATTCTTGAGGAAATGAATGATGGGGAAGGTAGTGGATGAGATGACCCTAGATATCCCATGTCTCTAATCACTACCTATATAATCCACTCATCTACAAAGTCCATATGGGGATATCATGCCAGATGTAGTTCTCCCAATATGTGAATTGATGAGAAGTGGGTAATTGATGAAGTGTTAAGTGTCTAATAAAAAGATACATAATTGAACCACCCAATAAATGTGAGTAAATGATGTTGGAACATAGTTACAATGGTAGACGTTCTTGGTAAGTGTTCATGTGTAGTTTTGGATGTTTTTGTGTTTTTTGGTTTAGGATTGGTAAATAAATTATTGGGAGAAATATTGAAATATAAAATATGTTCTATCATGAACAAGGATGTAGGATCACAAGTAGAAGTATAAAACTTTAAGTTATAATTCTATGGGACAAGTAAAGGACAATATGGAAATATAAAATATACTACTAAAACACGATGCCCCCAAGTAACTATGGTGAATATATACAATGGTTTACACATGGTGCCAAAAATCTGGTTTTCACTTTTGAATGATATTTATGTTTTTTATTTGCTTTTTTTGTGGCCTTTTGATTTTTTTTATGGATTTTTTCTAACACCTAGGATATCAATAACAACATATAGAAAAAGTTTAGGCATAAAATCTCTTTAGGTGAATGATGTTCATAAGGTCATTAGGATCCTCTCCATCTTCTATAGCTACTTTGTAAGCTCCTAATCCATACTTAGCAATGATGACATATGGACCCAACCAATTAGGCTCAAAATTTACTTTCTTTTCTCTTTCGACATTGGTATTGTGTTGGTTTTTCTTAAAAACAAGATCTCTAATTTCAAAGTCCCTGTATTTTATCTACTTATTATAGATACAAATAATGTGATTGTGGTATACTTGTAAATGGTTTAAAGAATTAATTTTTTTCTCATCTAGAAGGTCGAGTTCACTGAGGTGTGAAGTATGATAGGATTCTTCATCAATGATTTATTATAAGGATATACACAAATATGGAACCTTGACTTATATTGGTAGAATAGACTCACTACTATATACAAGGGAATAAGGGGTTGCCCCCACGGGTGTGCAAAATTCTAGTGTAGTATGCCCAGAGGGTGGGATATAGCTGTGTATACTAGTCATGACCAACTTCATTGACAATTCATTTAAGGATGTAAAAAATATTTTTATTGGTTGCCTTATCTTGGCCATTGCCTTGTAGGTAGTAGGGAGTGGACCATTTATGATTGATGTGGTAAGTTTGACAAAGATCCTTAACATCATTATTATTGAATGATTTTCCATTATCCAAAATAATAGTGGATGGGATACCAAAGTGACATATAATGTGGTTAAAGATAAATTTCAAAATTTGCTTTCTATTTACATAAGGGGAATTGCCTCAACCCACTTGGTAAATTAATATGATGTCATTATAATATTCTTATGACCATAAAAAAATTGGGATTTATCTTTTACAATGAGGTCTAACCCCCATGTGGAAAATGGCCAAGGTGTTGTGATAGGTTGTAGATCTTGTGATGGGCTATGGATAAGGTTCCCATGTTTTTGACAAGGTATGCATTTCTTACCACAAACAAATGAATTAGATTCCATTATAGGTCAATAATAACCTACTCATAAAAAATCCTTTGCATTGAATGCCACTTGAACGTGCCCCACATATTCTCTCATGGACTTCCCTAATTTCCAAAGTAGATTCCTTAGAATTCAAACAATGTAAAAGAGTTCTTTCATAGCCTCTATGGTATAAAGTGTTGTCAAGGATGGTGTAGCAAGAAGTACATTGGATAAATGACTGCATTGATTATGAGATAGGTTAGATGGTATGGTATTATTATGAAGATATGTATAGATGTCAAAATACCAGGGAAAAATGGGACCAACCACTTCACAAACCATTTTTGAATCAGGTGTATCATAAGTGTTGGATTGTTTTTAATGATCCAAATTTAGTATAGATAATATTTAGTTAGTTTTTACTTTGTTTTAAATAATTTTTAGTTCACAAGAAAAGTTTGTTATATCCCATAACCTGTAACCACCCGCGAAAAGTCTATAAAGCTTTTCACATGTTAAAACATTGAATGAATACATTATTACATTTCTTTAAATTATTTACTTGTAATGTAATTTGTTCATTATTATCTCCCGTTCTTGGATCCATCAGTGGTATTAGAGCATGGTTTTTGGAGCATGGTGAATTTGGGGTGAAAAGCAAGCGAGGTGAAAGATTCATTCATGTAGAATTCCAAAAATGGTATGTCCATCAAATATAATTTGGTTTGTCTAAAGTTGAAACTAGAAAAATAATTAAATTATTTAATTTTTCAAATATTTTTATAATAAATTTGAAATAAATATGTCTGTGTATTGCTATTGTACAACCTTATAATTGGAAAAGATTTTTATGCTCCATGGTATTGCTTCCAAATTCTTTTTTAAGCATTCCAAATTGAATTTTTAAGCTTTCAAATGTTCCACACTTGTTTTTAAAACCCTAAAATTTATCCAAAATCCATTTGTATGGCCTTTTGAACTTAGAAGTCTCTATGAAATGAGAAAATAGATCTAAACCTCATTCAATCATTCTGCTAAGTTTTGGTATGTTTCTAAGCCTATGATGATCATTTGTAAATTCAAAAAGCATTTATGAGGTTTTTCAAAGTCTAGATTTGAGTTTTACAACCCATATCTACATTTATATGGTCTTTTCAATCTATAATTTCGTATGTTTGAATAAAATGGTTTTCATCTTCATAAAAGTTGATCTACTCAGCTATTGATTTGTTCTTGAGTTCTTAAAGACATTTTTTCAATTCTAAATACATCTAGGAGGAGGATCAAGCTGATAAATTGAGTTGTACAGCCTAAAATTATTGTTGTATGACCTTCATAATGTCCTCCTTCATAAAAAATAAGTTTTACATAACTAAATCCTCTCTTGTCAGTCTCAAACATTGCCAAATAGTGAAAGATTTAAACTTGTACAACCTATTAGGAGTTGCTAAAGGTTTTAAAATTCCTTAGATCAGCCATGGCATTGGAAATCTTTTTTATGATGTTAGAACACTAAGGAAAGTAAAAAAAAATGATTTTATAAACTTTTCATATAGTTTGTTAAATATTAGGGTTTGACTGGGTCCCACCTAAAGCTTTAAATATTTGATATTTACTTGGAGAAATGATTTTCACATGAAAAAATAAAAATTACTCATTCAAGTAATATTTTTTCATTATCATAGAACAAAAATGCAAGTTTATATAGAAATTTCTATCTTTGTAAACTTGTAAATGCTCATAGAGCACTTGGAAAGCCTAATTTTGTGAAGTAGTTTGAAATGGGGAGGTCAAGGGTTCAAATCTTTCTTTTTGGAGGAATATTCTATTTTGATATATTTTTTTGATTCATACAAAGACATAAGGGTGTAATTCCTAATTATTATGACACTAGTTGTACATCTTTTTGTCTATGAAGGTGGTCATGTGACCAGGCAATCATCATGGTTTTTGACATTCTGGATACATTGGAATGATCAAATTTATATTTTGGAGATTTTTTATATGATTGAAACAAATGTATTCTAAATGATGTATCAAGGTGAATTTTTGGTCAAAACCAACACCTTCAAAATGCAAGTCCATCATAAGTCCCAGGATAATTTGTAAAATGGAAGCTATTTCAAAGGTAAAGGAAAAACCTCAATATCATTCCTTACTCTTCATTTTTTCTACATCATGGATAAAATTGTGAGCTTCATTTCTGACTCTATATGCCTAACTCCTAAACATTATAAGGAATGGTCAATGAACATGGAAAACACATTAATTTTCAATGACTTATGGGAAGTAGTTGAAAATAAACCAACATTACCCACCAAAGCCACAAAACTTGAAAAAATTCATAAATGTGACAAGCGTGCCCTTTCTTTATTAAAATCAACTTACAATGCTCAAGCTATAATTCACATAGAAGCCATCACATTTGAAGCTTGAAAAGCATGGAAAGCTCTAAAAGACTTGTATGATAAACAAACTGCTTATAAGAAAATTAACCTTCTTATGTAGTTACTCAACACTAAACTCTCTGATGATGAAGCTGTTTCAGAATATGTGTCACACATTAAGAATTTAAAACAAGAATATGGCACTACCAGTGGGGAAATTGATGATGAAATGCTCATTTATATTGTTTTGAATGGTTTTAACCCTAGCTAGAAGAAAGTTTTAGAGATTTTAAAGCTTAGCGATAGGACTAACAAATTTACTTTTGATTCCTTTTATGAGTTTCTCACTCAACATAAGCAAAAATTTATAAATAATAAATCTATTGAGGAGGCACACTATTCCAAAATAGGAAATCTATTGTATGAGCCTAATAAAAGACACAATGAGAAATAAAGACACTCTCAGAGGCACACTTCTAGGCATAAGCATCATTTTGGTTCTTTGAGACATAAGCATCATTCTAGACATAGGGATCATTTAGGCTCTCCTAAACATAGACGTCATTCTGGTTCTCTAAAGCATGAGCATCACCACAAACATTCACATGGACACAAGCACAAACAAATACATTATTATTCATGTGGGTATTCTTCTTCTAGTTCCAGTAGATGTGAGATAATTTTTGATAATTATGGTGGCATAGGCCATATCTCTATAGCATGCCCCTCTAGATGGATGTCCTCTCAACATTGATAGAAGGTAGAAGCAAATATTACTGGTCACTCCAATCACTCTGGTCATTCTTATAGTTCCTCTTTTGGCTATTTTTTTGCTTATTCTTTTGATGGATGGGATGATTGTGAAGTTTATTTCTCTATAGTTGATGACTATATATTCTGAGATGGTGACACACTCATCTTGTGCGAGCTTCTAGGCTCAAGATTGGGATTTGATGTGATAGCATTTTTTAGCTTGTGTACATTGCTTTCATAGATGTAGTGTTTCTATTATCTTTGATGTGGATAATTTTAGTGGTTTCTACTTGGTTTATTAACTACATGGATTCTCACATCTCATTTGATAGGGGAAATATATTTCATATTATTTTCATATTATTCATTGATGATTAATAATACGAGTCAGCATTGCAGTGCTAGCATTGTTAGTGCTAAGCAAAGGCTTATAGGAGATGTTGGTGATTATTGGGCATTAGTTTGAGATGTGCCATACATAGTATGGGGGGAAGTCAAGATTTTGTGTGAGGATTGATGTAGTTAGATAGTGCATGTTTATGTTATAATACGTTATGGGGATGATTAGTATGTGGATCAGTCTAGGATGCATAATGTACCAATTGTAGTTTCATCAGAGTCTACTTGGATGACTCAGTTATTTGCTTCGGTCTTTTTATACCCCTTTGGATCAAGGGGGAGTTTTTTAGATTATTTTTCATGATCCAAAGTTAGTATAATTAATATTTAGTTAAATTTTACTTTGTTTAGGAAAAATTGGTTGTATCATTTAACCTATAACCACCCATGAAAAGATTATAAATCTTTTCACATGTTTTGTAAATAAATATTGAATGAATACATTATTATATTTCATTAAATTATTTACTTGCAATTTAATTTATTCATTATTACCTCTCATTCCTATATCCATTAATAAGTCAGTATCATTAAGTATTCAATCAAGAATTTATTGTGTTTGGTACTTAAATCAAGTAGTGAACCAATGGTAGCTATGGCATCTACTACCCTGATATTGATTCTTGGCACTTGTTTAAATTGGATGAATCCAAAAAATAACTTTAAACTATCCACCATTCACTTGTAAGGGATTAAATTATCATCATGAGCTTGAAATTCATTGGTTACTTGATTAATGATAAGCTTATAATTTCCAAAAACAAGAAGTATTCCTCACTAGATTGACTTTTTGAGACCTACTATAAGACCTTCATACCATGATATGTTATTTATGCAAGGGAAATATATTATAAAATCATTAGGAATGTGATCCCCATTTGGTATGACTAACAAGATACCTTCCCCCTATCCATGATTGGTAAAAGAACCATCAAATAATAGTTGCTAAACTAGAGACTTATTTATGGACATTATTGATTTATCTATAAATTTTGCAATAAGAGGTGCTTTGTCATTGAGAGGTGATTTGGCCAATACATATACTAATAATTGTCCTTTAATTACTTTTTTATTGACACACTCTAAATCAAACTCACTAAGAAGCATAACCCAGTTAGTCATCTTGTCAGTTAGTGTTGTTCTAGATAGAAGATATTTAATAGGGCCAATCTTGGCAATGATCTTAGTTTGATTATTGATCATGTAATTTCATAATTTTTGAGAGGCAAAAATAATTACTAGACATGAATTTTTTATTTGAGATTAGTTGAGCTTATTAGATATCAAGTTTTTGCTTAAGTAGTAACTACTCTTTCTTTCTCACTGTCATCATGTTGTGCTAATAATGCCCCCAGTGAAAATTAACTAGCTAAAATGTATAAAAAATAAGGTTTACCAATAATAGGTGGCATTAGTATTGGTGGATTAGAATCATATTATTTAATATTATTAATTTCTTTTTGATAATTCTCATTCCAAGTGAAAAGAGTGTCTTTCTTTAGCAAAAATGTAAAAGGGTGACAAATGCCTACAAGTTGGGATATAAAATGCCTGATTACTTGAATTTTTCTTTGTAATCTTCTAGGTTGTTTAAGATTCTTTGGTGGGGGCATCTCCATGACAGATGAAAATTTAAAGGGATCAACTTTTATATCACATTGTGAAAAAATAAAACCTAATAACTTTCTTGATGTCATGTCAAACACACATTTCTTAGGATTTAATATCATTTTATACTCTCTCATGCGTTCAAATATTCTATGAATAACTTGAGGGAGTTATTTTCTAGATTTATACTTTTCTAGAATATCATCAACATATACTTCCATAATGTTGTGAATCATGTCATGGAAGATGACAGTCATTGCTCACTGATATGTATTTTAGGATTTTTCAAGCCAAAATACATTACATGATAGAAAAATGTTCCCCATGGTGTTATGAATGTGGTTTTTGTGTTAGTCTTCAATAATAATTTTGATTTGATTATAGTCTAAAAAAACATACATCAAAGACAACATATCATGACCTGTAGTTGAATTGATGATCATTTATATATTGGGCAATGGAAAATCATCTTTCAAACATACATTATTAATGTCATAGAAATATGTGCAAATTTTATTCCATTTTATTTTATTTGATACCGGTACTATGTTAAATATCTAATATGAATAGTGAATAGGGTTTATGCAACTACCAATTATTTACTCAGTTCCTCTTTCACTAGGAGTGCAATCTTAAGATGCATCTTACAGAGTTTCTAAATTATTAGTTTAGCTTTTGGATGTACCACAAGGTGATGTACTACTAATTCTAGATTAAGCCCTAGCATAGTTTCATAATACCATGTTATATGTACAATCACTAAGAGGGGGGGTGAATCAGTGATGCAAGATAATCCAAACTTTAATTCCAATCCTTTCAAACCCATAATCAATCACCACATGCATTCATAAATCATACAAGTCATTCATAACAATGAACAAGAAAGATGATGAAAATAATACATGAATTATTTGGGAAATCCTCATAGATAATAAAATCCACTCTCAAGCCTAAAACACATGGAATACTTTTCTTATAAGATGATCACAAACATGAGACCTTTTAGTGAAGCACCCACTTCACAAAGAGCATCCACCCCTAAGCATGAACAAGCACCAACTTGTTATAGATTTTGAGTACCCAATCAAAATCTCTAAAACCATGATTGAATATTAATCTTATGGATACATAATGTATAACACCTCTCTTCAACCCTTCACACTCTCTCAAGCTTGCACACACAAGTAATACATCAAAACACCCTTTGGATCACTCTAGACCTCTTTGCTCATCCTCAATATTCAAGCCTAAAAGTACACTATAAATACACTAATATGACATTATAATTATGAAATACTAGTCATACACACAATCCTTAATCTACTTTGCTTTTCAATCCATCCACTAGGCACTCTCACTCTCTTCTTCCTTTGCCTCTAAACTCTAGAAACCATCACCTTTGATTTCACTCTTTATAGAGACTTCATGAATATCATCTTATTTTTTAGCCATTAGACATGCCTTAAACCTTAAGGCCTATATCACACTAATAAATCTCAATAACATCCTCATAGATCGACTATAACATCCATGGGTCACCCTTAAGCAGCTACACCTTTCAAATAGGCCTTATTAGCCCTTATAGGTCTCATATAGACTTTTTCACCCCTTTAGCACTTCACTGAGGAAATTAGGAACACAATACCACTTAAAAATGCATCAATCCACTCTACATGACCCTTAAGACACCTTTAATTGATTACATCCATCAATACACTCCTCTGTATATGCACAATCTACTCAAACATTATTGTACACAAGAACACCATGAGTAAATAAATAGTCAACTTATATGCATTTTTTCATATTGAATATGGATTATTCAAACCTCAAAAATACACACATATATTCCTAATGGAGTATACAACACTCCCTAATTGATAATCAACCTTGAAACATCAAAACACCATCAATATAAACACAAATATCCTTCTTGGGTTACTTACATAAGATATTCAAACCCATAGTCAACTTTAGAGCTCAATAACTAAAATTATACGAATATTCAAACCTTCTATTCAATTTTTATGGATGTCCATTGAATTCCTCTACCACTTTTATTTTTACTCTATTAATAAATTATGCCATATGCTCAAGAGATGAATCAAACAATATAGACTAGTTTTCCTTTATTAATTTAAATTTTCAAATTCCAACAGTCACTTAAAAAGCAACATCTTCAGACACATGTCTTCATCTCATGCCCCATAGAAAATTTATCAAATTTTCTCTATCTATCTCCTTTGGAGTCTCCTGGCCTTGAATTTCAATGTTGGCCCTTGATCTTTGATTTGGGCTTCCAAGATTGTGACACTTGGTAGCCCCACATGCCTTTTATATACATTGTTGTTAGTTTACATCTGGTTAATGTGATTATGCCATTTGATCACCCCTTGTGCCTTCTATGTACCCTGATATTAGTATCCATTCATTTAATTCTTTTATACCACTTAGCATCCTTGTATGCCATTTGGACTTATTGACTCAATTTGCACCATCGATCTTTGATTTGAATGATGAAATTCTCTCCATTGATCTACTAATAATTCATCATGATTGAGACACATGACACATCACATTCAATATCAGGGTCCTTTGACCTATTTAATTAATTCTCACCATTCAATCTCTATCTACACAATTGAACACGTACTATAGATATTTAATATTACAAATTTGGCTATGGGAAATAAAAATATATATCTAGGAGGCTAACTTTGAACCATCATAACTTTTGATAAGATTCATTCTATAATTTTAAAAATATGAACTAGGCACAAACCTCAACAAACCCATGTGACCTTTTACTCTAACACCTTCACATGTGCTAATGCTGACATAATCATGTTGGAAATATTTTCATTGATGTCAAAGGTCTAGCATTGGTGATAAAGGCCCCATAGCATTTATTGTCTAAAGGTGTTTTTAATGATCAGATATTGGCTAAAATGTGTTGATATTTATTTTATATTAATGAATATATTTTTGGTTGCATAAAAGTCAAAATAGGGCCCATGGAGAAGTCAAAGAGTCATGGGGTAAAGAGAAAAGAGGAATGGGATGCATTTTACTTTGAAGGTTCAACTTGAGGAATTCCAAGAGTGACCAAGTGAAGACAAAAGAGGAAAGACACAATTTCTCATGAAGGGACACTTTGAGGAATACAAAAATTCACCAAGAAAAGACAAAAGGGAAAAGAACACATTTGCTTATGAAGGGTCACCTTGTCACTTTTCAAATACAAGGATTTGAAGGGTCATGCAAATGTGGCACCATTTTCCATGAGGATTGTATGGTCACAAAGGGGGAATGCCAAAGGTCATTTGGAAATCTATAAATAAAGGCTTGAGAAGATATTTGTAATATACAAGAGTGCATGGTTTAGTAATTTTTTCATCTTTAGAAAAGAGGAGAGAATAGAAAGAGATATCGTAGAGTTCTATCATTTGTTGAGAAAGAAACATTGAGAGATAGTTGTGTTTTATACACAAGAGGGGTTGGTGCTCCTATAGGTTGGTTCTCATAAATAGTTGTTGTGTTGTGCTCGGTAAAGGGGTTGGTGATCCTGCAAGTTGGTTCTTACAAACATTTTAATTTGAGTTGGTGCTCATTCATATACTTGAGATTGTTTTCCATGGTTTTTTCTCATATTAGGTTCCCATGTAAAAATCTAGTGTCTCTCTCTCTCTCTCTCTCTCTTGTGTGGTGCTTATTATTGTTTTAGTTTTAATGCATATATTAAATATATGGTTAAGTGTAATTTTATTAAGTAAAATTTTATAAGATATATGATATATTGATTCACCCCCCTCAATATATCCCATGCTTAACAATTGGTATTAGAGCAGGTTCTTTTGGAAAGAGTTTAACAGCTTGAAGGTAGATCGAGGAAAGAACAATGGATGGATCACATGAAGGTTTTTATATAAATATGGCACCTTTGTTTGATGATAAAAATTATTATTTTTTGAGAATAAGGATGAGGACTTATTTGATGTCTCTTGGATTTGACTTAGCAAGTAGTTGTGGAGGAATACGAAGAGCCACAAACACTTGTGACTACTCTAGTAGAAAAGAAGGAAAGTGAAAATAATGCTAAAGAATTAAATGATATTTTATGTGGTTTATGTGAATAATTTTTTTTTAAAGTTATGCAATGAAAATCTACTCATGAGACTTGGGTAAAGCTTGAAAATATTTACAAATGTGATAGAAAGGTTCAGCAAGCTAAGCTCCAAACTTTCAGAAGATAGTTTAAGAGTTTGAAAATAGAAGAGAAAGAAAATATAGTGAGTTATCTTTTGTAGGTTGATCAAATATTTAATCATATTCAAGGCCTTGGATAAAAGTTAGAAGAACTAGTGGTGGTACAAAAGGTTTTGAGATCTCTACCAATGAGATATGATGCAAAGGTTTTGGCAATCGAGGAGATGAAGGATATAATCAAGCTAAAGATGGATGAACTACCATTGAGGATCAATATTAGTTAAGGAAGAGATAAGTTTTAGCTCTAGGATAGGCCCTTTGCCATTGATGTCAAAGGGGGAGAAGAATAGAATAGGTATAGGGAACAAGTGAAGAAACAAGTACAAAAATACGTACAAGATGTTATAATAAGGGGGAGTTATTGTATGTTTTTTAGATGGTATTATGTGCAGGTTGACATGTGAAATATAGGTTTTAGGATGTGGTAATTTTAGTTTGAGGTTGTCATCAATGACAAAGGGGGATATTATTGGAAATATTGTCATTTATGTTAAAGGTCTAACATTGGTGATAAAGGCCCCATAACATTTATTATCTAAAGGTGTTTTTAATGATCATATATGGGATAAAATATGTGGATATTTATTTAATATTAAAAAATATATTTTTTGTTGCATAAAATTCAAAAGAGGGCCCATGTAGAAGTCAAAGAGTCACGGGGTAAAGACAAAAGAGGAATGGGATGCATTTTCTCATGAAGAGTTATCTTGAGAAATTCCAATAGTCACCAAGTGAAGACAAAAGAGGAAGGGTGCAATTTCTCATGAAGAGACACTTTGAGGAATATGAAAAGTCACTAAGATAAAGACAAAATGGGAAAGGATCAATTTACTTATGAAGGGTCAGCTTGTGTCTTTTCAAATACAAGAATTCGAAGGGTCATGCAAATGTGGTGCTATTTTCCATGAAGAGTAAAGAGTCACAAAGGGGGAATGCCAAAGGTCATTTGGAAAAATATAAATAAAGGCTTGAGAAGCCATTTGTAATATGCAAGACTGAATGGTTTAGTAATTATTTCATCTTTAGAAAAGAGGAGAGAATAGAAAGAGATACTGTAGAGTTCTATCATTTATTGAGAAAGCAACATTGAGAGATAGTTGTGTTTTATACACAAGAGGGGTTGGTGTTCTTGTGGGTTGGTGCTCACAAATATTTTTTGTGTTGGTGCTTAGAAAAGGGGTTGGTGCTCCTATAATTTGGTGATGGAAAACTTTGTAATTTGAGTTTGATAGAATAAATCAAAATAGGTTGAGTCTTGTGCCCACTGAGTGCGGGTCCACATGCATTTTATTAATTTCCAAAAATAAGTACATAGAAAGGGTGCCTTTACTCTATTAACCCTTTTACATGAAATAACCATTTATTTATAGGTTTTCACACAAATCGGTAAAAACCAATGAACCTATTAACTAAATTTTATGGGAATTCTACCTAAAAGATGGTTCACATTATTAATTAACACAAACATGAAAACTACCCAAAAGTTAATCTAATTTATTTATGGGGGTGTCTTTATAAAAGATGCATGCCCCATTACAATTATTAAATTAATCTAACACAACAAAATCCTAAGCTAAGTTAAGACTTTGGATAAGTCCTAAAAAACCCCCTTATGATCCAAAAGTAGGTCTTTGGAGACATACCAAGCATTTTTAAAAAAATTTCAAATTTGATCCTATCAAGAGGTTTTGTGCAAATATCAACTATCTAATCAATAATATGGAAATATATCAGATCAAGATCTTTTTTTGCCACAAACATTGTTAGATAATGATATTTGACATCCATATGTTTTATTTTGACATGAAATACAGGATTCTTGGACATCTTGATTGCACTCTGATTATCAATGTATAACTGTGTATGAGTAATTTGAGAAACCTAAATATATTCAAGAATACATCATAAGTAAATAATTTCCCTATAAGCATCCTATGCTATAATATACTCTGATTCCACTAATGAATTTGCCACTATATCCTACTTCTTACAATACCAAGCAATGGTAGCTGAACCCATATGCATAGTGTATCATGTTGTGGATACTCTATCATCCACATATCCACCAAAATTTGCATCACAAAACCTAAAAAGTTTGAAGTTCTTGTTGTAGTGGTACTCAAGGCCACATGTCTTCATTTTCTAAATATAATTAAGTACTCTTTTTGATTCATGCCAATGAATTTCTCAAGGCTCATGCATAAACCTAGACAAAATTCCAACTGAAAATGATATATCAAGCCTAGTAGTCATCAAATATATCAAACCTCCCACCAATTTTCTATATTTGATGCCATCAAAAAAGGCATTGCCATAATCCTTAGATATTTTTAAGTTACTTTCCATTGGAGTGAGGGCAGGTTTGTAATCACTCATGCAAAATCTATCTAATAACTCAAAAATATACTTAGTTTGAAAAATGAAAATATTATGCTCCTTTTGAGTTACCTCTATGCCTAGATAGTAGTGAAGAAGTACAAGATCTATCATCTCAAACCCATCTTTTAATTCCTTCTCCATAGAATTGTTATGATTTTCATCATTTCCTGTGATAAACAAGTCATCAACATAGAGAACAAGAATCACCAATTTCTTACCCTACACTCAAAAATAGAGAGTATCATCAGCTTCACTATGATAAAAACCAAAGGATTTCAATTATGAATCCATTTTATCATACCAATCCCTGGGTGCCTATTTGAGCCCATATAAAGCTTTTATCAATTTACACACTTTGTGTTCTACACCCACCTATTCAAAACCATAAGGTTGTTTCATATATACTTCTTCCTATAAATCACCATTCAAAAAAGCAATTTTAACATCCAACTAATGTACTTTCCAACCATTTTGTGCTGTTAAGGCAAGTACCATATGAATAGTGTGCCATTTGGCAATTGGTGCAAATGTTTCCTCATAGTCAATACCTTCTTGTTGTACATATTCTTTTGCAACAAGTCTTGCCTTATGTTCATCAATGGAGCCATCTTATTTATACTTAGTCTTATACACCCATTTGCATCCTATGAGTTGAATATGTGGAGGAGGATCAACAAAAACCCAAGTATTGTTATTAAGTATTGCATCATACTCACTTTACATTTCCTATTTCCAAACATGTTCAGTAGAGGCCTCCTCAAAAGTAGATGGCTCAATGGAAGAATTATTAATAACCATTGCATAATTCACCTATTTACGAGAACTCATAGGACCTATTAATCCAACTTCATTTGTTGTCAAGTCATAAAAAGTACTTTGAACTCATTTTGGATACTTATTCAAATTATTCAAATCAAGAACACCAAAATGCTCATCATGTGCACCATTCAAAGGAAGACATAGAGAATTTAAAACAATTTCTAAGTCATCAACCTATGAACTAGTAGATGAAGAAGAGGAAAGTGAAGGAATTTGAGTTTCATACCACAACCTTGAGGAATTATCCCCATTACTCAAACCCTTATCTCTTTTTGTATTTTTCCTCTCTAACCTATCAAGTTGAGAATCAATCTCTGCAATGTTCATAGTCCCAAACTCATCAAATACTACATCCTAAATCACTATGAATTTACCTATATCTTGTGAAAGTAAATAATACCCCTTTTTATTTTCTGAATATCCAAGAAAAATGCATTTTTGACTTCGTAGTTAAAACTTAATTCTATGTTCAGTGGGAACTAAAGAAAAATAAAGGCATCCAAAAACTTTCAAGTGTTTAACTTTTGGTTTAAACCCATACCAAGCCTCATATGGAGTTTGTCCCAAAAGAGCTACTATGGGGGATCTATTTCTCAAATACACTGCAATACTAATGGCTTCTACCCAAAACTTATCATTGAGCTATTTATAGTGCAACATAGCTCAAGATGCATCCTCTAAAGTTCTATTCATTCATTTAGATACTCCATTCTACTATGGAGTGTAAGCATTACTATATTGTCGATGAATGCCATGTTCCTGACAATAATCTAAAAACTCATTCAAAGTATACTCACCACTATTGTCTAAATGAAGAGTGTCTAAGTGTGAACTTGTTTCTTTTTCAACTAAGTGAAACAGTCAACAAACTTAGTGAAAACTTTTGATTTGTTTTTCATGAAAAACACCCAAGTCATCCTATAAAAATAATCAATAAACAACACAAAATATCTACACCCACCAATGGATTACTTTTTCATGTCACATACATCACTATGAACTAACTGTAAACACCTGTTAGCTCACCATGAAGAGGATTTGGGAATTTTTTCCTAATTTTGTTTACCCAAAACACATGATTCACAAAGAATACTATCTTTTTAAAAAGTGGGCAGTCCACTCACCATACCATATCTCTACAAGTCAACTAAAGCGTGAATATTCAAATTTCTAAAGTGGAAATGCCATAACCGCTATGTAGACATAATACCTATACTTGTTTCAACAACTGCTGCTAGTTCCACTATGGGAGGAAGCACTTTACAATGCAATACAACCAAGTTTCCATATTCATATCTTGTATACATTGTTTTATAACCATCCTTCACTGAATTAATATGGATGAGCCCATTTTCAAGCACAATTTGATAACCTTTATTTGAAATAGTTATCAAATAAAGAAGATGTTTCTTCAATGTGGGAACACACCAAATATTCTCCAAGTATTTTATAGAACCATTAGGAAGAAGAATCCAAAAAGAACCAAGTCCTAATGGAGTATACATAAACTTATCTACCAAAGCAACTGGAGAGAGAAGCTTCTTTGTAATTATAAAAAAAATTTGGCCTAAATGTCATGTGTTTGGTTGCTCCTGTATCTAAAACCCATACATCAATGAACTCATCTCTACCCTCATATTCCATATAATTAATGTGCCCCAAAATAGTGAATACAAACTCATTAGCAACATTGATAGACTCATCATAATCATGGTCAACATATTGAGCAGAGTTAGACTTAGTCATTTTTGCGGCCTCTATATTTTTTCAAAAGAGATTCTACACTGAGAGGCAATGTGACCAAATTTCCCACATCTATGACACTAAATGTCTGATCTACCTTGACCTCTACCCCTATAAATTTTTTGACCACACCCTCAAACATTTGTCTCATTTGAATGATAATGGTTAGATTGTTTTTGATTTTAATAACCTCTACCTCTATTTTGATATCTACCTCCTCTATAACCTAGACCCCCTCTATAACTATGGCCTTTATTGTTTTGATTTCCAAATGAAGATGAACTAGGCTTAGACTCTAAAATATGGGCTTCCTATATTTTTTTGGATTTATTGGGTAGAGAGAGGTCATATTGGATGATCAACTCAACAAACTTGTCAAAAGTGATGCCTGTGATCTTGTCAAAGATATGCAATATTTCTACAAAGTTCCTATTGGACCCAAGTAGTCCTTTTAATGCAACAATGACTATGAGATCATCATATAATTTTCCAAACCTAGCCTTAGTGTACTCAGTATTGATATTTTTCAAATTAGACATATATTCTCCCATATCCCCATCTTCTAATGATAAAGTAAACAACTACATGTGAATTTCTATCTTCTTATGCTTCGGTTTCTTATCATATAAATTAGACAATGTTTTCCATGTAGTGTAACTATGAGGAGAATTTTCAATATGAACATAAGTATCACGAGTAAATTTTTTTTATTAGTGCTAAGGCCTTATAATCATGCAAATTAAATATATCAAGTTTGGCCTATTCTATTGGCAATGTGGGATATTCATTTTTAACAATATCCCATAACTCATTAAAGACTAATGAAGCTTCCATCAAATGTTTCCAATCTGAATAATTAGAAATCATTAATCTATCACCATTTGAAATCAAGTTTTGAATCTTAGGAATCTTGAAATTAAATCAAAAGTGTAAAATAAGTACAACAAATGAGATAAACATTACACACACACAATTATAGCACTTTGCACGAGATAATGTTTCTACAGGGTTTTTCACTTAACCTCCATGTAGAGAAAAAAACAAATATTTTTGATGGATTTTGCACTTAATCTCATAAAAAATAAATTTATTACACCCTTATTTCACCAAAATTCACCCTTATTTCACCAAGATATACCCTTATTTCACCAAGATACACCCTTATTTCACCAAGATACACAAAAGTAAAAGATATCAACTTTCATGTAAAATTTCAATAAGTATGCATGTTTTTACGAATATGATTTTTAAAACTTGTAAAACATAAAAATATTCCAAAAATAGAATATTCCTTTTCAAGAAAGCATATTCTTAAAGAAAATCCTTCCAATTTTTTTTTTTTGAACCCGTGACCTCTTTGTTACAAACACCTCCCAAAATCTTTCTTTCCAAATGCTCTATGAGCATTTACAAGTTTATAAAGATATAAATTTATATATAAACTTGATTTTTTCCTCTATTTTAATAAAAAAAAAATTATTTGGGTATTTTCACATGAAATTATTTTTGAAAGTGAAAACTCAAATCTTTTATTGCCTAGTTTTCACCATGCAAAACCTAATTTGATCAACCTTTAGAAAAGACTTTGTAAAACATGAAATATTTTTATTTTGTCATTTAAAACACCATCCTAGATATTTCCAATTCCAAATCTGATGTGATAAAATCTGAAACTCACATGGCACTTCCTTAGACCATACAAAAACCTTGCAAGATTGAATCTTTCACCATTTTCCAATGTTTAAGACTTTCAGAGAGGAATTTGACTGATTATTGATAAAGTTTTGATTTTATAGGACATTATAAGGCTTTAATTATATAATTAATTACTTTAAAAATCCAATTTTCAGCTTGAAAAACATTTGAAATGGATTCAGAATGATTGTTTTATCTGTGGATCTCAACTAGCAATCCAAAAGCTTAACAGATGAAAATTTGATACAAAAGGAAATAATTATAGTTACTCATAGAGATATACAAAATAACCAGGATGTAAATATGATTATATTGGATTTACAACAACAATTTGGGATTTTAAAAACCTTAAAAATGCTTTTCAAGTGAAACAGGATCTTTAGAACCTCAAAAATGGATCACGGGATCATAAATTGAGCAGATCGATAGAAATAAGTTTTTGAAACCATTTATTATATCCATAGAGAACTTTTTCAGATTTAAAAGGACATAAAAATTGATTTTATGCAAATTTTAGGACTTTATAAATAAAGTTTGATCATTTTAAATCATCAAAATTCAATATGGTGTGCTAAAAAAGGAGTTTTAAAACAATATAAAAGGCTTGTTCAATTAAATGGCCATACAAGACCATATATAGGCTTAATTATTTCAAATGGACATTAATAAATGCAAAAATATTGAAAAATTAAATAATTTAATAATTTTTCAAATTTGCAAAGTTAGACCAACCAAGGTTTATTGGACATGGCATAACTTATACTATCCAAAATGAGATTTCACATGAGACTTTCAATTTCACGTGAATTGTCTTTTCACCTTGCCTTCTCCAAAATTCATCAAGCTTCTCATATTCATGATGATTTCCAAAACCATGCTCTAATGCCACTGATAGTAATAAATCAAAATAGGTTGAGTCTTGTGCCCACTAAGTGCAGGTCCACAAGCATTTTATTAATTACCAAAAACAAGTACATAAAAAAGGTACCTTTACTCCGTTAACCCTTTTACATGAAATAAATATTTATTTATATATTTTCACACACATCAGTAAAAAAAAACTAACCTATTTATTAACTCTTATAGGAATTCTACCTGAAAGATGGTTCACATTATTAATTAATACAAACATGAAAACTACACTGATAGTAATAAATTAAAATAGGTTGAATCTTGTGCCCACTGAGTGTGGGTCCACAAACATTTTATTAATTACCAAAAAAAAGTACATAGAAAGGGTGCCTTTACTCTGTTAACCATTTTACATGAAATAAACATTTATTTATAGGTTTTCACACACATCAGTAAAAACTAACTAACCTATTAACTAACTCTTATGGGAATTCTACTCGAAAGATGGTTCACATTATTAATTAAAACAAACATGAAAACTACCCAAAAGTTAATCTAATTTATTTATGGGGGTGTATTTATAAAAGATGCATGCCCCATTACAATTATTAAATTAATATAACATAAGAAAATCCTAAGCTAAGTTAAGACTTTAGATAAGTCCTAACAGAGTTGGTGCTCATTCATATACTTGAGATTATTCTCTATGGTTTTTTCCCACATTGGGTTTCCATGTAAAAATTTGGGTGTCTCTCTTTCTCTTGTGTGGTGCTTAATATTATTTCAATTTTATTACATATCTTTAATGTATAGTTAAGTGTAATTTGATTAATTAACATTTTATAAGATATATGATATACTGATTCACCCCCTCTCATTATATCCCATGCTTAACAAATTAGTATGGTTACTCAGGAACATATGTCAAATTGACTAGGCTAACCTAGACATTCATAAGGATATTTTAATGAATTCCTTTGACTTATATAAGTTCCCAATTAAATCTTGAATCCTCATATTCCCCCTCAAACATGTTCAACACATCACCAACATCAATTACCTTGGCTAACCAAGTAAACCTCACAAGTTCCATGCATGAGAAATAAGGCACACTTTGCCATTGTCTTTACAACACACAACACACCTCATGAACACTCTTTGGACACATTAGAGACATCATTGAAAACACCTCAACAATCTCCCCTATTTTCATTGATGTCAACACCAACACAATACTATGCACATGCTATTATTTCCTTTGCAAACACTTTTTCCCCCTTTGACATAGTGACAAAGTGGGCTTACTTTATAAAATCCCCTTATCATTTTGCATACCATTTATTACTATATCTACATAGTTTTTCTCATTGATAACACACCATCTTGACCATACCCCACTATACGAAGAAGAAAAACACCATATCAAGAAAATGGGAGTGATCACACTTTTAGAATACTGAGAGAGACTCCCACTAAGTCTCTTGACCTTAGGATCCTCTTGATCACCTTCAAACCATCTCCAATTATGATAAAATTGCATGATTTCCTTCAAAATTTCTCTCATAAGATAACACAGTGATCTCCAATCGATGTTAAATCCACTCTCAAAACAAAATTACCTTCAAACTTTATGATTTGACATATCAAACCAAGCATAAAATTTTTCCTAAATTTTGATTTTAGAACCAATGTCCCTGAATGGGTTTCTTGAAGCTTTCATCACCAACCAATGGATCAAGCTTATGAATTTATTGCTCTCCCTTAACTAAAGACCTAAGATTAATGCAAGTCTTGACAACATAAGATCATAATTTATATAAAATAACATTAGTATTAAATACCAATCAATAAATATACATACCTCTTGTACTGATAGTAGCATCTGGTTCATCACCTAGACCATGCACACTTGATTCTACATATCACAAATGTCTCTTAAGATGCATAGATAGAGACACCCATTTGTCATGAGAGACTAATAATCCCAAAAATCAAGATACTACCACATCTTGATTCTCTTACTTGAATTTTAGTCTTGCCTCATCATCAGACTGACTTTAAATGTGTCCTTAACCTCAATTTTTATTTTTAACTCAGAGTCCTACTTAATCTTCTTGTCTATTTGGTTAGATAAGGCTTGCTCTTTGATACTTGGACTTATTTCTTATTCTATCATGATAAACAACCCATTCACCTCCTTTGGTCTCCATTCATCGTAGCTTATTTTCTTAATGTTAGGATTGATTTTCTTTGAAGTAAGAGACTGACCATTCCTACAGAACCTTACTACATGACCTCTCTCTTGATACTTGTAGCAAACTATACTTCTTAAGAAGAACTCATTGATTCTTATCTTATTAGGACAAAATATTTAAATGTGACCCATGTCATATTATTTTTAGCATTAAACTTCATGTACACCACTTGAATAATGATTCATATAATAGTTCTAATCAAATTAATTCCTTAAGGGTCTTTTACACTCTCTTGACCTATGACCAAACTGATTGCAGGAGTAACACTAACTGTTGACACTTAGATTTGCACCCTTGAGGAGATGCATATATCTTCCCATCCAAGTGGCATAATAGAGACATCTCTCTTACTTTGGGTAAATATTTTGTTGAGATGAATCTCTAGTAGGGCTAGTTCTTTTGATGCATTCTTTGAATCACTCTCTAACCTATCAATTTGTATATGAAAAGGGTTAAGAAACAACTAATAAAACCAAAAGGTGATGCACCAATGTTTAATATCCTCATATTTAACTGAATAATACTACTTAGAGACCAAAAATGTTTCTTTCACATAGAACTCACAAATTCACATGTATTGTCACATCAATATTTCATATGTTAGATTCAAAAACGTTTTTGATACTTAGGAGAGAAATGGATAATTCCATGAGGGAATACAGTCATTAAATACTATTAAGACATATATATATATATATATATATATATATATATATATATATATATATATATATATATATATATATATATATATATATATATATATACTTATAAAATAATACTAATAAAGACCTAAAACAACACTCTTTCTACACACTTGGTGTACAATCAAGGATAACATACTAGAAAAGAAGATCTTTCACTAGATAAGACCAACAAGATTTAAAATAAATACTTAATAGTAAAACATGTGAGTGGAAAAATAACTTTTATTATTTATTAAATAATCCTTCAAGTATAAATTTGGCTAGAGTTTCTCAAATAACCAATGGAGGCTGCTCAAAAGAGCCAAAAGAATGCATATTTATAGCTTTAAAGAGGAGAATCAAGAAAAATAAGTCCAAAAGTCACTTAGACATGTTTCAACTTAATAAAATTAGTTAAAAATGAATGTGGAAGAGAGGTGAGGCAATCCATGCCATGTTAAGAGGTCTAATTATCCAAAACAAGTCATAAGAATGGTGAAAAGTGGTACAAAACTTTCAGACTTGGCATAGAAAATTGCCTTCATGATTTGACTTCTGAAACTACCTTATCTCTATATATGGTAAGTTTTGATGATGGTTCTGAGTAGGAGGGGTTACAAATAAGACCTAACATGTATTATATTATCACCTGACCATTCCTATTCCTTTGGCCATGCATAATCATCCTTGAAAGTTTCAAAATGGCTCTTTTCCATGCACCTCCCACACTTGGCACAAAAAAAATTCTAATTATTCAATATAATCCATAAAATAAGAGGAATGACACTTGTCAAAGGTTTCCATATCTTTAGTTTCAATAAATAAGCCTTAAAAAGCTTCCCTAGTTGAGTTTCACCATTTTACCTAAGTGTTTACTAGCTTGCCCACCGGATTGGCTGAAATGAGAGAGGTGGTAGGCACACTTAGGAGTTGAGATACCTAATGAAATGACCATTAGGACTTATTAAAAGTCATAAAACTTCCTCCAAACTTGGTTTGGTCTTTTGAAAGTTCATCATGCTTGTACAACACATAAAAAGGTCAAAAATACCCTTGTTTTAGCGTATTTCATACAAGTCCATACACCTAAGTCATTAGTGGATAATCATTGGATATTCCTTTACATAGTTAAGGTGGTTTCATGGCACCTCCATTTCATTTAGATTCTCAAATTTCAAGCTTTCTCTAGTCGGGTCTTTATGAGGGTTTACAAGGGTTTTAGAGGGGTTTTTAGTCTTAGCATTCATTCATAAAGCTGACACATTGGAAAACCTTCATAATTCAAGTTGTGTCTTCTTAATGACCCTCTACATCATCCCCAAATATTTCAACCTGCCATAAAAAGGGTTATGAAAGATATGAGTATCTAAAGTTGCCTTTCGAATCATTTTCGTGCTTCTTGTGAGGGTCTGAGCATGCTTAGGCCAAAAATGGCTTCTTGTGGAGTTTCCCTACAAAAAAATTGTTGTATCACCTATGTGTCTACCATATAAACATTTTACAATCCTTGGGATAGATCACCAAGAGCTAAAAATGGAAATGACACCTATTTTGGGACAAGGCCTATACCTTGCCAATGAGCCTACCTGCTTTTTTGAGCTACATAACTACTATTTTTACTTAATATGCAATATCATATATTTAACACATAATTTTAACTCCCATAGTCATTATCCAAAACACTATAATGTTTTTCAAGGGATATAATTTGAAATGACCTTACATTTGGGGCTAGATTTGCATGTTTCCTTACTAGGTCTGCCTATAGACCTTCTTGTCCATACCACCTTGTTTGCATTACAACCTTATATAATTGTTTTTAATGTTAATCCATGTTTCTTATATATATTAAAACCTTATAGATTGTTCAAACTGACTTTTGGTTCACCATTCAACATTTTCCCCAAAAACTACCATTCTTATGCATGAAAGAACCACCTTAACTCTAAGACAAAACATAGACATATGTACCTATTTGTTTGTGTAAATTGAATGTTTTTAAAGCTTCAAAAGTTCCTAATGACCAATTTTACCAAAGGGTTTGTCTTGACTCCATGGTTAGGGGTCTAACCATCTCAACATCCCAAAAAAGGCCTCAAAAACCCTATTTTTTACATGTTTTCTTCAAATGCACCTATGGGTTGTCCATCCAGGCCCATATCATGCTTCTAATCTGCCTATAAATTCTTATCCCCTTAATTTTTTCTCATGTATCATTTAAAACCATCAAAAACACCTTTTCAAATAACATTCCTATACTTGTCTATTGAAACAAGGGGCTCCTAAGCTTGTTGTACAAACTGTGTGCTCATTTGCATGGATGAAGAAACATGTTTGATACTTAGGAGGATCTTAGGAATTTTATGTAATCTAATTTACCATATTTAATCATGTCATAGCCATATTTACCTTGATTTTCCCTCTAGACAGTGTATGGTTTGTCTAGGCCCTCATTTGCATGAACCCTATTGTATGTGAGCACAGGGGTGTGAAAACCTATGAAGGATTTATTGATATCTTTGGAGGGTTTCATGGAATTTGGAACATGATTTTTTAGGTGATTCTAATGTATTTTACCCTTACTGAGTCTCATTACCACACTAATGCAACTTTTATCATTAGGACTAGACCCCTACTTGTAGGACTGAGGCACTTTGTATGGTCTATTGTAGGTGTACATCCTACTTTATGGAGATTTTTTGGGATGTGTTGAGATACATTAATGTCACATTGAACTTCAATTCATGCTTATTTAAACAATTCCTCTCCTTTTTATCTTTCAAAGCATTCTTATGCATCAAGTTACCAAACCCTGCTTGTAGATGAAAGTGAGGTTTGAATGGGGTGACTTAATGAGAACAAAACCCTATTTGATTTCACCTTGAGATATATTATATTGTATTTTTTAAACATCACCTTTGATTTACCTTTGGTAAATATTTAAATCATGCATAAACTTCTAGTTATCAATATTCACTAAATGGCTGGGCTGAGACACCTATATGTGTCAACTTCACACTTTTCATGAATGCTTATGATGCCATTAAAATCTCAATGCATCCTTTAAGGTATCTAATAATTTTTAATCCTTCCAAGGTTTTTAAGTGTCTTGAAACCATGGTTATACTCCAAGTTAGTTGACTGTCCTCCTTGTCTCAGTTGTAGGTGTACATTTTGCCCTGTGTACAGACATGGTATGAGCTTGGAGAGGTATCAAAACATCCAAACTTTTATTTTATGATCCCTTGTAACCTAAAATTATTTATCCAACCTAAAAATTATTCAATCATGATGTATGGATTAAAATTGAAGAGTTAGATGACCAAAGTCCTTAGCATCAGTTTCTTGTAGATATCATTGAAAGTTTTTAGTGTGTTTTGAAGTGTTTTCAAGACCCTCAAAGACCTATCATCCTCTACTCTTTCTTCTCAAAAATTTGTGGAGTCCTTGGTTGAGTTATAGGATACATACTTACTAAGTTTTAAGACTCAAAACCCCTTATAAGTGCAATTTTAAAGGCCTACCAAAACCTTTAGGGCCTTTATTTTGATCATCTTGGGACAACTAGGCCTGAAAACACCTTTCTTGGATTTCACTCATGTTTGTAGACTCCCATTGCTCCATTGACATTTGGATTGGTTCCTCAAACCTATTCAAGTGTTCCAAAATATTAAAATAAGGTCAAGATAATTCTACACTCTTATTTTATGCCTCCAAGCATTCTGCCCAGCCACCTATAGGTGAATATTGGGCACATCACAGTGGGGTAGAGTTCACAACATGAAAATTGGACTTGATAATGGGTTGGTATGTTCCAATACAACATTATAACACACCTAAAAGTCATTATTCAAGAATTTGGGGTTATTTCAAGCTTTTTTACACTCAAGGATGACATCAATAGGGAATATGTAGGTACATGGAGTTCAACAACAAGGACATTACATGACTGAGATAGTTTGGAACATGAGCATATAGTCAATTACATGTCTCATTTCACATGTAAATGGAAACTTATTCAACTTTAAAAGTATTGAAAGGTTAAAACACCTTTACTTCCACTTTATGTATAGGGTAACCAAGCTTGGGTATGAAGCTCAAACTGAAAGTAAGCATGAAAATGACAAAAAATGGGAACAAGCTTATGAAGGTGTTCAAGGGATGACATGATGAGATCAAAGCATGGAGAAAGGTGTTAAAATGATCTATATACTTATGGGACATCCTCTCCTAGTCAAAAAAGTCACCTATAGGAAGGATTCACTTAGCAAATTAAACACTTTAACTGAAACCATGCATAGTGATGCCCCCTTACATAATGGGTCAAATTTGCTCATCCAAACTTCATGAAACATGCAACCAAGAATGGGGACCATTTGATAATGAAGCCAACATCTTCTGGATCCAACATAACCAAATGTGAAAAACATATAGGGTACATCAAAGTGCTACCAAATATGCATAGTCAACTTGTTAGTAATTGTTCATAAAACAAAATTGATCATTTTCCAAAATTCATATATTAAAATTAAGGTCTCCTAGTGTACTACCATCCCCCAAAGGCATTTTATCTAAAACTACCTATACCTTTTGTACCAAGTAAAACCTTGAAGGATAGTTTAGTCTATCCCAAAAATCAAAAGAGTGCATAATGGTTTTGGCCTAAAAAATGAACTTCTAGAGAAATCCAAGCATGAATATGACTGTTATAAGTCTGTAGGGACACCCAAAAGCTTTCCCACATGGCACACTTCCCAAAAATCTATACAAGTGCCATTTCCCCCCTTTTCTAGCTAATTTTTATAGTTTTAGTTAGGATTCCTATAAGGATCTGATGTAATTGACATTTCAAACCTCTAAATTGACTTTTTGGATTTTTTCCATGAAAATAAGACACCTAGGCACATTAGGAAATGTGCCAAATGCATTAATGACTCTTAAAATGACATGAAATGATCCCCAAATGTACAAATTAGTTAATGTAACAAGGACAAACTAAAATGACCTCAAATGACATCATATAACAAGATAAACCTCTTATGACAATAATTTATGACCCATTTAAATGTTTAAATATTAAAAAATTTGACAAGGGGTGCCCAAATTTGACCAAGAAATTAAATTTGGTCAACAAAATGGTGACTCATAGGGGTAGTATGCTTACTATACTAAGGTCCAGTAGCCTTATCCTACCAAGGGCCAATGGAGTCAATGTATTCTTGAAGACAACTAACAAATACTTGATAAATAAAAAATAAAGCAAACACACCACACCAACAATAACAAGACCAAGTAAAAACAACATAAAAATAAGACAAAAGACAAACTCACACCTATGCATAAGTACTTAGGGAACACAAGGAAAATAAAAAAACTATGTAATAGGGAAAAGGAGAACCTTAGTAGAAATGTTTGATGTGTATCCCATTAACTGGGATATGAAGCCCCTCTCCATTTAACCTTGAGAGTTAGAAAGCATTTTGTGACTTGCATTATGTGATCATATGGGCCACTCCATAAAGCATCAAAATTTGTGTGTCTTCTAGGTTTGGCCCTATCTTCATCCCATTTTAAGACAATGTCTCCCTCCTTGAAACTCCTTGGCATGGATTTCTTATCAAAATATCTCTTTGTTTTCTCTTGGTGGGTAGTCATAGTTTTCATATCTTGATCTCTTGTCTCTTCAACCTCCATTAACTCACATAACCTGACTTCCATGCTCTCATTATCCATCAATTTTAGCTAATAGGTGAGGTCCAATGTTGGTAACTCAAGTGAAATAGGTATTCTAGCCTCCCTTCCATAAACAAGTGTGTATGGTGTGTTCTTAATTGCTATCTTTGGGGTAACCTATTAGCCCAAAGGGCCATCTTTGACTTGGAATGCCAAGTACTTTGATTTTACTCCATTATCTTCTTTATGATCTTAATTAGATTCTTGTTTGTGGACTCAGCTAGTCTATTCCATCGGGGATAATAGTTGGAGGAGGTGCTAAGATAGATGCCATGATTCAAAGCCCATTCACTTGTTCTTACTCCTAAAAAATCTAAATCATTATCTAAGATTATTGTTGAAGGAGCTTCAAAACTAGTTACTATACCTTCATAGAAGTCTAGGACCGAGTTTCATTTTCCTCCTTAAGGGATATAGCCTCCACCCTTCTTGTAAAGTAATTAGTGGCAACCAACACCCATTTATGGCCAACATTAGAAGGTGGATTGATCAGGCCTATGAAATCCAAACCCCATTGCATGAAGGGTTGCTCAACTTAGATTGGATGAAGAGGCAAGGAAGCTAGATTTTGTTTTCCATCAAATAGAGCACACTTTTGACATTTTATTATCCAAGCATGAGTGTCTTTAAACAAGCTATGCCAAAAGTATCCAGCCCTCATAATCCTAGCGGTTGTGGTTCCTAGAGAAAAATGACCACTAGCTGGTCCATCATAGAATGTAAATAGTACCTTTTCAATCTGATCCAAATCAAGACACCTCAATATCACACCTAAAAAATCCTTCCTAAATATCACTCCATCATCAAGTACATAAGGAATGGATTGCAACCTAAAGTACCTTCTTCTAGCTCTATCAAGACCTATGGACACTCACCGATTTGAAGGAAATTAATCATGTCTTGTGTCCAAATCCTCATGGGTGAAGGTACAAATACTATAGGGTCATCATAGAGTGCTAAAACAACCTCTTTTTACTCTTTTAAATCTGAAGCAAGGTGCTCACATAACCCTTTTCCCTTCATTAACTTGGTTGTCTTGATCTCCACACCATACTCCATCACTTTAGTGATCCAACCTACCCTTTTCTTATTCAAATCCCTGCTTAATAGAAATTCCTTTACACTAGGATGAGGTAGAATTATATGAAATTTTTTATTTGATAGCATGTGTCTAAAATTATTTAGTCTCCTAATAACTAAAAACACTTATTTTTCAACATAATTATATTTTATCTCATAGCCTTCTAAACCTTGGCTAAATAAGGCAATAGGTTATTCCAAATTCTCATCATTTAATTGAGTGAGCATGTAAAATATTATGTATTCATTCACAAAAGTATAAAAATTGAAATCCTTGGAAAAATTTGGACTTGCAAGAGTAGGATCTTAGGTAATGGCTTGTTTGATCTCTTCAAAACTTTCCTTTCTCCTTTTTTTCCAAGTGAACACTTCATCCTTCCTTAACATGGAGGTTAGAGGATTGAACAAGTTATAAAATTTAGGAATGAATATCCTTATGAAATTTATTTTACTAAATAAAATTTTTAAACCTTTCTTATGTTTAGGTAAAGACAATGCCAAGATGGCACTCACCCTCTCATGATCAATGGATAAGCCTTTCTTGGAGACAATATATCCTAGGAGTTTGCCTTCATAAATAATAAACACACACTTCTTTGGGTTTAGATAGATCCAAAACTCTCTACACCTATCAAAAATCTACCTTATGTGCTTCAAGTGATCATTTGTATCCTTGGAGAAAACTATCACATCATCAAGATATACCAATATAATGTCATTGATTAGTCCTTGAAAAGCCATATCCATTACAAATTGAAAAGTAGCACCCACATTTGAAAATATAAAAGGAATCTTCCTATAGGTATATGTACCCCATTTGGTGATGAAATCTACCTTTTATTGATCACTTTCTTTCACCAAAATCTGATTGTGCCCAAAATAACCATCTAGGAGATAAAACCTTTCACTACCTGCCATAACTTGTATAATTTTCTCCATAGAGGGGAGGGAATAATGATCTCTCAAAGATACTCTATTAAATTACCTAAATTCCACACATAACTTGATCTCACCATTCTTATTTCTAATAGGGATTAAATTGGCCAATCAAGAAGAATGCTTGATGGAAAAGATGATTCTAGACTCAATCAACTTGGTGAGTTTTTTTTTCATGAGGGGTTCAATCTTAGGATTGATTAGCCTTTGTATTTGCTTGATAGGCTTGGAATTTTCATTTATCTCTATGGTGTGTTGATATATACTTGGATCAAATCCCTTCAAGTCACTATATTCCCATGCAAAAACATCACTAAACTCCTTACATAACTCAATGAAAACATGCTTCTCTTGATTAGTGCATACCTTTCCAAGTGCAAGTAGATTATATTTAAATATTTCTACCTTTTCATAGTTCTCTTATTTGGTAGACATGATTACCTTCTCCTTCTTTATCTGGTCATCCTCATTGAATATGCTTTCAAGAGTCATTAGGCCTTTGGGAAGCTTGTTAGACTTTAATTAGACAATCTTCCCTCTATATTGTTATTGTAGCTTGGACTGATTTTTAGTAACAAACTTAGCCTCCTCTTGTAGAAAAAGGGATATTTTTTGGTCATTCTCAAATACTTTCCAATTGGTGACATTATCTAGTATAGAGGGCCTAACAATCACCTTTAGATGAGGTTGGTTTTTATCTTCCTTTATACCTCTTAGAACATCAAACTGAGTTCCAATAGATGCCAACCTATCAACATGATTTTTATCCTCTCTTGGGATGGATGTGATGTTGAAGGCTTGGAAGTCCTCCATAATATCCCAAAATCTATGCTTATAGGACTTGAGCAAAGAGTTATTGGTTAAATTATACCCTCTAACTTGGTTCACAACAAGCTCACTATCTCTATATAGTTGAAGTTATTTAATTCCTCTTTTCCTAGCCCATTCAAGGCCATAAATAAGGGATTTATATTCTACTAAATTACAAATTCATGAGAATTGTAATCTAAAGGTTGAATAGTAACTTTTTTTAGAAGGTGAATCCAACATTGCTCCACCACCTACCCCAATCTTACTTCTAGACCCATCAAAGAAGAGCTGCCATAAAACATTCACATCTTCATTTGGCCTCACCAAGTTAGGTATGAAATAATACTTCTCATGCATATAGTACACCCCAAGACTAGATTATTCAATAAAATTATAAGGATCATGCTCACAATGCTCATCTCCCCACTCATCTAGGAATAAATTAGAAACTCCTTTAGGGGAAGATGATGGAGATTGGTCAATGTGAAGTTCTTATTCATCAATGATAGCATAGTTAACATTTTCCACCTTAGGTGAGTAGGGATCCAAGTGGTCTTTATGAATAGGTTCTGACTCAATCCTCACCTTAGTGTCATACTTTGTTCTAAACACCATGTAGGAATAATTAGCTTATAAATACCCACCTATTGTTAAGCACAAAATACATTGAGAGGGGGGGTGAATCAATATATTATATATATTTTACTTAATATGATTTATTTTCTTTAACTAATTAATCACACATTCAAAGTATGCAATAAAACTAAAACAATAATATGCATCACACAAGAGAGAGAGAGAGAGAGAGAGAGAGAGAGAGAGAGAGAGAGAGAGAGAGAGAGAGAGAGAGAGAGAGAGAGAGAGAGAGAGAGAGAGAGAGAGAAACCAAATTTTTACGTGGAAACCCAAAGTGGGAAAAATCACAGAGAATAATCTCAAGTATATGAATGAGCACCAACTCAAAATACAAAGTTCACAAGCACCAACTTTTAGGAAAACCAACTCCTTTGTTGAGCACCAACACATCAACTATTTTTTAGCACCAACCCCTCTTGTATATAAAACACAACTATCTCTCAATGTCGCTTACTCAAAAAATGATAGAACTCTATAATTTCTCCTTCTTTTCTCTCTTTGAAAAAAAATACAAACCATGCACTCTCTTGCATATTAAAAATGGATTCTCAAGCCTTTATTTATAGCTTTCCAAATGACCTTTGGAATTCACCCTTTGTGACCCTTTAATCCTCATGGAAATGGTGCCAAATTTTCATGACCCTTCATATCCTTGCATTTGAAAAGTCATATGGTAACCCTTCATAAGCAAATGCATATTTTCCTCTTTTGTCTTTATCTTGGAAACTTTTCATATTCCTCAAAGTGTCCCTTCATGGAAAAATGTGCCATACCCTCTTTTGTCTTCACATGGTGACTCTTGGAATTCCTCACAATGACTCTTCATGGAAAAATTCATCCCATTCCTCTTTTGTCTTTTACCCCATGAATCTTTGACTTCTTCATGGGCCCTCTTTTGACTTATATGCAACCAAAAAAATATTCATTAATATTAAATAAATATTAACACACATTAGCCAAGATATGAATATTAATAACATTATTAAATGTAATGGGGCCTTTATCACAAATAATGCTAGACCTTTGACATCAATGACAATATTTCCAATAATCTCTCCCTTTGTCATTGATGGTAACCTTAAATTGAGATTACCATATCCTAAAGCCTACACATATTGCTATCTAAAAAACATACAATAACTCCCCCTTACTATAGCAACCTATACCTATTCCCTACACCTATTTCTACACCTATACCGATACATGTACCTATTTCTATTCGTTTCCCCCTTTGACATCAATGGCAAAGGGCCTACCTAGAGCTAACACTTAACTCCCCCTCAACTAATGTTGAACCTCAATGGTAGGAAGTAAAAGAAATTACTCCTAACTTATCTTATAGATACTCAAATGTGTCTTTTGGTAGTACCTTTATGAAAATATCTGCAATCTACTCTATGGTACTGATATATTCCATCTTAACCTATTGATCTGCAACCTGCTCTCTTAAAAAGTGATATCTAATGAGAATATGTTTTGTTCTTGAATGCATCACTAGATTCTTCAAAATATTAATATCACTTATGTTGTCATAAAAAATAGAAATGGGTTCATCATATTTTACCTTGATATATTCCAAAGTTTGCTTCATCTAAAGCACTTGAGTATAACATAATACTGCTACAACATATTCTACTTCAACTGTAAAAAGTGATACTAAATTCTACTTTTTACTTATCCATGATACTAAGATATCACTAAGGAAGAAATATCCTCCACTTGTACTCTTTATTTCATCCAAGCAACCTACCCAATCTGAATCTTTATAAGCAACTGAAGTGAAATCTCTACCTTCCATAATCCAATGTCCCCTTGATATATCTAAATATTCTTTTCACCAACTAAATATGACTATCTTTTGGAGATGACTAATATCTTGCAACCATACCTACTACATACACGATGTCTAGCCTCGATGCTATCAAATATAAAAGACTACTAATCATAGATCTATACAAAGATTGATCTATAACAAGTGAATCTTCATCCTTGCTCACCTTATTTCCTATACACATTGGTGTGCCAACTGATGCACAATCCTCAAAACCATTTTTTTTCAACATTTCCTTGACATATTTACTTTGAGATATAAAAATTCCTTTATCTGACTAAAATATTTACAATCCTAAGAAAAATAACAATTCTTCAAGTATAGACATGTCAATTTTTTTTTACATATTATCAAAAAATTATTTTATCATATTTTCAATATTTCCTCTAAAAATGATATCATCAACATATACCACAACAATAAATTGATGCTTACCTTATATTTTTATGTAGAGATTACTATCAACAAATCCTCTCTTGAAACCTTGATCCTATAGGTACTTATCAAGTCTTGCATACCAAGCTCTAGGAGCTTATTTCAATCCATATAGTGATTTCTTCAATATACATACATGGATACTAATATTTAAGAGAATAAATACCTCAAGCTACTCAATGTATACCTCTTCTTCTAGATTCCCATTTAGGAAGGTAGATTTGACATCCATCTGAAACACTTTGAAAATTTTAAATACTGCATATGCAAGAAACATTCTAATAGCCTCTAGCTTTGCTACTAGTGCAAACATTTCTTCAAAATATATTCCCTCAATTTGAGTATATCCTTTACATATTAATCTTGATTTATTCCTGGTCACTTCTCCATTTTCATTCAACTTATTTTTGTAAACCCATTTTGTTCCTATCACATTGTGATCTTTTGGTCTAGGCACTAATTTCCAAGTATCATTCTTTTCTATCTGATTTATTTCTTCATCCATTACCTTAACCCAATGCTTATCATGTCTAGCTTTTGAAAATGTTTTAGGCTAAATTTTGGATAATAAAGAAAAATTAACTTGCTCAGATTCACTTACCATCATTTTTCTAGTGTGAATTCCTTCATTTATGTCCCAGATGATGTCATTTTCATTATGATTTCTCTGAACATATTTGGATGGAGTTTTGGTGTCTTTTTACTCCTTATCTTCATCTGATTCTTCAAAATCTTCCTTTTCAATGATTTCAAGAATGTCTACTGGATCACTGATTCTTTGTATTCCATCTTCTTCTATCCTGACACTTGCACAAGTTTTTCATTAGTTCTCTTTATGAAGCATCTATTGCTGAAAACTATAAAATAATCAACTATTGCTAGTTTGTCTTTCTATAGCTCATAAGGAGTCTTGTCACTATTGACTCTCAATAATGCTCTATTCTAAATATGCACTATTGTAGCAACTACCTCTCTCCAATATTTATTTTCTATCTTGGATTCATTTAGCATTATCATTGCCATCTCTTAAACTATTCTATTTTTCTATTTAACTACTCCATTTTGATGTGGAGTTTTGGCTATTGAATAATGTCTCTTTATTCCATGGTCTTGAAAAAACTCAATAAATTGATATAACATGAATTCTCCTCCTTGATATGATCTTAGACACTTAATCTTCAAATTGGTTTCATTCTCAACTAATGCTTTGAATGTTTTGAAATGTCTGAAAGCTTTTGATTTTTTCTTTAAAAACATTACCCAAGTCATACGTGAAAAATCATCAATAAGCAACATGAAATATTTCTCAACTTGAGTACTTTGAGTTCTTATAGGTCCACATAGATTAGTGTGAACAAGCTCTAACATCTGAGTAGTTGAGTACTCTTTTATTTTGAACTACCTTTTAGCCTGCTTCCCATGCTGATAAGGTTCACAAAGTGTGTCAAATGGCTTTGTAATCTTTGGAATTTTTTTGAATGCTTACTTCTTGTTGATGTTGAAATATTGTCAAAATTTATGTGTCCCATTCTCCTATTCCATATCCAACTTTCTTCATTCGAACTCAAACAACATCTTTGACTTTTGATGTCTGATAACATATACAAATTATTGTCTGATCTCTGATCATCTACAACTAACACATCTGAATCTTTTCTTATAATTTCAAAACCTTCTACATAAAAATTTAGTGTGTGCCCCTAATCACACATTTAACTTACACTCAAAATATTATTCTTAAGACCTTCTACATACAAAACATTTTCAATTTTAGTTCTACCATTATCCAAACTTAGTGTACCTTTTTCAACAATTTTGGCAGTAGTATTGTCTCTAAATTTCACTGTGCGACCATTAATCTTCTTTAAGGTTATAAACTTGCTCTTGTCTCCTATGATGTGCCTCGAACATCCATTTTTAATGAACCATGTAATTTATTTATTTCTTGTATGCAATGCTATCTATACCAACATAGATTTTTCAAGTTGTTTCTTCTGACATGAACCTATCTAAACTTTCTTCTTGATGAATGGAGCCTTAAAACTCTAGGATTTTTTGACTGAATCAAACACAATTATATAGTATTGAGCTATGTGTCTAAATTTTTTGCACTTGTAACATATTATGGCCTCTTTATTAAAGCCTGATAGAGGAGCAAAAGAGTTATGACTTTTGCTTGACTCTGCATGACTTTTCTTCTCCTTATTTTTGAAATTGTTAACCCTTTTTCAACATTCTATTTTTTTATGACCATATATATTATAATAAAAATAGTAAGCATAAAAATACGACCTATTTGTGTATCTCTAACCTGATTGCCTTTTGTAGCTTTGTTCTTTCCAACCTTCTTTGTTTGAGATATCCTATGTATTCTTAACTTCTTCCCTTTTGATTTCCTCTTTTGTAAGAGCTTTAGCATAGCTCTTTTCTTTTTCCTTGTCTATAAAAGTAGTGGCCTCCCCTTTCTCTTTTTTAAATTCAATACATATCTTATCTGACATTGATATTTGAATTTATAATAACTTATTCAACATATTAGTGTTATTCTCAAATTTTTAATCATTGATTGTGTTATCATTGACTACTTTATTTGTTTTCTCAAGATCTACTTTTAATGAAGAAATTTCAATAACATACCTTTCATATTCTTTAATTACTTTTTGCAACTATGCTGTTAGATATTATTCATTCTTCTTGAATTCTTTAAAGTGTGCTTGTAGATCTTCAATTGTTTCCTTTGACTCCTTTTCATTTTTCTTGATCTGGAGTTTTAATATTTGATTCTTCTTCTCAAGAGATTTTAACTCTTCTAAGGAAAAAATGATTTCTCCTTCCAGATTCAATTCAGCTTCATCTTGTTCTTCTTCTTGATCATTTGTACTTTTGCTTATAGAGGCATATTCATGTATGGCCATGAATAAATTTTTTTCTTTTGAATCACTGGCTCTACTACCTTTGGCTGAGCTATGATCTTTAGAATACAAATTCTTATTCTCAAATCCCTTCTTGAATTTTTCTTTGAAATTATTCTTGTATGTAGACTTTCCTTCTTCATTGTCACCATTGCCCTTATCTAGGCACTTAGCTAAAAAATGTCCAATCTTTCCACAATTAAAACATTTAAAAGGTAATTTTCCTTGATATTTACCTGTGCCCTTTTTTGACTTGCAAATGAATAGAGCTCTATTGTCATCTTCATCATCCCTAGAACTTCCACTTGATTCTTGAATCTTAGCCTTCTCTTTCTTTGTTGTCTTGAAATTGGCTTCTCTCTTTGAGGGGTTCTCTTATTCGGTCTGCATCTCATATGTCATAAGAATACCATGTAGCTCATCCATCTTTTGCTTGGCTAAATTATTCATCTCTTCAATTTGAAAAACTTTTGCATCATATCTCAATGATAGAAATCTCAAAACTTTTTGAACCACAATTGATTCTTCTAACATTTCTCCAAGACCTTGAATCTAATTAACTATTTGATCAACTTGTAAAAGATAACTTGCTATATTTTCTTCGTCTTCCATCTTCAAAATCTCAAACTATCTTCTAAAAGTCTAAAGCTTAGCTTGCTAAACCTTTACATCACCTTTCTAAATATTCTCAAGTTTTACCCATGTTTCATGAGCAGATTTATATCACATAACTTTAACAAATTTTGGTTCACATAAACCATATAAAATAACATTTAAAGCTTTAGCATTATTTTCACTTTCCTTCTTTTCTACTGGAGTAGTTACAAGTGTCTGTGGCTCTTCATATTCCTCCACCACTACTTACCAAATGTTGAATCAAAGGGCCATCAAATAAGTCTTCATCCTTATGCTCTAAAAAGCATAAATTGTCGCATCAAACAAAAGTTATTTATTTATAGAAAAATCTTCATGTGATCCAGCCATCATGCTTTCTTGATCTACCTTCAAGTTGTATACCTTTTTCCAAAGGAACCTACTCTGATACCAATTGTTAATCATGAAATATACTGAGAGGGGGAGTGAATCAGTAGATTATATATCTTTTACTTAATCTAATTTCTTTTCTTTAACCATTTAATCACACATTCAAACTATGCAATAAAACTGAAATAATAATATGCACCACACAAGAGAGAGAGAGACACCAAATTTTTACATGAAAACCCAAAGTGAGAAAAACCACAAAGAATAATCTCAAGTATATGAATGAGCATCAACTCAAAATACATAGTTCACAAGCACCAACTTGTAGGAGCACCAACTCCTTTACCGAGCACCAACACATCAAGTATTTGTGAGAACCAACCCATAAGGGCACTAAACCCTTGCAAATATTTGTGAGCACCAATCCACAGGAGAACCAACCCCTCTTGTGTATAAAACATAACTATCTCTCAATGTTTCTTACTCAACAAATAATATAACTCTACAGTATCTCCTAATTTTCTCTCCTTGAAAATAAATACAAATCATGCACTCTCTTGCATATTAAAAATGGCTTCTCAAAAATTTATTTATAGATTTCTAAATGACCTTTAGCATTCACCCTTTGTGACCCTTTAATCTTCATGGAAAATGGTGCCAAACTTGCATGTCCCTTCATATCCTTGCATTTGAAAAGTCATATGGTGACCCTTCATAAGCAAATACGTATTTTTCTCTTTTATCTTTATCTTGATGACTTTTCATATTATTCAAAGTGTCCCTTCATGGAAAAATGTGCCATACCATCTTTTTTATTCATATGGTGTCTCTTGGAATTCCTCAAGATGACTCTTCATGAGAAAATGTGTCCCATTCCTCTTTTGTATTTTACCTCGTGACTCTTTGACTTCTTCATGGGCCCTCTTTTGACTTATATGAAACCAAAAATATATTAATTAATATTAAATAAATATTAACACACATTAGCTAAGATATGAATATTAAAAACACCATTAAATGCAATGGGGCCTTTATCACCAATAATGCTAGAGCTTTGACATCAATGACAATATTTCCAACACTTATCTTAGTTGTAAAATCTCTTGACAAGCAAAGGGAAAAGTATGGAGGTAAATCCACCACCACCACATCATGGGGAATATAAAAAGTGGGATAAGAATGAAGAATCAAATTCAAATCTTTCCCTACCCCCAAAGTCTTGGCTGGTGATCTATCCAATTATAAGACTCCCTTAATCATGGGCTCATATTTGAGGCCTAGTTTATCTGATATACATTTTGGCATAACTAAAGTACTAGCCCCACTATCTATGATATAATTATGCACCAAGAAATCACCAATGATTAGATATAGATATAAATAATGAGTTTTTTCATTCTTTTTCCCTTGACTATCTATAGATTGAGCTCCATTAACTAGAACCACATTGTCACTTCTAGATGGGCTAGCTTGTTTACCCAATCCATGTAATTCCTTTTGGAGTATATTTTTCAACCTTGGTATTGTCAAAGATTCCCATAATGATATATTCATGTGAATCTTCTTCATCTAGTCCACCACATTGATGGAATGATTACTTACCTTAGGAATCTCTTTGGGAGCACTAGTACTTTATGATGTAACTTGTGGAGGTGAAGGTGTAGGATCTGACTTCATGTTTGGAAATATTTAATTTTATTACACTTTAGGAGATATATGAGACCCACTCACCATTTGATATAATGTAGGGATTAAAATAGGTCCTTGATTGGCTCCTTGATCTTCTTCAACAACCCTCCTTTTAGATCTAGTATTGGAAGATACATTAGCATTGATGTTACTTGGATTTGCCTAATGATTTATGGCACAAAACTCTCCCTCCAAGTGATTAATGAGAGTGGAATTAGATTGAAATTGACAATTTTCCATTCTATTTTGCATTGACATCTCAAAGTTTGGATCTTGTAGCACTTGATCTCTTTGCATCCCATAGCTTGATTGTGCATTTCATTTGCATAAGCAACCTGCTCTTAACCTTGTTAAAAATATGGATAACATGGTTTTTATTAGACTAAATTGTTTTGAGTGGGGATAATGTCCTTGGATGATGAGGGAGAATTAGGATTGTAGCTTTGAAGAGGCTTAGTATGGGTGATTTAACCTTGTCCTTGTATATTGCTTTGATGAGGAGGTCTATTTATTTGCCCAAACTGGTTATAGGATTGGTATGGTATATAGCCTTGGGATAATAGTCTCTTGAGGGACACAAAATAATTAGTAACACTTTGTAACAATATTTTGACTTTATGAATCTCATTGGAAGGAACAATAGCAGATTTCTCATTTCTAGGCAAAGGAGCCAAGGTAGGTGATGTAAATTGACTAGGGGCTACAAATCAAGAAACAATTGCATGGGAGGCCTAGGAGCAATCTTCACTACTTAGATAAGGCAATTATTAGAATTTATGGCTATATCATAGGCATTAGGGAGTATATTCCCATCTATATACTGAATCATCATAGACACATCACTATTTAATGCTTTTAGGTAGTACAAGAATGCATAATTTAGAGTAGACCTCACAAGAGCTATGATCCTTTCCCATGTTTTTTGAAATCTAATGTTAAAATCTTGCATAAAATCATGTGGTTAGCTCTTAATAGTAGTCAATTTCTTAGCTAGAGATAAATGTTAACTCTTATCCTTAAACCTTTTAGTCAATAGATCTCCTTATTCATCCCATGAGTCAATGGAGTTTTAAGGTAAAGAACCATAACAATCCAAAACTTTACCTTTCAAAGACAAGGCCAAAAATCTAATAGCCACATTATATTGGGTAATATTGTGGATATTAAAAAAGTTTTATATATTTTTAATATGTTCAATGGTAGTAATAGGACCATCCATACTAAAATATGAAACCCTCTTAAGGGTTATTCCTAGAATTTGATCATATTGGGCTAGATTCAAAGGGGAAGATCTAGTGAAGGGCACAAAAGGTTGTCTCCTTACCATGTTGGAATGTGGACTTTAAATATTGGAAATTGAATGAAACCAAAAATTAGACCTCTTAAACACCAACTCTCTTTAATAAGGAGGTATTCACAAACCTAAACCTTTTAGTAGAATGTAAAGGTAGTTGCAAAAAATCAAAGGGTATACCTTTAACAACAGGCCTAGTAATTACCTTTGGTATGGAAAATAGTAATTGATCATCAACCAAAGACTTGAAATATTCAATGGAGTTTATTAGTACCCAAATTTTCACTAGAGCAATTGGGCCCCTATCAGTAAAATTCCCATATCCAAACTGGATGAGTGTCAATGTTTTAATCACTTACCTCAAGCCATCAAAAGATCAAAATACATATTCATGATTAGTCATGTACATATATTTTCTTTTACCAAATTGGTGGATGTAGAGAATATAATAGTGGCACAATCTAAGGCTGGGTTATCTTTTTCAAAAATAACAAGCTTGGTAGATAATTGGGACAAGATTCTTATAGGGTAGGTCACACTGGTTAGTGCTACCCCCATCTCCATTTCAGGAAAGGGAGCCCTGGCAATTCTAACCATTCCAGTGGTTGCTCTTATAACTACCCAAACTATAGTCCTATATGTTCTACCCACACTACAAGCATTAGCCCATCTTCCCTTGATGACATATGAAAGAAAAATAGGAAGGGAAGACCAAGAGGAGTAGCCAAGGCCAAAAAGAGTCAAGAAAGGTCTGAAACCTCCAATTAAATCACCTATAAAGAAAAAGGAGGTTATATTTAAGGACCTTCTCTCCAAATAAATCCCTATGAAAAGAAGAGAGTACCAAGCTTTATATGCCCAAAGAGTGAGAGATATGAGTGAGGAGGAATATTTAGATGAAGGTAGACCAATATCTAAATTAATGAAGAAACAATGTGCCTTCACCCCTCCCCAAGTAAAGATTGGGTAAACGACTCATAGAGAGAGGCCAAAAACCCCATTAAAGGTCCTAACATGGGACCTATCCACAAAATAAGAAGTTAGGGTGATAGAAAGTAAAGGTGATGAGGAGGGCACCTTAACCTCATATGACCCTTTATCATTTGATTAAGTTGTACATGTTGGAATAAAGGCAACCACCTAGGGCCAAGTCCCTCTTGAGAAAGAGGTAGCCTGCTTGGATATAGAGGCATTTGTTGAAAATTCCATTTTCCAATCACTTGGTCAGGATAGGGTTCACAAAGGTGAGGGTAGTTAAGGACCTAATGAGGGAGTTAAGAAAGAGCCAAAACATGGTGATCAAGTCCCCACTGATAGTATAAAGGGAGATGGGGGAGTTAACTTACAAAAGTGTATCGCCACCCTTTTAGAGTTAGATCCATCAAATAAAGATGTTAAGGAGGATATCTTGGGAAGTGCTACTTCCTTTGAAGTACCTTGAGGTCTCCTTTCTCTCAACAAATTTCATAGTTCAATCCATAATAAAGGCCCCAAAGCTGTGATCAATGAAGAGTTGATTAAATATAGCAAAGACGTCATCACAAATTTTTCTAACTTGAGGGTTCAAATAAATAAAGAGGGCATGGAAGTTTTTGAGCCTTCCATTTAGACCATAACACATGGGAGCTCCATTGATAAATTAATCATGAAGTCCCACTAGTTAGGGTTAGATTTAGAAGTTTTGGAGTAAGTAGAGCTAGCATTGAAGGAAAAGAACAAAATAGAATGGGATGGAAAAGATCATGACAATGATGATGGCACTAATTAATTCATGTTGAGCCCACCACCCAATCCTATGGCACTCCATGTAACTGCCTTTTCATTAACACCACCCCACATTGAGTCAAGGCTTTCCACAATGTCTGCAAGCTCGATGGGTTTCCAATCTAAGCATCTTCTTTGGGTCATGGAGCAAGTGAAAAAAAAGGAAGATGTCATGAGCAAAATAGGGGATATTGATGTAATAGAGATCATTTAGAAACATAAGTCTAAGCGCCCTAAGAAGGCTAAAACTTACTCCATAACCACTTACACATATAAGGAGGAATGAAATGTTGAGGTAGCTATTCCTCCTCTTGATGCATTGAAGAAAGATGCTCTCTTAGAGAGTTACTCCATTTATAGTTTTAATCTAAGGGAGCCATCATGAAAGGAGTTAAAGCATAGTTCACATGTTCTATTTGACATGGTGGCACAAAGATAAAGCCATCATAGAAGAGCTGAAAGTGGAAAATTAGGCTATGATCCAATACTTGTAGAAGTTATTGAGTGAGCTAAAGGAAGTAAATCTAACTACTGTTAAGACTCTAGACCATCCTATTTTCCCCATGGGGTTACTAGATTATGGCTGAGTTGATGAACTAAAATCTAGAGGGTAAAAAACCAAAGAATGGTAGGAAGATTTGAGCACCCGAGGCAAAGAGATCATCCATTCAACATTAGAATTATTGGATGACATAATAGATAAGGGGAAAGATTTTGAAACCCAAATGTCTCTGTATGATGTAGACATAAAAATTGGAAGGATATTCAGCCTAAGGTAGAAGAAATATGCAATATGGGAAGTGATGTTTTAACTACAGAGAAACTTGTCTCTTTAAATGATCACAAGAAGCCTAGAGAATACCAATTGGCAATAAAGTATGGGATGATGATGCTCAAGGAGGGAATATTTGATTTAAAAAGGAGAAGAGTAGTATCTCAAGAACATTACTAATGAAATAGATGCCACCCTTAGAAAAATGATGAACCTTATGGTGCAGATGATTTGACAAAAGAAGCAATGCATAATGCTCTAAAAAACCTCATTGATGTGCTTCAAGGAGATTTTGATGCCCACAAAATGAGATAGTAGCACTTGAGAAGGATTGTGATCTACTCAAAGTGCTCATTGGGAGAAAATAGGCCACAATTCAAGAGATAGCCACTTGGCCAGAAGAATTTGATGTCAAATTAAAATACCAAGCTAGCCTGGATCAAAAGGATATCATATCCATGATTAAAAGGTATACCAATTACAAGAACAAGTTAGTGAAGGATTCGGTTATCAATATTGATTCTGGAGCATAACCAATATTTCTAATTTCTTCCTAACTAAAACTATTCTTTTCTCTTCCTCTCTCTCTCTCTCTTATTCTTTATTCTTGTTTCCCATTTGGAAACCATTGTACTCGACCCAATAGTGGCATGTCCCTTTCAAAGTTAGTTTGAATAATCATGTGTATAAGAAAAAGATGTATTTTGTTTGTTGCATAAAGAGACAAAGTTGGTTTTGTCCTTTGAAGGGTCATCCCCATGCATCTAACCAAAAATTTTCTACCATGATGGAGTATCATGTTTTTTATCATCATGGAAGCATGAGCACACGTCTGAGGAATCAAGTTTTTTACAATAGACTCTAGACCTGAGAAAGAATTTTATAGCTAGAGCATCTTTAGGAGTGTGCTGAGTTTAATTAAAATTTTATAAGTAAAGGGGGTTGGTCCCTTTATAGAGGTCAATAAAATTGATTCCTTAGGAGAGTTCCACCTATGTAATTTTTTGATGACAAATTGATTCCTCTTGCAAAATAATTGGCAAGATTTGAGAGCATTTAAAATGTTTCCCTTATTATAGAAATGTTTTTCATGGTGTTCTAATATGTAATTTTCAAGACAAATTGTATTTAGATTAGATTTAGCTAATATATGGAATATGTTCATGATTCATTATTTCTTCCTATTGTTGAAATACCCAATTGGTTCGATGGCAGCAATAGACTATTGGTGTCATTACCTCTAATAGCATCGAGGTGACATCCAATTCTCAAAACATGTGTCAATGTCTGTGGTAGTATTTTAGTAAAATTTGCCTGGTAAAAAATGTATATGTTAATACAACTGCCATTGCAACCCGCTAAAATGTAAAAAATAAAGTTAACCAAATAAGAATTTTAATTGGTTGTAGTTTATGTAGTTTGGTTCTATGCTGGGATTATTATATTTATAGTTTTGTTAATAGTCCTTTCGGTATTATTATAATTTTAAAAATTATTTAAAAAATAAAATTACATTTTAATATAAATAATTATTTAAGAAGAAATTTTTATTCGATAAAAAGTAGTAGAAAGTTGAACATTTACAATAAATATGTACTTTTTTTTGTTTTTTAATGTTTTATTAATTTTTTAAGAATTTCAAATTAAAAAAATGAACCTTAAAAAAGACATGTAAGCATTTAAATTATTAATAAAAAAGTGATAGGTCTTGATTTCTAATCTTAAAGCTTACACAAATGAGAACAATTATTATAAAAACATTTTTTTAATTACCAAAAACATTTTTTAAATTAATAGTAAATATTGTTGAGGGGGAAGATAATATTTGTGGCATATACCCAATTGGTTCTATTTCACATGCTTATTAGACTGGTTATCTGATATGCACTTCTTTATGGTAGTCATTTAGGGTTCAAATTTAGAGTATAAAATCCTTTCCATTCTGATATGTGAGAACAGGGAATTGATAGCCTTCTTAAGGGTAGTCCTGGGTTTATGAATTCAACTGGTAGGAATTATTGAGTGGTTATTTGTAGTGTTATAGGTAAAATTTTGAGGGTTGATTGTGCATGATTTCATCTTATTTAGTTTGAACTAAAAAACATTTGTTAAATTAAGGTAACATAACTATTATGTGAATGTCTCTATACTCATTTTCTAATCCATCCACACCCTTATCCATAATCTGAGTTAATTTGGTTTTACCCTATCTTTCCCTATAGATAATATGCCATTTGTATATCATAAGTATTATTGCCTTATAGATACATGAAGATTTGCATTTTTGAAATGCATTTTCTCTATGTGCTTTAAAATTCAGTGTTGTAATCTCTCACTTATTCATTAATGTCCATAGTTGTTGTCAAAGTGAAGGTTTCAATCACATATCTATCTATATTTAGTAGCTTGTTTATTGTTTGAAGACATTTGATCATTTTGTGTGACAAACCTTCTTGGGTGGATTGAGCAAGCTTAGTTATGTTCTAGTCAAACTTGTGTGTCTTGTATTAATAATTCCCAGGGAAGGTAAACTATAAAATATCTCCATATGAGTGAGCTACCCCATAGGTTATTTCACCTTGGTTCAAGTAGAGCTATCAGTAGTAGGGAAATAACCATACCCCTTTATAGGTGCCTCCCAATCTTTTTCTCAAGTCTGGTCCATTCTTGACACTGAACCCTTCCCTGACTGCAATGACATATTAGCGGGTTCTTCATTTTTGTTTGTCATTTGCATTAAATATGCAAAGATAGATTGAGGAGGTGTATAACTAAGAACCAACACTTTTTTAGCACTATTTTTAGGGATAATTCTTGTAACCTGTGTTGCCAAGGGCTCTTATAGAGGGATGCAAGTGATTTGTGTTTATCATTATAGTGGATTATTTTTGTTAAGTTCATTAACATCCTTAATTTTTTTTTGATGAATCCATTAAAGAAATTCACCCCAATATTACTAAAATATTCTATATTCTTGATGTTGTTTTCAATATTTAGAGGTGGTATTTCATCAAATTGCTATGTAGCTTTATTTTTCAATCTAAAAGCCCTGCTTCTAGTGGTGACTCCATTGTATCAAGGTTTGAAGATTAGTGCCTATTGTATGTTCCCCTCTCTACTTTGAATAATTCTATTTAGATCTACAAATATAGAGGGTACTAGATGTTCCTTTTAGAGGAATCCATCAAAAGAACTTATCTCAAAATTAAAAATCCCATCTAGAAGAAGACTAGTGTGGAAGCATGTTCTAGGACAACTCTTGAGAATTAAGTAAGACTTGATCAATTTTTTCCCCATTATATTTCCCCCATTTTATATAATATCCCTTTGGTAGAAGGAACTAGAGTACCTCTGACAAATATGAATTCCCCATGACTCAAGCTCCTTCTTCACAAAGGAGCCTTTCTCCTCCTAAAAGGCCATTTAAGATTCACTCTATTTACCCTTCTTCAAGTCCTTCACACAATGTTTATCCCCAACCATCCCCTAATTCATCTTCATTTTTAGATTTAGAGATGGGGGACCATGAATTGAGGAGAAGAATGTTTAATGATGATAATGATAAAGATGGAGAGGATGATCAAGGTTTGGCTAATATACATAGAACTTTTTTGATTCCAAGGTTTCAACCTATTAAATTTAATGATATGCCTGGTTTCCCCAATGAGGTCCTTATAAAGGTTAGAAATATAATACCTATGTTCCAAGGGAATAATGCAATATTTGGAGAAGAACATTTGAAAGCCTTCTTAAATATCATTCAGGATTATGAGATAGATCTTGAAGATGTATGTATTAAACTCTTTGTGAACACACTTAATGATGAGGCTCGAGAATGGTTCAAATCCCTCCCCGATGGGTCCATAGACATGTGAAAAGCTATAATTGATGATTTTAAGATGTAATATGGTGATAACACAGATCTTTAATTCTTACTTGCCGAGTTTGAGAACCTAAAGAAGAATCCAAATGAGTGTGTGAAGGAATTTAATTCTAGATTTAGTAAGGTATTAAGGAGTTTTCCAAAGGATATTAGGCCTAGTAGTGCTACTTATTCAATTAATTATTATGATGCATTTGATAAAAAGGTAGCCTATTAGCTCTGAGATAAGGCTTCAATGAATTTAAGGATAGATTTCAATCTAGATATCTAGATAGAAAATAATATAAAAGTCATGGGTAAACCTTTGAACAATAGGGTTGATGTCAAATTGGTGAATCTTGAGAAGGCTCGGTCATCTCAAAAGAGTAAAGACTTAAAGGAGATGATAAAGACTCTGGCCACTATAGTAAAATAATTTTCTTACAAATTGGCTAGAGATAAAAAGGGACTATCTTAGGGACTTAGTAACCATGATGACAAAAAGGACATTAAGAGAGATGAAAGGAATCATCCCCAAGATCAGGTTTAAGGTAGGCTACAATTCCTAGCCAAAAATAATGATAGGGGAAAAGGCCTTATGAGGGATGATAATCATGAAATAAATCAGAATAGGGGAGGTGGAAGGGAAGTACCAGATCCTTTAGTTGTAAAGATTAACACAATCGATTGTGACATCGACTGGTGTGAAAAGTGTTTCCTTCCTCATCCCCCCTAATCACATAATTGATGATGGTGGTTGGGATGTAAATGAATTTGAAGCTACATCTAATGAAGATGACATTTACATGGTCTATTTCCAAGGTATAGAAAGCTTCACTTTCAAGGAGGATGCTGTGAATATCCCAAATGTCCCTAGTTCTAAAAATATCCTAGCATATGAATATTTTACATTCCAAGTTGATGAATCGACTGTACTGGTAATTTATCCATCAATAGAATTGATGAGTGCCAACACTACTCATGCATTTTAGATAGCATGTGAAAAGATATGTATACCTCTTCCATATTTTATTTGTGAAATAAACATGATGCATGAGTATGAAGTGCCAACTCATGATTTTGAGTTCCTAAGGTCAATGATGAAAGATAAGTATCGAGACTCCCCTTCATTAATTGAGGATCAACAATTGATGATCAATGCTATAATTTCCTAAGAAAAGAAGGAATACAATATGAGAAGTAAGAAACAAGGTTCTCCTCTAAAAGAAAAGGATTCTACTCCCCCTAGAGCAAAGACTAAAAAAAAGGGACCATGGGGAGTAAAGAAACCCAGGGTTCCACTAGGCCTAGATCTATACCTTATCATACCAAACTAATAGATACCCAAGCCAAAATATGAACTCCTTTATTTTCTAATATCCCCATGAAGGATTAACCTAAGAAGCCTCCCTTGAAAAGTGAAGTTAAAAATTCTAATTCCCCTATTTCTACTCCCTAGACCCTTGAAGGATATATCCTAAATGAGAAAGTTACAAGCCTACCTACTTATACTCCATTTAAAAAGTATAGTATTTGTGATGCAACTCAAGTATTGAGTTAGTTGAAGGTTACCATACCATTTGTGTAATTGTTTAGAATCCCTGAGTATAGGAAGAGAGCTTTTGAATATTTTGGATTCACTGAGAAGATCACTACCAATATGGTTGTCAAAATTGAGCTTCCTCTGACTCTCTCTATGAGAGGAGAGGGCACATCAAGGCCTGCTGAGCACCACTTGGAGGTATACTTGGGAAAAACATTGGTAACAAGTTAAATGGATGTTGATCCTTTCTACACCATCTTTCTAATTAATGGGATAATTATCCACAACTGCATGTTTGATTATGATGCATCTTGTAATGTCATGCCACTAGCAGTGTTGAATGAGATTTGTATACGGATAATTGTAGCATATGTATGATGCCTTTCTATAGATTCTAGAGAAGTACATAGTATTATCATAGTCAAAGTATTGGTGGTGCAACTCACATAGTACCCCATAAATTTTCTAAGCATGGATGTTGTTGTGGATTGTCCACGAAAATGGGGTATGTTGCTATCTAGAAAATGGATGGCTAGTATTGGAGGTAGTGTTTAGATGGATTTTTCCTATGGAACTATCCAACTAGATGGGAAAATGGTTGATTTAAAACATGATCCATAGATGTTCCATGTTTTAGAGGATCCCAAGTATCAATTGAATGAGGTGTTATATCTGGATATAGAAATTGGTAGTTGTGTGGGAAATATTGAATACATAGAAAAGCCTCCCAACTCTGGTATCACTGACGAAGAATTCATATGCATCATGTATTTTAATGGTGCATGTTTAAGTGTTATAAATAAGGCCAAGGTTGTTTTTATACCCCTAATGGTTAAGTTTATAAGTACTCTTTTCAATTAGCTTTTGAGTGCATTGATAATATTATAGAATATGAAGCACTCCTAATTAGTCTCCGAATCACTAGGGAATGTGGATTCAAGAAGTTTCTAGTCAAGAGTGATTTGGAATTAGTGGTGAAACAAGTCTAAAGTGTTTACACCATAAATCATAAGAGGTTGAAGCAGTACCAAAATAATGTATGGGATTGCTTGGAATGGTTTGAAGCTTTCAATATTCAGTACCATGCTTGAGAGCTTAATCACTTGGAAAATATGCTGGCAAAGAGAGCCACATAATTTAAAGTTGAACATGAGGTTATTCTTTGTGAATATGAGGTTGAGATATTTGTAAGGCCCTCTATCCCAGATAACATTAATCATTGGCAAGTCTTTGACAATGACAAATAAATAAAGAGGTTTTTATGCTGCATGAATGAATTTGATGGAAATATTATGAAGTGGGACTCTATGGTACAAGTCTATGATGGAAAATAAACATTGTATGGAAAAGAGATAATCCAATTAAAAACTAATACTATCCCAAGAGGATTGGTTAGTGTAGAAGCAACCTTTGATAGAGCTAACATAGTCAAATACAGGAGCATTTCCATATCAAAGGATGTAACTGAGATTAACATTGGGAAAATAGAAAAGCTAAGGAAGGTTTGGTTAGTAACCCATTTAAGTGAAAAATTAAAGGGAAAATTTATTGTGTTGTTAAAAAGGTACCATGATTGCCTAGCATGGTCATATTCAAAGTTGAAAGCTTATCAAGAGGATTTGTTCCAAACTATTATTCTTCTTCACCCTGATACAAAGTCAATACAATAGAAGTAGTAGCCCATAAACCCTATCTTTGCCACTAAAATGAAAGAGGAATTGAAGAATTTAAGATATAGTGGGATCATTTAACCCATCAGATATTCATCATGGGTGGAAAACCTAGTCCCTGTCAGAAAGAAGAATAGATACATCTGTCTTTATGTTGATTTCAAAAATTTAAACAAGGATTCTGTAAAAGATAATTATCCATTTCCTAACATGGATAACATGCTCCAATATGTCACTATATCTAAGCTACTCTCTACTCTAGATAACTTTTTTGGTTACAACCAAGTGGTAGTAAGGAGTTTGAAAGATCCAAGGCTACTTTCACTACCCCATGGGGCACCTACATGTATATTCAAATGCCATTTGGTTTGATGAATGTGGGTACCACTTTATAGAGAGATATGGATGTATCCTTTGTTGGATTAATCAACCAATTCATTACTATGTATTAGGATGATGTTACAGTGTACTCGAGAAGAAGAAGTGACCACTTAGTGCATTTAAAACAAATGTTGTTTAGGTGTAGAGAGCTTGAGATTTACCTTAATCCTAGAAAATGCCAATTTATGGTATAAAAGGTGAAGTTGATGGGACATGTTGTGTCCCAAAAAGGTGTTATGATAGATCCTAAGAGGTTGGATGTCATTGAAAAGATACCCATCCCATAGACTAAGAAAGGTATTTAATATTTCTTTATCCAGCTTAATTTTGTTAGAATATTTATTTCTAACTTTGTAAAGATTAATTTGCCTATCACTTCTATGCTAAAAAAGGATCAAGTTATAAAGTGGGAGGAGAAGGCCATCCAATATTTTCAAGATATCAAGGCAACTTTGGAAACTACCTCGATGTTTGCTAGTCTGGATTATAGGAAATATTTCCAAATATTCTCATTCACCTTCATGCATACTATTGCCATAGTACTGATGAAAAATAATGATGAAGGTCATGAGCATCCAATTGCCTTTTTCATTAAGGAACTACAAGGATCTAAGCTGATATATACTATAATGGAAAAATAAGCCTTCACCATTTTAAAGGATATCAAGTAGTTTAGACCTTACATTTTGAGTTTAAAGATTGTGGCCTATGTTCCTCATACTATGGTAAAGGATATATTGACTCAAAATTAAGCTATTGACAAGAGATGTAGATGGGTCAACAAGCTTCAAGAATATGACCTAGAGATACAGACTACTAAGTTAGTTAGAGGTATGGGCTTGGCTAAGCTAATGATTAAAGAAAATTTAAAGGCAGTGGAGGTAAATAATATAGAAAGAGTGATTGAAAACCTTGAGTCTAAATACAACCAATCTCCATAGTACAAAGATATAGTCTATTATCTAAGGAATATGAATTACCCCTCCCATTTAGATAAAAATCAAAGGACACTAAAGTTAGTATTTCAAAAATATCTTATGTTGCAAGATGCTCCAGCATGGAGAAACCTAGATGGTGTCCTCTTGAGATGTTTGGTAGAAAATGAGATTTCTTCAATGATTATAGATCTCCATAATGGTGTGTGTGGTGGTCAATTTTCTCCTAAAGTCAGTACACACAAGATTATAAGGGTTGAGTATTGGTGACCCACCTTATTCTGGGATGTTATGTCATGCTAAGAAGATGTGGGGAATGCCAACAATTTTTTGGAAGAATGAAGGCATCTGGATCACTTCCCATACAAATGGTCTCTATTGAGGGACCTTTCAAGAAATGGGGGATGGATTTTGTAGGTGAAATATCAAATGCCTCAAGTGCTAGTCACAAATGGATTTTAGTGGCTACTGAATACTTCATAAAATGGGTCAAAGCAATCCCCACTAAAAGATCAACCCATCAGGTGGTCATTGATTTACTGTTGAATAACATAATTTGTTGATTTGGAGTGATAATCAAGGTTGTATGTGATTTGGGGCCAAATAATTAAGTGCATTATGTGAATAATATAGGATTGACTAAGTATATACCTCCAAATCATAATCTACAAGGAAATGGGTAGGCTGATTTTAGTAATAAGAATTTGTTAAAAATTATCAAAAGAGATTTACTAAGAAGAGCCCTTTTGAGATTGTTTATGGAAATCAAGCTATCTTACCCTTGAATGTACAATTTCCCACCTACCAATTCATGCAACAAATATCTAAGAACAAGGATGAAATGAACCACTACGAAGATATAATTAACCAAATCATTGAGCTCGATGAATATCGATGACAAGCTCATGAAAGGTATGTAAAGTTATAGGAGTGCCTCAAAAATATCTTTGACAAGAAAGTCACCCTAAGAACCTTTCAAGTCAGCGATCTAGTTCTATTATGGGATAGCAAGCATGAGGATAAAGGAAAGCATGGTAACTTTTATTCCTTATAGATGGGCCCTTACACTATTGATTATCAGATAGGGAACCATACATTTTGTTGTCCCCAAAAATAGAATTCTCATTTTTTGGGACATGTGAACTATTTTAGTTCCTCAGACCAGAATAATCTCTTCCATTCTTGAAATTTGTTCTGAGCATTCAAATTCCTCATTAAAGCTTTTAAAAAATCTACAAACTCTACAGGCTTAAATCTACAAACTCTATAGGCTTAAATATACGGACTCTGTAGGCTTGAATCTATGGACTCTGCAAGAAGAAAATCTATGAACTATGCAGGAAAAGTTCTATGGGCTTCATAGGAAAGAAGCAAGCTCTCAACACAACATTTTGGTTAAACAGGTTCAATGGGTTAAAAGGTTCAACATTAGCAGCAAGATTTAAGCACATTTGTCAAGGTTTAAAGGTTCAACAAGTTTAAATGGTTCAACAGGTTCAACAACTAAATGGTTCAACGTGTTTGGTTCAAAAAGATCAAAAGGACTTAGCCAAATAAAAAGAATGAATTGATTGAACTATTGAACCTTAAACCAAAGGGTTCAATGAGTTCATAGGTTTAAAGGTTCAACCAGTATAATGAAGATCAAAGAGCTTAGAAAGAACAAGGAAGTGACGGACTAATGGTTCAATAGGTTCAAAGGCTTCTACAGGTAGGTTCAATCAAAAGAACAAGTTTCCAAGGCTTGAACCATTTAATTGTTAAACCATTGAACCAATTTGGTTTAAAAGGTTCAATGGGTTCAAGGTTTAATGGGTTCAATGAGGCTTGTTTCAAAGAATCTTGGTCCAAGCAGTCAATAGAAACAAGGGAATGAGCCATTGATCCATTGAACCAAAGTTGGTTCAATCAGTCAGTTCAAGTGACAAGTTCAAAGGAGTGCCCCAATCGTTAAAGACACGAGTGCCCTTATGGAGGGAATTTCTGTGGCAAAAGTGAACCATTAAAAAAACCTGACAGAACTTAGCGGATGCTACCAAGTGTCATATTTTGAGCCACATTTCACTTTGTTTCTAAGAGCAGTGAATGCTGCCACATGCCACAATTTGAGATTCACATAAAATTGACTAAGGCAAATTTCCAAGGGACAAACAACCCTTGCGAAGGACACTTAAAAGCCAAAGTGAACTATTTCAAAAACTTGAAAGGATAATTTATATCTCAAACAACCCTTGTAGAGGAAAAGAAGGAGGCAAATAGACCAATTCAAAGGCCAAAAGAGCAAAGGGATTTCCTTCAGAAAAGTTCCCCTGGCAAAACAAACAAAGTGAATTCCTTCAATAAAATAAACAAGGCAAAGGACAAAGTGAAATCCTCCAAATAATTTATTTGAAGGAATTCAATTGAAAAACAAAGCAAAGCCTGATAGAAAGACAAGACAAGGAAGATTTCCTTCAGAAAAATTGCCCGAAGGAATTCCTTCAGACATTTTATTCGAAGGAAATAAAGGATAAAGCTTGCTAGAAGAAAGAAGCCCGAAGGCCATTTGAAGACCACCTAAAGGGAAGATACCCTTGTAGGGGGCTCTTCTCGACCCAAAGTGGATTTTTTCTCAAGGCCTCGAAGGGCAGGTCCCCTCTGGGAAAGATCAAATGACAAAGCCGAAGGAATTGTCGAGGAAAGTGATGTGCTCGCAAACATCAAAGTCACAAAAATGAAATAGCTGTTGATCCTTACAGTTTTAATCATAGACCCAAATACATTCAAAGGATTTAAGGGCAAGGCCAAAAAGAAGAACTACTGAGAGGAAAGTAAAGAGTAGAAACAACCAGAAACATTTGTGCATTAGATATGTTTCTAGAAGTAGACCACTAGGTGGATATTGAAAGATGCAAACTTTCAATAGTGTGAACCATTTCTTTGCATTGAGAAAAGCAAATGGGTAAATGCCCCTAAATTCTAGCATGTCTTCTTAACAAAATTAATGCAAAATGATGTGTTACTATTCCCAAGTCCTTCTTGAAGAGGCTATATAAGGAACTCTCTTGTTATTGTGGGGGATCTCTCTCTCAGATGATTAGAAACAAAACTCTGCCCAAATTGAAAGGCATTATTGAGACTTTGAGCTCAGATTTTTTATCATATTTTGTTATTGAAATAAGAAAGCAAGTGAATTTTCAAACTTTATGCTGTGATATCTTTGTTGCTGGGGAAATTTTTCTTATGTCTTTTTTCTTAATATATTTTCTGTTCCTTTAATTCAATAAGCAGAATTAGTGAAAGTAGTCAGGAAGGTATCCTGAAGCCAACTATGGAGAAAATTTGTGCCTCCACAATTGCCTTTAGTGTGTTTTATTTTTTTTATGTGTAAAGGACTTTAGGATGACTTTGTGCCCTCATTGTCCTTCATATCTCACTCTTGGGCAATTCATGTGGAGACTTTGTGCTACATCTCAATTTGTTAGTTACTATGACCTTGGTTACATTTTGTAATTACTACCAGGAAGATTATTGTGGTTTGTTGAATGGTACTTTTGAAAGAAGAGGAGTGCTTTCTATCATTATCCCTAAGATTTATCCTTTGATTTACATGCATCATCTCTAAAAAAAGAGAGATTGATGGTTTATCCTACCCTTGAGTATTATTTTCTATATATATATATATATATATATATATATATATATATATATATAGAGAGAGAGAGAGAGAGAGAGAGAGAGAGAGAGAGAGAGAGAGAGAGAGAGAGAGAACCTCCCCTTGATGAGAGGAGAGATTAGTCCCCTTTTGATGTGGTAAACCTACACATTTGGCCAACCAATCTTCCTACTTTGGATGATCAGACTTATTTTGTTTATCAGTATGTTGATCGACAAAATATTCAACCAATAGTTTTTGGTGACTCCGCTGGGGATATAGTTATGTGTATTTTGAAACCTCAAGTTTCAGATAGAATCAGTCTCTACCATTATCCATTATAGACTCCATTTCATTTCTATGTTTTACCCATTATTATTATAACCTTACTATTCACTTCCACACCAACTGGGAAAGAATGTTCAGTTTAAATCCTCAAGCTTCAAACTAAAGCAAGGTCAATTCTTTTCCATTTTTGTTTCACAATCTGGTAGATTCAAAGTATACACAAAGCCAAAAGGCTAAAGGTATTTTTGATCCTATATTCGAGTTGGTACATCAAAGTAATTTTGATCTATTTCCTTCACCATCTTGCCTCCAATGAACCAAGAGCTTTCCTCCTACTAAAGTCAGATCTCTATTGCCAAACAAAGTATCCACTTCTACTTTTGATAAAGTTTTGCCAATAATTACCCCTCTGAGATTTTTTATTCCTCATTTTTATAGTTATATAATGGCAGTTCAAGGCCCCTGGGGTAATTATTTTGGTCCTCTCAATCTTACTCCACCTCTACATGAGCTTTCACACAGTTCAAGGAAGAATTTCCCCAAATTTTATGGTGATGGAAAAGTTCATCCTGATGAACACATTGCAGCCTTCAGCATAGCCTATGGCATAATTAGAGTAGAATTTGAAGATGTAGTAGTTAGGCTATTTGTAGAAACATTACAAGGTGCTGCTATAGATTGGTTTTATCATCTACAAGCTCAGTTAGTAACTAATTGGAATACCCTCAAAGATAAGTTTGAAGCCAGATTTAAACCTACAAAAGATGCACATGCACTTCTAGCTCAACTTACAAAAAGGAATAAAGAACCTCATGAACCAATGAGAGACTTCATAGCCAAGTTTGACAAATTGAGGAACATAATTCCTATAATTGCTTGACCTACAACTGAGAATCTGAAATGCTTCTTCATTAATTCTCAGTTACCTGAAGTAAGTTTTCTTTTGAGATGTGCTGGTCAAATAGATCTTGCTACAACTCAACATTTGGCCACTGAGGTAGAAGATGATCTCATCTTAGTAGGGAAGATTAGAAGAGATCCAAATAGAAATAGACATTCATCATCTTCTAAATATTCATCTACATGCACCATAGATCCAATGGTGCAAAAGTTGGAAAATGAGTTGCTTGCTCTCAAAAAGAAAATGGTGCAAGGAATGTCTTATGCTCCTTCATATAGAGATATGCCAAGAAGGACATTTCCAAATCAGTCATATTAGGCCAATGCTTCTAGGAATCAAGGGTAACAAAATCATCTTCCTCCCCCACAAGGGAAACTTACCCTAGAAGCTCCTCCAACCAATTCAGCAATGGGATATCTTGAAGCAAAATCAGAGTTCTCTTTCCAGCCTAAATTGAATCAAGAAAATGACGCTGATCTCCTTGTATAAAATCAAGAAGAATCAGCTGGCAACTCCCACATTGGTTTCTTGAACTACCAGGATGAACCTAGAAGCAAAGGAGAAGATTTTGATGGATCATATGTAGTGTTTAATAGGTCCAAAAACCAATCGGTATAGTAAGCTGATAAAGGGAAGACAGAGGAGCAACTTCAACCAACAATTACAATTGCTAAGCGTAGAACCACTCTGCCTTTCTAGTCAAAGGATCTGGTGATCACCTAAAAGACAAGTACGTCAATTTCACCTTCACCTTCTACTTCAATTTTGTAAACCAACTCTCTTCCCATCCCTCCTAAAACTCAAAAGGTTGAAATACCTTCCTCTATACCTAGCTCAATTTAGCCATTTGACATAATCGATCATGTCAAAAAGACAAAAATACAAATGTCTAAATTTGAATATTTACAGTCCAATCCTGATCAATTGGATAAGTTGGTCCAAAGTGTCAAGAACCAAACCATCCCTGTAAGACAAAAAGCTAAAAAGGTAACTCTTGATTCCCCAAAGAACATGCCCATTATGAATAATCTTGTCATTTCTCCTCCATCTGCCCCTGAAAAAATAGAACCTTTCTATGTTTCCCTGTTAATAAATGGTCACAAGCTAAGTAATTATATTATAGACTCAGGTGCATCTGACAATGTCATGCCTACTAAAGTAGCTAAATCTCTTGGCCTCACACTAACCAGGACATTTGGGAGATGTTTCTCCATGGAAAACAATCAAGTACCATTGCTGGGGCAAATCAAAGATGCCTAATTTGCATTTACAACATTTCTAGACTAGAGAATCAAGATGACTATCTTGGTGGCTAATGTCCCAACATCCTATGGCATTTTTTTTGGATGAAATTTTTGTAAGGACGTGGGAGGAGAATTAAGCATGGACTTGTCTGAGGCAAGAATCCCTATCAAAGGTGTAATGAAGAGATTACTCCCTGAAAAGGAGGAAAAATACGTGGTAATCCAAACATCAGCCCCTAAAGCTCAAATTCTTTTTGAATCCTCATGTATGGGTAACTAATTTCTATCTACAAATGAAGTACATGAAACATTTGATAAAATTCTTGAAAGTGTCAACCGAAAAATTAGTTTAACTAGAATATTAGAACTAGTAGGTTGCAATACAAATGAAGAAGGACCCTTCCTCTCTAATGAAGGAAAGTCTGAAGAAAAATTAGTATCTAATGAGGTATGGACTCTGGAATTTGATGGAAACTAATCCTCTACCAGTTTAGGATCTAGGATTGTGTTGATATCTCCTCAAGGAGATATGTTTCCTTCAACTTACAAATTACAATTTAATAACACTAACAATACAACTGAATATAAATCTCTGTTGCTTGGATTGAAGGTTGCTCAAGATAGGCATCAAGTTTCTTCATGCCAAAGGGGATGTTGAATTAGTGGTTTGTCAAGTGAAAAAATTATACCAAACCAAGAATGAAAGATTATGACACTATCACAACTTAGTTTGGGACCAAATTGAAAGCTTTGATGCTTTCAACATTTCTGCCATACGCAGGGAATCTAATGACAGAGCTGATGCACTTGCTGTTTTAGGAACTCTTTTAGTTCCTCACTCAAATTTCAAAGAAGACAGGTATATTATTGAGCTAGTCTATAGACCAAGTGTTCCTAACAATGCTGATCATTGGCAAGTATTCAATGATCATCATCAAATCATTGCCTTCTTATAATGAAAGACAATTTTGAACTACATTTTGAAGGCAGTGAACCTCAAAAGTATGAATCAACCTCTGAATCTAGTTTAGATATAAATGAAGAATTATTACAGTTGAAAGGAAATAAAATTCCCAAAGGCTTGGTTTCTCTTGAGAAACTATTTGACAAGCATGATAGATTCATCAAACAACACCAAATAGATTCAAGTTTCTCTCAGGGATTCGATCAAGTAAATCTGACTACTAAAGAAAATCCCAAGATGGTTAACATTGGTAAGTGTTGCACCCCTAAAGAAAGATTCAAGTTCACCACTTTAATTCGTCAATACATGGATGTCTTAGCATATTCTTATGATGACCTGAAGTCTCTCAGACCTGATGAAATCTGCCATGACATTACTCTCAAGGCTGACTCAATGCCCTATAAGCAAAAATCTAGATAGTACAATCCAAAAATATCAGGTACTATTCTATCTGAGATACCAAAAATGTTAAATGCTAGAATCATCTTCCCAATCCATCATTCCACATGGATTGCAAACATAGTGCCTATAAGGAAGAAGAGTGGAAAAATTTGCATTTGTGTAGCTTTCAAAAATCTAAATCAGTCATCTTTGAAAGATAATTACCCTTTGCCAATTATGGATCAAGTACTTCAAACAGTGACAAGTTCAGAGATGTTATCAATGCTAGATGGCTTCTCAAGATATAATCAAGTTGAATTTGGTGAAGCAGACCAACACAAGACTGTATTCACCACACCTTGTTTTACATTTGTATATAGAAGAATGCCTTTTGGCTTGATAAATGATGGTGCCACCTTTCAGAGAGTAATGGACTTGGCTTTCAAAGATGAGATGGGTAAATTCATAGTGGTATACCTTGATGACTTAACCATCTTTTCAAAGCATCGTTCTGATCATGTATGCCACTTACAACAAGAGCTAGAGTGCTACCACCAGAATGGTATTTCCTTGAACCTTAAGAAGTCTATTTTTGGAGTAACAGATGGGAAACTCCTTAGACACATTGTGTCTAAAGAAGGCATAAATATTAACTCAGACATAGTCAAGTCTATTCAAGAGCTTAATTTGCCTACAAGTAAAAATGCTATTCACTATTTCTTTGAAAAGGTGAATTTCTTATGAAGGTTCATCCCCAAATTTGTTGAGAAGACTAGACACATTATGAACATGATGAAAGGGAAGACCACCTTTAGTTGGAGTAAAGAAGCCAAGTCAACATTTCAGGATATCAATACTGCCATTGCCCACACCCCTACTTTGGTTTGTCTAGATTATAACAAAGATTCAATCATATACAGCTATGCTTTTAAACATACGCTTTCAGTAATTCTTGTTCAATAGGATAAGGAAGGTATGTAATCTCCTATTTCTTTCATGAGTTGCCCTCTCAAAACCCATGAGATGAAGTATTCAAATGTAGAGAAGCATGCTTATGCAGTGGTGAAAGCAATCAAACATTTCCGCTTCTATATCCTGAATTCACACACTACTGCCTTAGTTTCTAACACTACAATCAAGTCCATATTAACTCAGCAGGAGTTTGGCACAAAAAGAGGCAATTGGATTAAAAATATCTAAGATTTTGATCTAGACATGAATCCAACAAAGCTGGTCAGGGAAAAAGGCCTATGCCGATTAATTGCTAACAACAAGCCAGAAGATACACAACATGAAGAAGCTAAAGTGAAAGATACACCAACAGTCCTTTTGTCTCCACTACCAATGAGTGGTATTCAGGTATTTCTCATTTCCTTACTTATGGTGAATGTCCTGCTCATTTGTCTTATAAAGAAAGGAGGACTATCAAGTTGAAAGCTACCAATTTTGTCTTTTAGGACAATGGCTTGTACAAGAGAAGCATAGATGGAGTATTCCTTCACTGTGTAGACAAAGAGAAATAAAGGCAAATTTTGAAATATTTCCACAATCTAGCCTATGGAGGACATTATTTTGATCCTGTAACTACTCACAAGATTCTATGAGCCAAGTATTACTGGCCAACTCTTTTCCAAGATGCATATAAGTGGGTGAGAAAATGTGAACTTTGCCAGCAATTTATTGGAAGACCCAAGTTAGCTTCCCTGTCTCTCAAGCCAGTGATCATAGAAGAACCTTTCCAACAATGGGGGATTGATTTTATTGGACTATAAACCCATCTTCAAGTGATGGACATGATTATGTCATTACAGCAACTAAATATTTCACCAAGTGGGTAGAAGCAATCCCAACTAAGCATGCTACTTTAGAAGTTGTATCCAATTTCCTCAAGGAGAATATCATTTCTAGGTTTGGAGTTCCAACCAAAATTGTTACTGATAATGTAGCTTGTTTCACCTCCCAGGGGATTACATAATTCTATTTTCATTATGGAATTACAGTCTCTCACTCTTCTGATTATTTCCCACAAGGGAATGGACAAGCTGAATCAAGCAATAAGAACTTGGTAACTATCATCAAGAAGCTAGAAGATGAAAATCAAAGGACATGGCATAAATTATTTGTTGATGCTCTATGGGTAGACATAATCACACCAAAGAGGGAAATTGGTATGTCTCCTTTTCAACTTCTTTATGGTATCAATGTTGAGATACCAATCACCTTAGAATTGTTAGCCTTGAAATTGGCAAAGGCAATTGAAGATCAAACATATGAAATCTCTCTTGATAAGAGAATCATGTGCCTGACTAAGCTATATGAATAGAGAACCATGGTGGTGGACTGAATTGCTGCTCATCAAAGTCTAGTAAAGAAACTCTTTGACCAAAAGGCCAAAAATCATGATTTCTAGATTGGGGATCAAGTTCTGCTGTGGGACAAAAGGAGAGAACCAAAAGGGATGCATGGAAAGTTTGATTTCCTTTAGAGAGGCCCATTTATAATTCATCAACACAATGGTAAAAACAACTTTCTACTTAAAATATTAGGATGGCACACTCTTTTCTCTGCCTCATAATGGGCAGCATCTGAAACACTTCAACTCTTGAAATATCAGATCATTGCATCTGTACATATGTATATTTGTATAGTTTTTAATTCTATTTTGTTTTATTTGTTTCCATTTTTGATGCCTTCCATTTTTGGGTAACATGACTCCATAGCCCAATGGTACACATGAAGACACTGGAGATTCTGGATTCTACTCCCTTCAATTCTTTTTTACAATTGATAGAAGTTCCCCAACTAGAGCCACCTGTTGTCCCCAAAAATAGACTTCTCATTTTTTGGGACAACATGTGAACTATTTTGGTTCCTTAGACCAAAATAATCTCTTCCTTTCTTGTAATTTATTCTAAGCATTCAAATTCCTCATTTTTCAAGCTTCTCAAAAATTTATGGACTCTGCAGGCCTAAACCTATAGACTCTGCAGGCTTAAATCTATGGACTCTGTAGTCTTAAATCTACAGACTCTACATGAATAAAATCTATGGACTATGTAGGCCAAGTTCTACAAGCTTCATAGGTTGATTTCTACAGACTCTATAGGAAAGAAGTAAGCTCTCAACACACCATTTTGGTTCAGTGGGTTCAATGGGTTTAAAGGTTCAACATCATCAGCAAGAGTTAAGTGCATTTGTCAAGGTTTAAAGGTTCAACAGGTTCAAATGGTTCAACAAGTTTAATGACCAAATGCTTCAACGTGTTTGGTTCAAAAAGATCAAAAGGACTTAGCCAAATAAAAAGAATGAATCGATTGAACCATTTAACCTTAAACCAAAGGGTTCAATGAGTTCATAGGTTCAAAGGTTCAACCAGTACAATGAAGATCAAAGAACTTAGAAAGAACAAGGAATTGATGGACTAATGGTTCAATAGGTTCAAAGGCTTTTACAAGTAGGTTCAATCAAAAGAACAAGTTTTTGAGGCTTGAACCATTAAACTGTTGAACCATTGAACCACTTTGGTTCAAAAAGCTCAATGGGTTCAAGGTTCAACAGGTTCAATGAGGCTTGTTTCAAAGAATCTTGGTCCAAGCAATTAATAAAAAAAGGAAATGAACCATTGAACCATTGAACCAAAGTTGGTTCAATTGGTCGATTCAAGTGACAAGTTCAAAGGAGTGCCCCAAGCATCAAAGACACAAGTGCCCTTATAGAGGGAATTTCCATGACAAAAGTGAATCATTAGAAAAACCTAAAAAAACTCAGAGGATGCTACCAAGTGTCATCTTCTGAGCCTCATTTCACTTTGTTTCTAAGAGCAGTGGATGCTACCACATGTCACAATTTGAGATTCACATAAAATTGACTAAGGCAAATTTCCAAGGGACAAACAACCCTTGCAAAGGACTCTCAGAAGTTGAAGTGAAACGTTGCAAAAACCTTAAAGGCTAATTTTGAGCTCAAATAGCCCTTACAAAGGGTAGAAAGGAGGCAAATGGACCAATTCAAAGGCCAAAAGAGCAAAGGGATTTCCTTCAGAAAAGTTCCCCTGGAAAAATAGACAAAGTGAATTCCTTCGAGAAAATGAACAAGGCAAAGGACAAAGTGAAATCCTCCAGATAATTTATCTAAAGGAATTCACCCAAAAAACAAAGCAAAGTTTGGTGAAAAGACAAGGCAAGGAAGATTTCCTTCAGACAAATTACCCAAAGGAATTCCTTCAGACATTTTGTCTGAAGGAAATAAAGGATAAAGCCCGCCAAAAGAAAGAAGCCCGAAGGCCATCCAAAGACTACTCAAAGGGTAGATACCCTTACGGGGGGTTCTTCCTGACCCAAAGTAGACCATTTCTCAAGGCCCTAAAGGGCAAGTCCCCTCTGGGAAAGATCAAATGACAAAGCTAAAGGAATTGCTGAGGAAAGTGATGTGCCCACAATGTCAAAGTCACAATAATGAAATAGCCATTGATCCTTGTAGTTTTAAGCATGGGCCTGAATGCATTCAAAGGATTTAAGGCTAAGGGCAAAAGAAAGAACCACTGAGAGGAACGTAAAGAGCAAAAATGACCAAAAACATGTGCGCATCAGATATGTTTCTATAAGTAGACCGCTAGGTGGATATTGAAAGATGCAAACTTTCAATAGCGTGAACCATTTCTCTACATTGAGAAAATCAAATGGGTAAATGCCCCTAAATTCCTTCATGTCTTCTTAACAAAATTCAATGCAACATGATGTGTTACTACTCCCAAGTCCTTCTTAAAGAGGCTATATAAGGAACTCTCTTGTTATTATGGGGGATCTCTCTCTCGGATGATCAAAAACAAAACTCTACCCAAATTGAAAGGCATTATTGAGACTTTGAGCTCAGATTGTTGATCATATTTTTTTATTGGAATAAGAAAGCAAGTGACTTTTTAGACTTTGTACTGTGATATCTTTGTTGTTGGGGAAACTATTTTTATGTCTTTTTCCTTAATATATTTTTTGTTCCTTTAATTCAATAAGTAGAATTAATGAAAGTAGTCAGGAAGGTATCCTGAAGCCAACTGTGGAGAGACTTTGTGCCTCCAAAATTGCCTTTAGTGTGTTTTATTTTTGTTTATGTGTAAAGGACTTTGGGACAACTTTGTGCCCTCATTATCCTTTGTATCTCACTCTTGGGTAATTCAAGTGGAGACTTTGTGCTACATCTCAATTTTCTAGTTACTACGACCTTGGTTACATTTTGCAATTACTACCAGGAAGATTCTTGTGGTTTGTTGAATGGTACTTCTGAAAGAAGAGGGGTGCTTTCTGTCATTATCCCTAAGATTTCTCCTTTGATTTGCATGCATCATCTTTGAAAAAAGAGAGATGGATGGTTTAACCTACCCTTGAGTATTATTTTCTATTTATCTATATATATATAGCATATCTATAGGGAACCTCCCCTTGATGAGAGGAGAGATTAATCCCCTTTTGATGTGGTAAACCTACACATTTGGCTGACCAATCTTCCTACTTTGGATGATCAGACCTATTTTATTTATCAGTACACTGATCGACAAAATATTTAACCAACACATTTTATCTTAGAGATATTGATGGAGAAATTTTAGAATTGCCAGTTAATGGAAGACACCTCAAGAATTTCCTAGATTGAGTCCATGATTGCATGTGTAAATATGTACATAATGTGTGTTCCTTTCTCATCTTTATGGTATTGGCTATTGTCTGTGTTTGTATAGTCTTTGTCTTCCATTTTCCTTTTTTGGTCATTTTGGGCTGCCCTATTGTAACTTTGTGTTGAAATCCTTGGGCTCCATGGCCCATTGGATAGGCGACTAATTTGATGTTCTTTGTGTACCCATTATGGGTACCCATCCCCAAGAAAGAGCCTATGTTAGTGCCCAAATTTTCACTAGAGCAATTGGGCCCCTATTAGTAAAATTCTCATATCCAAACTGGATGAGTGTCAATGTTTTAATCACTTACCTTATCCCATCAAAAGATCAAAATACATATTCATGATTAGTCATGTACATATGTTTTCTTTCACTAAAATGATGGATGTGGAAAAGATAATAGTGACATAATCTAAGGCTAGGTTATCCTTTTCAAAAATAACAAGCTTGGTAGAGCACTAAGACAAGATTCTTACAGGGCAAGTCACACTGGCTAGCACTAACCCCATCTCCATTTATGGAAAGGGAGCCCCAATAATTCCAATTAATCTAGCAGTTGCTCTTATAACTACCCCAACTATGGTTTCCCATGTTTTACCCACACAACAAGTAGCAACCCATCATCTCCCGATGAAATATGAAATAAAAAGAGGAAGGGAAGACAAAGAGGAGTATCCAAGGCAAAAAAGAGTCAAGAAAGGTCTATAATCTCTAAGTAAATCACCTATAAATAAAAAGGAGGTTGCATTCAAGAACACACTCTCCAAAGAAATCCCTATGAAAATAAGAGAGGACCAAGATTAATATACCCAAAGAGTGAGAGATATGAGTGAGGAGGAAGATTTAGATGAAGGTAGACCAATAGCTAAAGTAATGAAGAAACAATGTGCCTTCACCCCTCCCCAAGTAAAGACCAAGCAAAGGACTCATAGAAAGAGGCCATAAACCCTAGTAAAAGGTCTTTACATGAGACTAGTACACAAAAGAAGAAGTCATGGTGACAAAAAGCAAAGGTGATGAGGAGTGTGCCTTAACCTTAGATGACCCTTTATCATTTTATGAATTTTTATAGGTTAGAATAGAGGTAACTACCCAAGCCCAAGTCCCTCTTGAGAAAGAGGTAGCCTCCCTAGATACAGAGACATTTGTTGAAAATGTCATCTCCTAGTCACCTAATCAAGATAGGGTTCATGAAGGTGAGGGTATTCAAGGACCTAATGAGGAATTTGAGAAAGAGCCAAAACATAGTGACCAGGTCCCCACTGATAGCATAAAGGGAGATGGGGGAGTAAACTTGTAAAAGGGTACCCCCACCCTTTCAGAGTTGGATCCAACAAATAAAGATGCTAAGGAGGATATCTAAAGAAGTGATACTTCCATTGAAGTACCCTGAGGTCTCCTTCCTCTCATCAAAGTTCATATTTCAATCCAAAATAAAGGCCCCAAAGTTGTGATCGGTAAGGAGTTTCTTGAATGCAGTAAGGAGGTCACCATAGATTTTTTTGACCCAGGGATTCAAATAAATAAAGAGGGCATGGTGGTTATCAATCCTTCTATCCAGACCATAACACAAGGGAGCTCCATCAAGAAATTTCTCATGAAGTCCCATGAGCCAAGGTCAGATTTGAAAGTCTTAGCGTAAGTAGAGATAGCATTATGGGAAAAGTATAAAACAAAATGGGATATAAAAGAGCATGGCAGTGATGATGGTACTCATAAATTCATGTTAAGCCCACCACCCAAGCCCATGACACTCCATACAGCTACCTATTCATTAATACCACCCCACATCGAGTCAAGGCTTTCCATAATGTCTATAAACTTGGTGAGTTTCCAAACTAATCCTCTTCTTTAAATTGTGGAGAAAGTGAAAACAAAGGAAGATTTCATAAGGAAAATAGGGGACATTAATGTAATAGAGATCATTTAGAAACATAAGTATAATCCCCCTAAGAAGGCTAAAACTTACTCCAAAACCACTTACATAGACAAGGGGGAAAGAAATGTTGAGGTAGCTATTCCTCCTCCTGATGCATTAAAGAAATATGCTCCCTTAGAGAGTTACTCCATTTCTAGTTATAATCTTGAGGATCCATCATGAAAGGAGTTGAAGCATAGTTCACAAGTTCTAATTGACATGGTGGCACAAAGAATGGAAAAAGATAAAGCCACCATAGAAGAGCTAAAATCAAAAAATTAGGCTATGATCCAATACTTGTAGATATTATTGAGTGAGCTAAAGGCAATAATTCCAACTACCATTAATAATCTAGACCATCCTGTTTTCCCCATGGGGTCACTATATTATGGCCGAGTTGATGAGCTAAAATCTAGAGGGTGAGATATAGAAGAATGGTAGGAATATCTAAGCACCTAGGCTAAAGAGATCATCCATTCAACAACATTAGAATGCTTGGATGACATAATAGATAAGGGGAAAGATTTTTAAACCTAGATGTCTCTTTGTGATGCAAACATAAAAAACTGGTAAGAGATCCAACCTAAGGTAGAAGATATATACAATATGGGTAGTGATGTTTTAATGATGGAGAAAATTATCTCTTTAGATGATCACAAGAAGCCCAAAGAATACCAATTGGCAATAAATTATGGGATGATGATGCTCAAAGAGGGCATATTTGATTTAAAAGGAGAACAATACTCTCTCAAGACTGATACCAATGAAATAGATGCCACCCTTAGAAAAATGATGAACCTTGATGGCACAGATGATTTGATGGAGGAAGCAATGTACAATGCTCTAAAAAACCTCATTGATGTGTTTCAAGGAGCTTTTGATACCCATGAAATAAGATAGTTAGTATCACTTGAGAAGGATTGTGACCTAATCAAAGTGCTCATTGGGCAAAAATAGGCCATAATTCAAGAGATAGCCACTTGGTTGGAGGAATTTGATGTCAAATTTAAATACCAAACTGGCCTAGATCAAAAATATATCATCTCCGTGATTAACATTTATACCAATTACAAGAACAAGTTGGTGAAGGATTCAGTTATCAATATTGATTTTGGAGCATAACCAATCTTTCCAATTTATTCCTAACACTATTCTTTTTTCTTCCTCTCTCTCTCTCTCTCTCTCTTATTCTTTATTCTTATTTCTCATTTGGAAACCATTGTAATCTGCCTAGTAGTGGCATGTTCCTTTCAAATTTAGTTTGAATAATCATGTGTATAAGAAAAGGATGTATTTTGTTTGTTTCACAAAGAGACAAAGGTTGTTTTGTCCTTTGAAGGGTTATTCCCCATGCATCTAACCAAAAACGTTATGCCATGATGGAGTATCATGTTTGTTATCATCATGGAAGCACAAACACACATTCGAGGAATTAAGTTTGTTACAATAGACTCCAGTCCTGAGAAAGAATTTTCCAGCTAGAGCATCTTTAAGAGTATGCCGAGTTTAATTAAAATTGTATAAGTAAAGGGGGTTGGTCCATTTATAGAGGTCCATAAAATTTTTGAGTGCAAATTTATAGCTTAGGATAGCTACACCTATGTAATTTTCTGATGCCAAATTGATTTCCTCTTGTAAATTCATTAACAAGATTTGAGAGCATTCAAAATGTCTCCCTTGTTACAAAAATGTTTTGCATGGTGTTCTGATATGTAATTTTCAAGACAAATTGTATTTAGATTTTATTTAGCCAATATATGGACTATGTTCATGATTCATTATTTCTTTATGTTGTTGAAATACAATGCTCTGTTTCACATGCTTAGTGGACTAGTTATTTGATATGCACTTCTTTATGGTAGTCAATTGGGGTTCAAATTTAGAGTATAAAATCCTTTCCATTATGATATGTGAGAACAAGGAATTGATAGCCTTCTTAAGGTTAGTCCTAGGTTTATGAATTCAACTAGTAGGAATTCTTGAATTGTTATTTGTAGTGTTGTAGGTAAAATTTTAAGGGTCATTTGCACATGATTTCATCTTATTTATTTTGAAATAAAAAACATTTTTTAAATGAAGGTAACATAGCTGTTATGTGAACATCTCCATACTCATTTGTTAAGATGTCCACACCCTTATCCATAATCTAAGTTAATTTGGTTTTACCTTGTCCTGCACTATAGATAGTACACCATTTGTATATCATAAGTACTTTCTACCTTGTAGATGCATGAAGATTTGCATATTTGAAATGATTTTTCTCTATGTTCTTTAAAATTCAGTGCTATGATCTCCCACTTATTTGTTAATGTTCAAAGTTATTGTCAAAGTGAAGGTTGAAATCACATATCTATCTATATTTAGTATCTTATTTTTTGGTTCAAGACATTTGTTCATTCTATGTGACAACCCTTCTCTGGTGGATTGATCAAGCTTGGTTCTATTCTGGTCAAATTAGTGTGTCTTAAATTAATAATTACTAGGGAGGGTAAATTGTATAATCTCTTTATATGAGTGAGCTACCCATAGGTTCTCTCACCTTGGTTCAAACAGAGCTAGAAGTAGTAGGAAAATAACCATACCCTTTTATAGGTACCTCCCAATATTTTTCTTAAGTCTGGTCTATTCTTGATGTTAAAACCTTCCCTAACTACAATGACATATTAGCAGGTTCTTCATTTTTGTTTGTTATTTTATTCAAATGTGCAAGGCTAGAATAGAAAGGTACACAACTGGGAGCCAATAGAGTCACCAGGTACTGAATGTAGATGCTCTTATATTTGTAACTATGCCAAGACTAGAACCAATATTGGATAATATTTTAGGACTTAGAAGTTCCACTAGGTATTCTAATAAATGTTGACACTTGGGTTTGCACCCCTGAGGAGATGCCTAGCTCTCCCCATCCAAGTGGCACAATGGAGCCATCTTTCTTGTTGTGGGTAATAATTTTGTTGAGATGAATCTCTAGTAGGGCTAGTTCCCTTGATGTATTCTTTGAATCACTCTCTATCCTATCAATTTGTATATGAAAAGGGTTAAGGAATAACTAAGAAAACAAAAAAGTGATGCACCAATGTTTAATTTCCTCCTATTTTACTAAATAATACTACTTAGAGACCAACAAATTTTCTCTCACATAGAACTCACAACTTCACATGTATTTTCACATCAATATTTCATATGTTAGATTCAAGAAGGTATTTGATACTTAAGAGAGAAATGGATGATTTCAAGAGGGAATAAAATCATGAAATACTCTTAATACATCTATACACTTAGAAAATAATACTAACAAAGACTTGTAACAACACTCTTTATGCACACGTGGTAGACAATCAAGGATAACATGCTAGAGAAGATCTTTCACTAGACAAGACCAACAAGATTTCAACAAATACTCAATAGTACAATATGTGAGTGGAAAAATAACTTATCTTATTTCTTCAAGAGTCCTTAGAGTACAAATTTATCTCAATTTTCCCCAATAACCAATAAAGGCTACTCAAAAGAGCCAACATAAAGCATATTTATAGATTTGAAGCAGAGAATCAAGAAAAGGAAGTCCAAAGGTAACTTGGGCATGTGTAAACCTAATAAAATAACTTAAATTTAATTTGGAATAAATTTGAGGTGAGACATGCCATGTTAGGAGGTCTACTTATCCAAAAAAAGTCATAAAAATGGTGAAAAGCAGCACAAAACTTTCAGACTTAGCATAGAAAACTACCTTCATGATTTGAATTCCAAAATTTATTTATTTATACACATGGTCAGGTTTTATGATGGATCTAAGTATGAGGGGTTAAAAAAAATCCCTTAGATGTATTATATTATCCCCTAACCATTCCTATTCCTTTGGTCATGCATAATCATCCTTGGTAGTCTCAAAATGGCTCTTTTCCATGCACCTCCCACACTTGGCACCAAAAATCTTCCAATTCTGCAATCTAATACATAAAATAAGAGTAATTATACTTTTTAAAGGTATCCATATCATCAATTTCAAGAACTAAGCCGTAGAAGGCTTCCCTAGTTGAATTTCACCATTTTCCCTAAGTGTTCATTAGCTTGCCCACTAGATTGGTTGAAATGAGAGAGGTGGTAGGCACACTTATGAGTTTATATACCTGATAAAATTACCATGAGGACTTATAAAAAGTCCTACACCTTCCTCCAAACTTGGTTTGGTCTCTTGAAAGTTCATCATGCCAACACAACACATAAAAAGGTAAAAAATAACCCTATTTTGGCTTATTTTTTATAAGTCCATACACCTAAGTCATATGTGGATAATACTAGATAATAATATACATATTTAAATTTGTTTCATATCACTTCCATTTCATCTAGATGCTCAAATTTCAAGCTTTCTCTAGTCAAGTCTTTATGAGGGTTTACAAGGGTTTTAGAGGGGTTTTCAGTCTTAACATTTGTTCATAAAGTTGGTACATTGGAAAAACTTGTTAATTCAACTTGTTTCTTCTTAAAAACCCTCTCCATCATCCCCAAATATCTCAACCTTCCATGAAAAGGGTTATGAAAGATATGAGTGTCTAAATTTGCCCTTCGAGTCATTTTCATGCTTCTTGTGAGGGTCTGAGCACATCTTAGGCCAAAAATGGATTATTGTGGATTTACCTAAAAAAAACTATTTTATCACTTATTTTTTTACCCTATAAACATTCTCCAATCCCTGGGATATCTCACCAAGAGCTAAAAATGGAAATGACCCCTATTTTGGGATAAGGCCTATACCTTGCCAATGAGCTTGCCTACATTTTTGAGCTACATAACTAATATTTGTACTTACCATGCATTTTCATATATTTAACACATCATGTTAAATCCAATAGTCATTATCCAAAAAACTAGAATGTTTGGCAAGGGATAGAATTTGAAATGACCGTATATTTAGGGCTAGATTTGCATGTTTCCTTACTAGGTATGCCTACAAAACTTCTTGTCCAAACCACCTTATTTGAATTAAAACCTTATATATTGGTTTTTCATGTTCCTATATGTGTCCCCAAATTATTAAAACCTTCCACATTGGTCAAATTGACTTCTATTTCACCATTCATCATTTTTCCCTAAAATTACCATTCTTGTACATGAAAGAAGCACCTTACCTCTAAAAAATAATAGAGGCATATTTACCTATTTGTTTGTGTAAATTTAACATTATTTAAGATTAAAAATGTCCTAATTACTAGATATACCAAAGGGTTTGGCCTAAATCCATGGTTAGGGGGTCCAACCATCTCAATATCCCTAAAAAAGGCCTAAAAAACCCTATTATTTGCATGTTTTCCTTCAAATACACATATGGGTTGTCCCTATAGGCCCATATCATGCTTCCAAGACGCCTATATATTCTTCTCCCCTTGATTTTTTTCTCATGGATCCTTTAAAACCATCAAAAACACCTTTTCATATAGCATTCTTATACTTATCTATTGAAACAAGGGGTTTCTAAGCCTACTATATGGACCATGTGCTCATTTTCATGGATGAAGAAACATGTTTGATACTTAAGAGGGTATTATTAATTTTATGGAATATAATTTACTATATTTAATCATTTCATATTCATCTTGAACTTCTTTTTCCCTTTAGACAATCTATGCTTTGTCTAGGCCCTCATTTGCATGAACCCTGTTGTATGTGAACTCAAGGGTTTGAAACCCTATGAAGGATTGATTTATCTCTTAAGATGTTTTAATTTCATTTGGAAAATTATTTTTTAGGTGATTCTGATGGATTTTACCCTTACTGAGTCCCATTACCACACTAATGCAACTTTTATCATTAGGACAAGACCCCTACTTGTAGGACTGAGGCACTTTATATGGTCTATTGTAGGTGTACATCCTACTATCTAGATATTTTTTGGGATGTTTTGAGATCCCTTAATGTCACCTACAACTTCAATTCATTCTTATTTAAATAATTCCTCTCCTTTTTAGCTTTCAAAACATTCTTATGCATCAAGTTACGTAACCCTGCCTATAGATGAAAGTGAGGTTTGAATGGGGTGACTTAATGAGAACAAAACCCTATTTGATTTCACCTTGAGATATATTATATTGTATTTGTTTAACATAAACTTGGATTTACCTTTGGGAAACCTTCAAATCATGCATAAAATTCTAGTTATCAATATTTTGGGAAAAGTTGAACTAAGACACCTGTAGGTGACAACTTCACACTTTTCATGAATGCTCATGATGCCATAAAACCCTCAATGCATCCTTTAAGGTCTATAATCATGTTTCATACTTCCAAGGTTGATAATTACCTTACAACCATGGTGATACTCCAAGTTAGTTGATTGTCCTCCTTGTCTCAGCTGTAGGTGCAAATTTTGCCTTGAGTATAGACATGGTATGAGCTTGGAGAGGTATCAAAACATTCACACTCTTATTTTTTGATCCCTTGAGTCCTAAACGTCTTTATCCAACCTAAAAATTATTCAAGCATGAATAATGGCTTAAAATTGAAGAGTTATATGACCAAAGTCCTTAGCATCAATTTCCTGTAGATATCATTGAAAGTTTATAGTGTGTTTTGAATGTTTTCAAGACCCTCAAAGACCTATCATCCTCTATTATTCCTTCTCAAAACTTGGTAGAATCCTTGGTTGAGATAGAGGATACATACTTACCAAGTTTTAAGACTCAAAACCCCTTGTAATTTTAATTTAAAAGGCCTACCAAAACCTTTAGGGCCTCTATTTTGATCATCTTAGGACAACCAGGCCTGAAAACACCTTTCTTGGATTTCACTCATGTTTCTAAACTCCTGTTGCTCTATTGAAATTTGGATTAGTTCCTCAACCCTGATCAAGTTTTACAAAATCTTAAAAGGAGGTCAAGATCATTTTACACTCTTGTTTTAGGCCTCTAAGCATTCTACCCAGCCACTTGTAGGTGAATATTGGGCACATCACAGTGGGGTAGAGTTCGTGTTGACCATTTTGCCCAACAAGGCAAAAAATCAGTCAACTTCCCCCCTGTTGTTTAAGGCCAATTCATTTTTGGTTGCATCAATTCATCAGCCTTGGTTCATGAACTGATTCCATGCTTCTACAAAGTTCAACACTTCGACCTTGGTTCAGTGGTTAAAGTGCAACGAATGGTTCAATCAAACGGTTCAGAGGCAAGTTCAAATGGCTTGGTTTAAAGGCATCGGTGCATAGTGGTTAAAATGTTGAACCAATTTTGGTTCAACGGCTTGGTTCAAGGAGGCCACACTTCAAAGGAAAAGACCCAATGACTTTTGTCAAGGATGGTGATGTCCCAAAGGCCATCAAATTTAATGCAATGAACTAGCTATTTGCTTTCAAACCAAAGGAGCACTAACCATGGAAAAGGCCCAGCAATGCAGCGACCCACCAGAAGATAGCCTGAGGGCCGAAGGAGCCAGAAGAGACAAGATAGGAAAAGGACAAAGTGCCAAGCATGGAGTAAATAGGTCATCCAAGTAGTGAAGGGAGGCATCGATTCAAGAAGTAACTCCAGCAGGTGGCACAGTGGCTGTAATTGATCACTAAAGGATGCAAGCAGCCAAATGTGTACCCCTTTTCTCCATTTCATATTTATGAGTAGACAAGCTATGTAGGTGCCTTTAAGATGCAGCCTTAGTTAATGAGGAAAACTATGTAGCCACATCAAAAGATGCTTGAAGTCAAAGTAAGGGTCGACACATCATTTACTTTTAGGCAGCCTGCTCTTCCCAATGAAGGGATGCATGGGCCACTTGTAAAAAAGGAGCACCAAATGAGCCTCTTTGCTTCTCCTATACATTGAAAGACTTGTCATTTGTAAAAGGATCTTCCACATTTTTACAAGGCATAGCCTTGTTGAAATTTCCACTTGAATCAATAAACACAGTTTTTACCTTCGTTTTGGATAGATATATCTGAGTATGTCTTGAGTGTTTGTTTTGTGTTTAGTCATTGTTTTTTGATGCTCTCATAGGTTCAACACCAGCATACATATTATCTACAAGGTTCCATCTTTGTAGTTGATAGGAGAAGAGTAGTATTTGATAAGTGCAAAATAGAGGAAATTACTACATAAGTGTGCGTCCCACAGCACCTTTGGTGATCTCTATTTTTTGTATTTTCCATTAAGGCCTCCCTGCCAATTTCTAGTAGCCTAGCCCTTCTGCCAAGTGTGAAGTGTACATATGCATTTGTCTAATTTCAAGAGTGAATGTGTGAAGGTCAACTTTATTTTGGTGCATCACCTTTTTAGAGTAGTTTGTTTTCCTATATCTCTCTCTCTTTTCACCCCCCCCCTTTTATATATCTATATATATATGTATGTGTTAGCACTTGCTAGAACAAACATGATGCATCAAAGGGAGATAGCCCTTATCTAGAGACTCTCCCCTCCAGCTTCACTAGTCCCACAGATGAGAGGGGAGTTTCCATGTTGTGAGGAGAAGGCAGGAGCTAGACTTATTGCCAAATGGTGTAATTTCTTGTGTCAATAGTTTTGGCACGCCCTGTGGGACCAACTAGGACAAGTTTTATCCAAAGAGTTGAAGAATTTTTGGTGTGTTCTTCAATTGACCAGCCTTTGGAGGCTTTTCATCAATAACCAATGGTGACTCCAAGTTGAATCTACTAGTTAAGCAGCTGGTGCCATTCAGAAATCATTTTTTGTATGTATAATTCTTTTGCATAGAATCATGGGTCTTGTGTTCCTTCATATGACTTTGATTAGACTCAAAATTTTTAGAGAATCACCTCAAGCATCTCTCCTAGTTTCCCTACAATGATAAGGGAAATGGAAATGGAGTTTGAGAGGCAGAAAATGGAGATTGATAGACTGGAGGAGCAGTACAGGTATTAGCAGGAGCTGATGTATAAAGAGGAGTGTTTATTTAGGCAAGCACAGGCCTTGCAATCCATGGAAGAGGAGCTATGAAAATGGAGAAATCCATTTTTTCAAGGCAGTCAACCTTGCGCACCCCTTCCTATTCTGAATAAAGCCCCTTCTTTTACACCAAATCCTTTTTATCAGATAGCACTTGCTCACTCCAGCTCATCTAATACATCTACTCTCAATCCTGTACACCTAGCTTTCCAACACCAGAGGGCATCAGAATAACCTCCCATAGAGATGAACCTTCTAAACTTACTTAGATTGTGAATCTTCAATTGGGGGAAGTACCACCAACCAACACATCCCTTTTCTAGAGACTCTTCCAGTGCATCGACAGTCTCTTCCTTGCATTCCTCAACCTCCAAAAGTCTTTCAGCATGATGTATAGATTCCAAGTTGGAGGAAGGAATGCCAAGAACCAGCTTAGAGCTTTGAAGAGGATAATGTTGGTGACCTCCAACAAAGACTCTTTCAGGACAATCTAGCCAAGCAAATTGAAGATTTAGAGGCTAAGATGAGACTGCTTCTTGAAAGAGAGATAAAAATTCCAGACCTTACAGAGGAGCCCCAGGACCTTGGAGAAAATAAAGTTGCTGCCTATTCACAAGAGCAAAATTTCAATTATGAGATCCTGAATTGGGGGAAAATAGTAGAATCATGGGGAAGGAAGGATGAAAATCAAGGTTTTTCTCAAAAACTTGAAGAAGATGAAGCCGTTCCTGCTCATGATAATTCCTATGATCTCCAAGAAAGGCTCTTCCAAGAGGATCTAGCTAGGAAAATTGCAGAGTTGGAATCCAAAGAAAGATTCCTCAGCCAGTGTGTGATGGATGGTTTAGACCCAATGGCACATTCCATGTCTGAACACACCCCATCTACACACTTCGAAGAGAAATATCAGGCCACACCTGATATTGATGAAATGTTGACCAAGTGGAAGGAGGAGAATCATTCGATTCTATCCCAAGGACTACCTCCTCTTCCACATGTTTTTCCCACTTCACCCCTTCTCAAGGAGGAACCTATTTTTCAAGAGGTAGGTGAGGAGAAAAAGATCCAATCTGTAGTTCCCCAAGAGGCTGTCATGAGTGAAAATGAAGAAGAAATCATCATTGATGCTTCTTGTGAAGACCTTATTAGCAGTGGAGAAGTTACAGGTCTTGCATATATGCAGATGTTCCAGCAATACGAGGAGGAATAAATGCATAGTCAGCTCTCTTCCCCTCTATTTGATGAACTTCCTTGCTATTTTGATGATGACGACTAGAATGAGGAGCCTGAGTTGGAGGTAAGAAAGGAGAAGTCTATCTTCCTAGAGGAAGGCCTTGAAGAAGAGAGTTTTGAAGAAAGAGGTGATGTTCTGTGGGATGAGAAATCATTTTGTGAGTCCATTTCAGACATCACCATAGTCACCCTTATTGAAGAAGGCCAAGAGGAAGCAAAAGATGAGTCTAACAAGATTTTCAATGAGGTAGAAGGAAACAAGTCAGACCATGATGCATTACAAGGGGATTATGCACATCAAAGGGCTAATGGTGATGAGCCAAAAACCATTGATTCCTTAATGATAAGCACCAATATGAAGGACCAACATTCAATAGGTCTCAAGAGATAAGAAGAATACATGTATGTTGGAGGCATGTTTGAATTTGATCCACTCAGATACAAGCCAACTCAGGTGACAAGCAAGAGGAGCGAGTCACCAAATCTCCTTTTCATTTAGCTACTTGCCTAGCACCTTAAGTCCTTTCGCCAGGAGGGAGGCAAGAATACCTGGTTAGCTATATATAGTAGTTTGTTTTTAGTTTCTTTTCCTGCTTTCCCTAAGTGTTGTTTGCATAAGTAGTTTTCTTAGCCTTGCATATGTTTTTCTTTTCCTTTTTAGGTGAATCTATGTGATTAGTTCTAAAATTTATCATAGCTGTTTTTATTTTAAAATTACAATCTAAATTTTCACCCAATGGATTTTAAGGCAACTAGCTTCTAAGCATGGCCGACATGCTTCCCCTGGGAGGCACCAATCTGTTGACCATTTTTCCCAACAGGGAAAAAAATTGGTCAACTTCCCCCTGTTGTTTAAGGCCATTTCATTTTTGGTTGCATCAGTTCATCAGCCTTGGTTCATGAATTGGTTCCATGATTTTGCAAAGTTCAATGCTTTGGCCTTAGTTTAGCGGTTAAAGTGCAATGAATGGTTCAACCGAACGGTTCAAAGGCAAGTTCAAATAGCTTGGTTCAAAGGCATTGGTGTGCAGTGGTTAAACCATTAAACCAATTTTGTTTCAATGGCTTGGTTCAAGGAGGCCGCACTTCAAAGGAAAAGACCCAATGACTTTTGTCAAGGACAGTGACATCCCAAAGGCTATCAAATTTAATACAATGAACTAGCCATTTACTTTCAAACCAAAGGCGCGCTAACCATGGAAAAGGCCCAGCAATGCAGTGACCCACTAGAAGATATCTCAAGGGCCGAAAGAGCCAGAAGAGACAAGATAGGAAAAGGACAAAGTGCAAAGCATGGAGCAAATAGGTCATCCAAGTGGTGAAGGGAGGCGTTGATTCAAGAAGTAACTCTAGCAGGTGGCATAATGGCTGCAATTGATCACTAAAGGACATGAGCAACCAATCATGTACCCCTTTTCTGCATTTCATATTTATGAGTAGACAAGCTGCGTAGGTGCCTTCAAGATGCAGCCTCGATTAATGAGGAAAACTATGCAGCCACGTCAAAAGACGCCTGAAGTCAAAGCAAGGGTTGACACATCATTTACTTTTAGGTAGCTTGCTCTTCCCAATAAAGGGATGCATGGGCCACTTGTAAAAAAGGAGTGCCAAATGAGCCTCCTTGCTTCTCCTATATATTGAAAGACTTGTCATTTGTAAAAGGATCTTCCACATTTTTACAAGGTGCAGCCCTGTTAAAATTTCCACCCGAATCAATAAACACAGTTTTTACCTTCATTTTGGATAGATATATTCGAGTATGTCTTGAGTGTTTGTTTTGTGTTTAGTTATTGTTTTTTTATGCTCTCATAGGTTCAACACCAGCATACCTATTATCTACAATGTTCCATCTCTACACCTGATAGGAGAAGAGTAGTATTTGAGAAGTGTGAAATAGAGGAAATTACTACATAAGTGTGTGTCCCACAGCACCTTTGGTGATCTCTATTTTCTATATTTTCCATTAAGGCCTCCCTACCAATTTCTAGCAGCTTGGCCCTTCTGCCAAGTGTGAAGTGTACGTATGCATTTGTCTGATTTCAAGAGTGGATGTGTGAAGGTCAACTTTATTTTGGTGCATCACGTCTTTAGAGTAGTTTGTTTTCATGTATCTCTCTCTCTTTTCACCCCCCCCCTTTTATATATCTATATATATGTATGTGTTAGCAATTGCTTGAAAAAACACGATGCATCAAAGGGAGCTAGACCTTATCTAGAGACTCTCCCCTCTAGCTTTGCTGGTCCCATAGGTGAGAGGGGAGTTTCCATGTTGCGAGGAGAAGGCAGGAGCTCGACTTCCTGCCAAAGGGTGCAATTTCTTGCGTCAATAATTCACAACATGAAACTTGAATTTGAGCTAGCCCTTATCTAGATACTCTCCCCTCTAGCTTCGTTGGTCCCATAGGTGAGAGGGGAGTTTCCATGTTGCGAGGAGAAGGCAGGAGCTCGACTTCCTGCTAAAGGGTGCAATTTCTTGCATCAACAGTTCACAACATGAAACTTGAACTTGCTTATGGGTTGGTATGTTATAATAAAAAATTATAACACACATTAAATTAATCCTTTAATAAGTTGGGGCTATGTCAATATTTTTTACACTCAAGGATGATGCCAGTAGGGAACCTATAGGTACATGGAGTTCAACAACAAAGACACTACATGAGTGAGATAGCTTGAAACATGAGCATAAAGTAAATTAAATGTCCCATTTCACATGTAAAGGGAAAATTATTCAAATTCCAAACTCTTTAAAGGTCAAAACACCTTTACTTCCATGTCATGTATAGGGTGACCAAGCTTGGGTATGAAGCTCAAACTGAAAATAAGCATGAAAATGGAAAAAGAAGGGGAACAAGCTTATGAAGGTGTTCAAGGGATACCATGGTGAGATTAAAGCATGGATAAAGGTGTAAAAATGATTTATATCCTTATGGGACATCCTCTCCCATTTTAAAAAGTCACCTACAAGAAGGATTCACTAGGCAAACCAAACACTTCAATTGAAACCATGCACAATGACACCCCCTTCTATAACGGGTCAAATTTTCTCATCCAAACTTCATGAAACATTAAACCAGGAGTGGGGACAATTTTATAAGTAATACAACATCCTCTAGATTGAACATAACCAAATGGTTCATATGGACTTGGTATAAAATGTGAAAAACCTATAGAGTGCATCAAACTGCTACCAAATTTGCATAGTCAACTTGTTAGTGATTGTTCATAAAGTATAGTTGATCATTTTAAAAAATTCATATATTAAAATTAAGGTATCCTAGTTTAATATCATTACCCAAAGGAGTTTTTTATGAAACTTCTTGTACCCTCTATACTGAGAAAAAACCTGAAGGCTATTTCAGTTTATCTGAAATAGCAAAAGAGTGAAGCATGGTTTTGGCCTCAAAAATGAACTTATAGAGAAAAAAATCATGGAGATGACTATTATAAGTTTTTAGGGACCCCCCAAAATCTTTTCCACTTGGCACACTTCCTAAAAATTCATTTAAGTGCCATTTTATTCCTTTTCTAGTTGATTTCTATAGTTTCAATTAGGTATCCTACCAGTATCTGATGTAATTGACATGTTAGACATCTAAAATAAATTATTGGATGTTTTCCATGAAAAATGGGATACCTAGGCACCTTGGGAAACATGCCAAATGTATTAATGACTCTCAAAATGACATGAAATGACCCCCAAATGGACAAATTAGTTGATGTAATAAGGACTAAAACTAGAGTGACCTCAAATGACATAATATAACAAGATAAACCTCCCATGAAAATAATTTATGGCCCATTTAAATGTTTAAACATTAAATTTTTTTCCTAGGGGTGCCCAAATTTGACCAAGAAGTCAATTTTGGTCAACACTAACCATTAAAATTTGCATACCTCATAGCATTTGGTTGTATGATAGGATTAATTTTCAATCTTCTAGCACCATCATTCCTTGATTGATCATTTAACTTTAAGGTCTGATTCTTCTTCTTCATGTTAGCCTTCTCCTTGTCTTGAGTTGCAACCTTTTGTTCTTCTTTTAAACCTAGAGCAGATCTATCACTTGTAGACATTTGACTACTTAGAATGTTGTTAAGATCATTAACACTCTTTTCAAACTTCACAAATGACCTTACCTTACTATATGTCTTACCCAAGTCAACCTTTAAGGACTCAATTTAAATCATATACCTGGAACATTCATCTTATTTAGTTTTTATTCTTGTAGACATAGTTTTTGATTGAGTATTGAGATGCTTAATTGTATCTTTATGTTTTCTATTGTCATCATTTATTCTTACCTCAAACACACTAAATTTCTCCTCATATTCCTTGATTTATGGCATCATCTTCTTGTTCTTTTTCTTTTCAATCTTTAGATATTCAAGAGTATACATCAATTCAACCTCAGTATCTACCTTAGTTTCTTTATTATCTAAATCATCAGCTATATATTTGTTTTTTATGAGGTCATCTCTTTTAGATCTTCTTGCTTCTGACTTATGATATGTTTCAAGCTTGCTCATAGGCTGATTTAGTTTCATCTACAAAGACTCCATCTCTGATTTACACATGATACATTCTTCATTCTTACTCTTTACCTCTTCATCAAGAATACAAACCTGAGTTTCAAGTTGTTGAGCGATCTCACCATGCTCCTTGACTTAATTACTCAACCTTCCATCAAAAAGGCCAATTTGCTCCTCATTTTATTTGATCAAGGAAGTTTGTTTTCTATTATTTCCTTGCAATAGCTTCATTTCTTCCATAGTATTCAGATATTTGTCTTCAAGAGTAACTTTCTCATCTTCTTCCTCTAAGCTATCTCCTCTAAAGAGATCTCGGCTTAAATAACATTCACCTTAATCATCACTAAGATCCATGCACATTGTCTCCTTTTATTCATTACGAAAATAATCATCACTATCTATGTTTTTTCTTCTTCTTTTGTAGATGAGTTACTATCTTCTTGATGGTAAAATCTCTTACTGCCTTTGTATGACTCTTTCTTTCCCTTTATCTTATTGAATAACTTTTTGTACTTGATAGGACCCTCAAATTTATTATATACATCCTCATGAGATTCCTTATGAGATCCTTTATGTTCAAACTTGATTGTATCTAGGACTCTAGATAAAAATGACCAACTTTACCACATGAAATTTAAAAAAAAGGAAGTTTCCCTTCATACTTACCTAATCCTACATTTAATTTCCTTACAATCATGGATTTAAGTTGATTTAATTAAGGTCAAATTATATAAAACTTAACTTTTTATTCTTTAATTTTATCTCCTTGATCACCTTGAAGATTACTTCCTTCTTAGGAGGTCTGTCCTCATTGACTCTTATATCATAGGCAGTAAGGATCCCATCCAATACATCCATCTTTATTTGAGTAAGATCATGAATTTATTCTATAGTAAATACTTTTGAATAAAATTTGAGAGTGATAGAACTTAATACCTTTTTAATATAGTAGTTTATTCAATCTCCTCTCTAATATCTTTGATCATGATTACTATCTCATCAACCCTTAGAAGATAGGATGCCACAGTGTCTTCTTCCTTCATTTTGAGACCCTCAAATTACCTTTGGTAAGTTTTTAATTTAGTCAACTTAAATTTTGAACCTCCTTCATAGATAGTATGCAATTTGAACCAAATTTATTTGGAAGACTAATAATGGATAACCTTTGTGAACTTAGTTTTTGAAAGACCACAAATGACAACATTCATTGCCTTTAAATATTTTCACTTAGCTTCTTTTCAATTGCACTAGTTAGAAGAGTAGTTGGTGTAGTATAACCATCCATAATATATCACCAAATATAAAACCCTAGAGACATGATGTATGTCCTCATCCTTTCACTCCAAAAAACATAATTATACCCATTGAATAGTGGTGCTTTCATTGTAGATAAACCTTGCATATATTGACATGACATATTGTACCTTGGATCACCTTCAAGTGGTTAAAATAGAAAATAAGGTGTGGGTTTCATACTAATTATTAGAGATATAATAATTGAGAGGGGGTGGGGGGTGAATCAGTGATGAAATATAATCCAAAATTAAATTTCAATCCTTTTAAACCATTAATCAATCACCACAAGCATTGATAAAGCATACAAGTCATTCATAACAATGAATAAGAAAGATGATGCAAGATCAAACAAACAACACATTAATTATGTGGGAAATCACCATGGGGAATAAAACCTACTCTCAATCCTAAAAACACATCGACTAATTGTTTATAAGATGATCACAAACATGAGACCTTTTAGTGAAGTGCCCACTTCATAAGGAACATCTACCCATAAGCATGAATAAGCATCAACTTGTTATAAATGTTGAGCATCCACATAAAACCTAAGAAATCAATAGCTCAAGAACACTAATTTCCTATAAATATGATGGATAAACAATGTATAACACCTCTCTTCAACCCTTCACACTCTCTCAAGCTTGCACACTCAAGAAATGCATCAAAACACCCTTTTAGATCACTCTAAACCTCTGAGCTCATCCTCAATGTTCAAGCCTACAAGTACATTAAAATTACACAATTATGAGGTTAAAATTATGACCTATAGTTCATATACACAATCATTAATCTACTCTAACTTTCAATCCATCCATTAGGCACTATCACTCTCCTCTTCTTTAACCTCTAAACTCTAGAAACCATCACCTTTGATTTCACTCTTCATAGAGCCGTCATGAATATCATCTTCTTGGTTAGCCATTAGACATGAATTAAAAATTAATGATTATATCACACTAATACATCTCTTAATACCATCCTCATAGGTCAACCTTAGCATCCATGGGTCACCCTTAAGCAACTACACCTTTCAAATAGGCCTTAGTAGCCCTTATAGGTCTCATGGAGACACATTCACCCCTTTATCACTTCACCAAAAAAATTAGGAACACAATACCATGTAAAAATTCATATATCCACTCCATATGACCCTAAGACACCTTAAAGTTATTAAATCCATCACTACACTTCTCTACATATGCACAATCTACTCAAACATTAGTCTTGTACATAAGAACACCATGAACAAATAAATAGTCAACTTTTAAGAATTTGTTCATAATAAATATGGATTGTTAAAACCTATAAAATACACACATATTTTCCTCATGGATTTCACAACACTTTCCAATTGATAATTCACCTTTGAAACATTAAAACACCATAAATATAAACATAAATATCCTTCTCGGGTTACTTGAAGAAGATGGTCAAACTCATAGTCAAATTTGGATCTCAATAACTAAAATTGTACAGATATTCAAATCTTATAATCAATTTTTTTGGATGACCCTTGAATGACTCTACCACTTTTATTTTTACTCTATCAATAAATTTTTCCATATGCTCAAGATATGAATTAGACAGTACAGACTGGTTTTCCTTTGTTAATTTGAATTTTAAAATTCTAACAGTCACTAAAAAAGCAATAGATTAAAAAACGTGTATTCATCTCATGACCCATATAAACTTGATAAAATTTACTATGTTGATCTCTTTAGGAGTTTCTTGGCCTTGAATTTGAACATTAGTCATTGATATTTGATCTGGGCTTATGAGATTGTGACACTTGACAATCTTGCATGCCTTTGATATACCTTATGTCAGTTTCCATCCAGTTAATGTGCTTACACCAATTAGAAGCCCCAAATTCCTTCTATTTACCATGTTTCCAGTATGCATTTAGTTAACTCTCTTATTCTACTTGGTATCCCCACATGTCATCTAGGCTTATTGACTCAATTTACACTGTCGATCTTTGATTTACATGATGAAATGCACTCCTTTGATTTTCTACTAATTCATCATGATTGAGACACATGGAACCTTAATGTTAAATATGAGGATACTTTAACCTATTTAATTAATTCTATCCATTCTATATCCATTTTCATGATTGAACACACACTATAGATCTTTGATATTGCAAATTTGGCTATGGGAAACAAAAAAATATTCCTGAGGGGCCAAATTTAAACCATAATAACTTTTGAAAGGATTCATATCATTATCTAAAATTTTCAAAATATGAACTAGGAACAAACCTCAACAAATCCATGTAATCATTTTCCTTTGACACCTTCACACGTGTGAATGATGATGTCATCAATATGCTTACTTAGGAAGATCTATCAAAGTGGCTAGGCTAGCCTAGACATTCACAAGGCTATTATAATAAATTCATTTGACTTACACAAGTTACCCACGCACTCTTGAATCTTCATATGACCCATCAAACATGTTCAACACATCACCAACATCCATCACATTTCCTAACCAAGCAAACCCCATAAGCTCCATGGAGCAATAAGGCACACTTTGTAATTGTCCTTCTAGCACACAAGACACCTCATGAACACTCTTTGGACACCTTAGAGACATCATTGACAACAAATTAACATACCATTAAAATACTTCAAATAATTCATGAATCAAAATTTTAAATATGTCCCTTTCTTCTTGAATAAAAGATATTACAAGTTTGATAATTTTAGGATCATCTTTTGTGCCAGTGTTCACAAGAATAGTTTCATCAATAAGGAGAGTTAATTCATATTTATACTTTGGGGATGGTGAAGGAAGATTAAAATATTCCTTTAAGTTTGTCTGATTTGATGTAGAAGCTAAATTTATATTGTGATGTAGTTAATGTTCCCCAAAGTATGTTGAATCATCTAACTGAATTGGAAACCCTTTATTGTGATCACCTGATGGAATATGGTCTATTTTTCTCAAGAATTCAGAAATAGCCTCATCATTCTACAAATTACCAAGAAAAGATGTTAAATTTTACCCCTAATTTATGAGGAATGGATACGTGAGATTTAGTGTAATAATGACTTTCTCATGAAAAAGGTTTATGAGGGCAAGGTCTTCAAAATGGCCAAGTATGGAACTCATTTCATTCTCTAAGGAATAATCCTGTGACTCACTAGAAGAGCCACTTTGGAAAAATATGAGATGTGCATTGAGTGGATTAGATCCTATGCCATGTTTATCTTCATTTACTTTTATTGTGATACATTCGATGGATCCTTGTTCATGGAGGCCATGGCCTTTACCTTTATAATTTATTATGTTACACATAATAGACTTAGCACCATGATATTTTTTAGTGGAAATGTAAGTAGCTAGTTCATCAAAATAAAGCCAAAGGATTGGAATTTTCAATATTCACATGTTAAAGGAAACCGCCCTCTATAAATATTGTCTTGCAAAATTTATTAACCACTCTATTATCTTTTTGAAGGAAGGTCCTACCATAATTATGTGGATTTATATGGATTGTACTTGTGTAGTTAAAATATTAAATTATACACTCATTCATTCATTCATTATCTTAAAATGGGATGAGGTGGATGATGATTCTTTTGAAGTGGGTGGGGGGTTTGAAGCTTGTTCAATATAAGGATGATTGGAAGCTTACTCTATATATGTTTGAATGGAAGCTTGTTTAGATGGTTGGTTGGAAGATTTTTCAATAGAAATGGAGGTAGTTGGTGTATTAATCTAACCACTAAGAGGAGGCATTTGAAATAAATTTTCTATATGGACATAGTTTTCATGTGAAGGATGATCCTCAATGGGAGTAAAGTTGTTATTCATAATTGGTAGATAATTAGTTTTTTGGTATTTTCCTTCCAATAGCTTATAATATTTGAAGGGTTAAGGATCACCTTGTATAGTAACTTATATACCTTCATGGAAAAATTTCAAACATTAGTGTAGGGTGGATGATATGGAGTTCATAGAATGTATCTATGGACATCCAAGAAGTATGTTAAATGGTAGATCAAGATCAAGGACATGAATGGGAATTTCTTTAATAACAGACCCCACCATCAAAGGAAGATATATTATGTCAATAGATTGTCACTCATTATTTTCATATGCATTTATAGTAGTAATATTTGTTTCTAACATTGTTATTCAATATCCAAAGTGTTTTATAAACCGTAATGTACATGGATTTAGTTTTGAAACATTGTCTACAAAAACCCTCTTCACCTTGTGCCTAGAGATAATAACCTCCATGTACAATGGGGGATTGTGATTCAATCCTAAAGTAGATATATCATAATGATCAAATGTTACTTGATAATTAGTGGAAAAAGAACCTATTAAAACTTGGAAGTTTGTAGGATTTATGTCTTAAGGAATGCATGGATCTTGGAAAACTTTTTACAAGATATCTTTCTATACAAGAGATGTCTTAAGAAGGTCTAATATAGAAATATTTACTGGTGTCTTCTCAATATGATCGATAATGTTGTACTTGAATTCAACATTAGAGGATGATGCACTTGTAATAGTAATTTTTGCACACCTTGTAGTAATGATGTACTCTTGTGATTAAAAAGTAATGATATTGATGTGGTTGTTCATAAAATTGACATTATTGACTATAGAATTGAAAGGATGACTTCCCTGATTAACTTTACTAACTTATGGTTGTTCTTTTTTTTATTTAACTTTCCTTACTCATGATTGGGGAATGAATATTGGTATATCCCTAATTTTTGGTTGTTGGATGTTTTGGATATTTGATTTTCAATTTCTATGTCTCCTTTGTCAATGAGGTCTTAAACATAATGTTTAAGGCACATACACCTATTATTATAATGTCCTTTGATCCTATGGTATTCATAATACTCATCTTATTTATACCATTTAGGTTTAGGAACATTCTTGTCAAAGGGTTTGATATTAGGCCAAGTGATCATGTTTGTGTGAGTCAACTTTCATAAAACATTTTCATAAATATCACCCAATTGAGTGAATTTATGAATAGGTTTTCCTTATCTAGGTTATCCATCAGGAATAGTTATGTTATTAATAGGTTAAGTGTAGGTTTGGATTTGGTTTTGAGGGTTCTAAATTTGTTTTACATTAGTCACACCATCTCCAACAAGGTTCTTGTTCTTCGTGACTTTTTTGTTTTTATTTTGGTTTAAAGGAGTTATTATTATCTGGTTTAAATATTTTTATCACACCTCTATTAATTAATGTTCTCTTACTTTAACTCCCTTTTCAATGATTTTTTCAAAGGATTTTTGGGAAAATGAGTAAAAAATGATGCCCTGAGTCTAAATATAAATTGTTCATGAATATGTCCACAAGTTTGGTTTTGGGAAATGACCATGTGAACTAACTTACCATTGCTCACCATCTTTGAAATAAGTAAGAAAAGATTTATCCATTGCATTATTTAGTACTATGTAAATGTAAAGTGGTCAAATATTTTTATATGTTATAAGAAAAGTGGCAAACAATTTTTTTAGATAAGTCCTCAAGGGTAAAAATAGATCCTTTTGGAAGGTGTGAAAACCATTCAAGGGCTTGACCCCCAAGACTTTGTGGGAATAAACTCAACATGTATTCATCACCATAAGAAAGATACACACATGCATGATAGAATCTAGTTAAATTTTATTTGGGATATCCTTTGTCTTTGTATTATCAAATTTTGGGAGTTTAAAGTATTTTGGAAAAGGTGCGGTCATTATACTTAAATCGTAAGGATATGAACAAATTTCCTCAAATTTGAATTGTTTTTGCCTAGAATAAGCACCATATTGTAAACCTTAAACCCTATCTTTTATGTTTTGGAACTCTTGTATAAGATATAGGGATAATTAGTTCATTTGAATTTTTGGATTATAAAAATTGGAAGGTTAACTAATGAATTGGTTTGTGTTAGTTTAGTTTTGTGGAACTTTATTATATTTTTGGTTAAAATTATTTGGAGGTTTGTTGCTAAAATTAACATTTTGAGGATTCAAAAAAGGATTGAAATTAGGTTTATAACCAAGGTTCATTAGGTTTTAATTGGTATTGTAATAAAGTTTTGGATGATTTAGATTAGATTTGAAACCAAGGCTTGTTTGACTTGGATTAGGGTTGAAACCAAGGTTGGGGTTACTTGTAAAGTTTATGTTTGGATTTGGTTGACTTGGGTTGTGTTGAAGTTTTAGTTTAAGGTTCATTGGGTTTGAATTAGTATTTAAACCAAGGTTTGGATGATTTAGATTAGGGTTTAAACTAAGGTTTGTTTGGTTTGGATTAGGGTTGAAACCAAGGTTGGGATTATTTTTAAAGTTTATGTTTGGTTTTGGTTGACTTGGGTTTATGTTAAAGTTTGAGTTTTTTGGTGGAGGATTATTATTTAATTTCATGGGTTTTGAGTTAGTGTTGTAACCAAAGTTAGATTGGTTAAACAAATTAGGATTAAATTATTGTGGATGCATGTTATAGTTTAGGTTGGATGGATTAGAGCCTAGGTTTAAGTTAAAATTAGTTTAGATTGGTTGAAGTGAATTTTGGTTTGGGTTGCATTCATTTTGGTTAAGGGTAAAGCTAGGATTTATGTTTAGATTATTGACGTTAAAGTTTGCATTAAAACTAGGAGTGTTTGAACTAGTTGGGTTTTGGTTTAAATATGTGTTAGGATTCGGGTTGAAGTTAAATTAAGGGTTTAGATTAGAATTAAAATGAGTTGGAGTTAGATTGGGTGAAACTGATCCAAGAGTATTGGGAGAAGCAAACTAATTTGGTAAACAACTATTTACATTAGGATTGTTGAGCATGCATGAAGCAATGCTCAAACTAGGATTAGATGATTGGATTGGCAAGCTATAATGGATATTCAACCTTTAGTTTTGATTTTTATTGGTAATGATGGGTGAGACTTGGAGACTCTAATTGGGGTTGATTGGTAAGTTTGAATGGAGATTCAAACTTAGATTAATTTGATAATAACCTTGATAACTTGAATATACATTCAAATTTGGTGTAGCCAAATTTGGATTGGTTAAACTTGATTTATATTGGATGCCCATGTTCAAGTTTGGATTAACTTATTGCATTATTTGTAAACAAGAAATGAATATTCAATTTTTGATTAGTTGGGTTGATGATTGGAGAGTTTTAAGCCTGTTCAAACTCAAACTAGTCCAAGATATATTTGTGAAGGTAAATTAGGATTCACATTCACATTAGGGTTACCAAAAGGATTGGTTGGTTAATGAAATTAAAAGTATATAATCTATTGGTTACCATAAGTTACATGAATTTTTGTGTAAAATATATGGCTTATTTAGGATGACTCCTATCATTAGATAATTTTCCCTTTGCCTTGAGAGAATTAGGGATGGGGTATCAATTATGTTACAAGGTAAATGCTACCCTCTAAAGAAACTTAATAGGTAGATTGATTGAGATTGGAGGATGAAGGTTCTTTTCTTGCAATAAGGCATTACAAAATTTGCACATAAAAGTCAAGTGAGAATTTTGCTCCTCGGCCCAAGGAAGAAATAAAATTAGGAAATAGTCTATAGAAATAAGTTAAAAATTTATTTCATAGTTATGGGTTATAATTTATTAATTAATGTCTTATAATTCATACTTGCATAGTACTCACACACAACCAAACGTAGAATGCTAAAAAATAACTTGTAACTTCAAATAACACTTATAAGACCAAAATTATACTCATATGTAGAAGAACAAAAACAAAAATCAAATGAAAAATGCTTTATAAATACAATTATGATTAATATGAGATTAAAAAAATGAGGGAATGATCATGCTAGGTGTGCCAAGATGTTTTGAATAAAATTTATAAGTATAAATTAAACTAAAAATCTTAATCTAAACTATCTAAACTAATCTAGATCTAAAAACAAAAGAAACAACACAAACTTATACCTTAGTTGCAAAAGCTTCTTCCACTGTGATGTATATTCAATTAGCTCTTTTTTAATTATGGTTTCTCACTCTTCCAATTCAAGGTAAAAATGGGTAGTGTTTTGGTGTAAAATACTCTTTGATAGCTTTGATTTTCTCTAGATTCATTTGTGATTTTTATAACACTTTGTTGGCATAAGTCAGGATGATGAAAGTGATGGATTTTATGCTTATTTATATATTTTTGGAGGAAGGATCCAATGGTAGAGGATTATTTATATATTTTAAATAATCCAAATAATATACAATGGATAATGAGTCCTCATCCATGAGGATGATGACCATTTCAAATGGTTGAGAGAAACATGGATATGGTTAACTGAGTCACCAAGAATGAGTCAAATTGCTTGACAACTCAAGGGATGACTCAAAATAAGTTGATAAAGTTGTGGGATTGGTTAGGGTGAGTCAACATGTGAGGGAGATTAAGTTGGAAGATATTGGGTAAGGTGTAAAATCTGGATTTAATAATTAAATTTAGATAAAAAGTGTGCACAATTGATTAAATTAGATTTATTCAATTATTTAAGAAGAGGAAGATATCATGAATTATATTTTGAATGTTAAGAAGAATAATTAATAGAGTTTTACGTGTATTTAGAAAATAAATGTAATTTAGGTGTCTATATGTAAATTTCTATGGAAATTTTCATAAATCCAAGAAAACATGTGAGGAGGAGAATTACAAATGAAAGAGAAATAAAATGAGGGGAAAATGTTAGGAAACAACTAGATCTTGAGAGAATGAATGCCAATAAAACCTTAATTTAGACTAATAAATAGAATAATGCAACTTTATGACTAATAAATATTTCCATACTAAAATTATATGTCTATAAATATAATTCTCAACCTAGTGTTCTCAAGCATCCCTTCTATATCTTCATGTGCAGGGTTAGGCATATGATCTTCTTTTGCTTACTTTTTAATAGATTTCAAGTTTTAATTTTATATGAGTCAGACTAGTCTTCCTTTTAACAACTTTGAAGTTTGAATTTCATATTCCTAATGCAAGGGATATTTTTGTTTAAGAATATAAGATTAGTACAATTGAAACTTTAGGATTCATCCTTATTAGTCTATGCTAAAGGTATTATAAGTATTATTTGAAACAAAATCTTTTTTCTATTCTAACTAATGAAAACATTTAACAAGATATAATACTTTACCAATTATAAAATTTAACACCTAAATATTAATGAATATTCTTCTACATTTTTTCATACAATATTCTATTTATATCAATGTAATAATTAAAAATTCATTTTATAAACTTTGACAAATTTGACAATATTTATTTGCTTATTACAATATCAATTAAGTGAAAAAAAACATTGATTTGACATATAGCAATATTATTATCTTATTTTTTTTACTAAAATTATCATTACAATATTTATAGGCAGAAAGAGCATTGATTTAACATATAATAATATTATTATTTTAATTTTTTTCATTTTTAATATACAAAATATATTACGCAAGACACTTTTCTAATTCAAAAAGATTATATTTATTATACTAATTATACATGATTCTATTTATTAAAAAGAAAAAATATGTAACATATATAATTTTAATAGTTAAGATTTTTTTCCCTTTCAAATACTTAAACATATTTAAATATAAGATATGTCCTATAACAAAGTGACATTTATCATGAAACTTATATTATTTTGATAATTATATTCTGACCACTATATAAATTCTTAACCGATTACCATATAATATTTTATTTTTCCTTAATGGCAAACATTTATAAAACTTACCTATAATTAATATAAAACTATTCTGGAATAATCATATGTGGAGGCCTACATACCCATCACCAAATAAATGTCTAATACATTTGAATGTAGCTTCTTTATGTTCCATTGATTATTGTAATCACTTTCAAATATGGTTATTATTGTCAATTTAATCCAATACATGTAAATTTCATCTAACCTTGTTGGGCCCCCTTTTGATAAAATACATAAAACACACCAACTAGACCTATCTCATCACGAGGTGACCCTTGAGGGACTACTTCACCTTTTGTACATTTTGACACCAACTTGAGAAGTCCCTATGGATCCTATCCCAAATGGTAGGTAATTACATGACACTAACTTACATAAAGACACTCCTTCCAAGTCTTCTACATGGTGGTTCGAGAAGCATGGATGTCAAAGAGTGGGGCAGGTGAGATAGTGACCTTTCCATGATAGATCAACATACGTGTACCCATCCACCTTGGGTAGTGTAGTGGAGTTGGTGGACCAGATATAGCTCATCATTAGGCATATGCCTATCCAACATGGTAAGGAGACTTTTATTTGCCTATAAAAGAAGGTTCATTTTTTTATAAAGAAGAAGTGATTAAGTGTAGTGAAGCTCTGGTAAAATGAAGATCAACCCACTAGTATTTCCTTTATGCATATAAGTAGTTACAAATTTAAATTTACAACCCAAGCTCATATGTGAGCTACTAGGCATGAATGTAGTTAAGAAGATCATATGCTCTGTTACTTGTATTGAACTTTGTTGATGAACTATAAGTTAATGAAGAAGACTATTGAAGGAATGAAGTGTTAATCCTTGTTTTATAATCTGAGTGATGTTATTCTTATGGGTTAGTTTCATTTAATCTTATTCTAGTTCTTACGTAATATATTGGGATATGGAAGTTCAACCTTGGTCACTAATGGTGTCTTTATGCCATTTAGTGACTTCAGCCAACCTATAAATGTACTAAGTGTTGGAATTTTATTACACTAAGGCTTCAAGACCTGTACCTAAAATTCTACCTTAAGGATGTGTAGGTGAACCTATGTCATCCTATGATTTTTATAAGTACCTAAATCATGTTATGCTAACTTCTCTCCCAACTTACACCATTAAGAGCCCTACCTAACCAAGTATGGACTTGTAACTTAGGATCTATATCATAAAGAAGGATCATGCCTATTGAAATCCTATAAAATAACTAAGTTCTAAAAGCCACCTGAACCCCTCTGGCTAATGTCTAGACCCCATTTAACCCTAAGTCGTGCCATGATGTAACTAGCCTAACATGAGACTGGTCCCTTCATTATTGAACTTTAGGTGAGCATACAAGGCTTAGGCCTTGCATGAAAATGATTATAGCACCATAACATGATTAAATGTTGTGTACTAGACCATATATCCATTTTACCCAACTCCACCAAGTCTAAAACTAACTTGGGTGGATAACTATGCACATGATCAAGTGCAAAAGTTAACCTAGTGGATTTTTATACAACATTTTAGTTTTGTTGTCAGGACCTCATTGAATTTTATTACTAAAATGGTACAAAAGAGTAATGCTTTGAATATCACTTGATAATATAGAGTGCTAGTTAGATCAAGTGAAAGATAAATTTTCATAGAGGCACCCTACAACAAGGGCTAGGAGCTAAGAAAATAGGTGCAAGCCAACCTGTATGATACTCTATATGAGGTATTATTTTATAGGTTAACTAAGAATGTGTATCGATGGTTGGTATCCTAAACTATTACTATAAGGTGAAGTTATGGTCAATGCCTTGAGTGGACCACAAAGTGAGTAGAGAGCTTTGAAAACCTAAATAAGGTTGGATGCACATTATGGATAAGTGGTGGAATGGTGAATTGACCAGCTACATATTAGAATTCATAGTGTCAACCTTCTCATTCCCAAAAGAAGAATAGTATGATTTATTATATGAACCAAAGGGTGAATTCATAAGAGGGCTTGGCACTGAACTAAAGAAACTTATAGTGGATTATGGTATAGAAACAATAAACGTGAAAGGCTAAAATCTTTTCATGTATAAGCAAGCATCAAGGGTAAGAAGGGAAAGTATAGGTAGGGTGTAATGGAATAAGAACAATAACTCAACACCTAAGAGATTTGAAGGATAAAATATAATAAATGAAGGCACAAATTGATGGAGGATATAGAACCTAAAAGTGCTAAGAGGACCCAAAATGAGTAGGAAAGACATGGGGAGGGATCCTTTGAGTTGTAGTAATGCGAAGGAAGAGAGGAAGAACCAAGATCCAAAACTCAATAGGGTATATGATTCAGTGGTTTAATATAAGATGTGACACTTAAGAATGTACCATATGCACCTACCCCCTTTGAACCTGAATTACAAGATCATGCACTAGATTCTCAATCAAAAGATAGAAGAATGATAACTAAAACTATTATCAACATCAACTTTGATAGGATTCAAGATTTGAATCAAGAGTTTGTGATTCAACAAATAATTCCCTATGAGGAACTAAGTAAGGATATGAAAAACCTATTAAGCTCCAATCCAAGAACCATGAACCTAAATGCAAGCATTCTCGTGTAGAGAATGTCAGCTACACTGACTGGGCAACAACTCACAAAGAGTGGCACAATGCCATAAATGAGTTGTACTACACTAAAAATATCAACAACATATCCAATAATGTTAGGATAAATAACCTTACCTAAACTTAGGGTCATTAAAAGGCCACCTCCAATGCAAATACAAAGAGGACAGGCACCTCAGAACTTGACACTGCCTCTGTGACAAGTATATTATGAGATGGAAATGCACTTGCTCAAGTGTTGTGGTGTGGATAATGTCATGGAGAATATGATAAAGTGTGAACTAAAATGGCATGCTTGAGTCATCATTCAGCTCAAGCATGAGGTAACTTAGTTCATGACCACCCTACTAGATCATGCCCATACTTGGTATCATAAATTTGACCTAAACTAGACTATGGTTGACTATAATGTATTGAAGGAAGACTTCTTGAAGGAGTTTGATATCCATAAATTTGATTAGTATAACATTATGAAACTCAAGGAAATTAGCCAAGGGTTATCTAAAATCATGTGCTTATATGATGCATGGTTTAAAACTCTTATCTCCAAACTTCCATATGGCATTCACCCCTCCCAACATGTACATTAGTTTGTTAGAGACCTATTAGTACAATTAAAAAGAGAATTATCCATGAAGACCTTCATAAAACTCCATAAATAGCTTTAATCCATGTTCTAAGATGAGGTATTAGGTAGTGACAATATCAGGATTAGTTTATTCATGGAGGCACATATCACATCAATGGCCTCCCAAATATATAATCTAACTATTAGATCGGTGCATGATGCTCATAGTGGGTTATGGTGCACTGAATATGAGATAGAGGGGCATAATAATAATAATAATAATAATAATTTCCCATGAATAAATCTCCATGTCCTACTTCTCAACTATGAGGTTTATCATGGGTTGCATGACTCTTAAAATTATCTATTGTTATAGTGCACTAGTTAGGTAAACACCACCATTTACTACAAAATGTGTGATGCCTATACGCATTTAATAATAGACTATAAATTCATTTATGAAATACATTAAAACATGGAAAGAGAAATGAGGTAGGTGATAATGTCAAGTGGTAGTCAAATGGGTTAAGCTAATGAAGGTTATGGCTAGAACAATATGGGCTATAGTAACCAACAAGGCATGCATGGATGAGGAAGAAGACATGGTAGAGGAAAATTCACACCATGATCATGCTAAAAGTGTGGGTTGACTAAGCATTATTAGCACAACTTCCCTATGCACCCAACATGTAGGTATTATCGAGGACCACATGTAATTGAGGATTGCCTAGACTTATCTAAGAATATAATTCAGGGTCAGCCAGACATAAATATAGGTGACATAATGATTAGGCATGAGTTTAGGGAGTAAAATGGGCCCCTAAGCCATAATAGACTTGAAAGGAGTTGCTTAAGGTGTAGGCCACAACAAGGAGTGGGTTCACCACCTACTATGTCAAACCAAGATCTACACCTATATTATGGTGAATCAATCCATGCCAAGTGCATAGCATGGTCAAATATAAAAGCTACACCATAACCTAATCTTGCATGGCATAAGGACTTTCTATAGTAAGCCATGAATGTGATAGAGAATTTATAGGGAAAACTTCATCTGGCCAAAGACTTAGAGGCATAAGCCACTACTTATGCAAGAAGCAAGATCACCAAGAGCCTAAAGTAAAAGAATTGATTGAAATCTTGTGCCTCATACAAACTAAAGGAATGATACCCTTACTAAAATATTTGTTGATAAGACATGCAAGTAAGAAACTAGAATTAAAGGTTGTACCTTAGAAGATTGAGGTTTTTTCACCACATATGGAGTGGGCATGTGAAGTAAGGCATACTTTGAATGCCAAGTATGACTAGGAGTTACTGATAGACACCACTATCAATGGGTGGTTCATTTATGAAGTGATAGTTGATATGGGCATTAAGATCAATATTATAACTCAAAATAACTAGGAAAAGATAGGGTAGACACCTTTGAGACCTTCACCTCAAATGTTCATGGATAATAAAACCTTGATGTAGCCTATCAAGATCCTAAAGGGAACCATTATACATATCATGGGCATTGAGTTTTATGCCAAATTCAAAGTCATTGAGTTAGTAGAATAGGATAACTATCCAGTGCTCTTAGGAAGGCCATGGTATAATGCTAAAAATGTAGACATGCACTTTAAGAAGTGTTATATGACTTTTGAGAATGGCAAGGAAAGTGTGGTAATCCCTCTTTCAAGTGACCAAGGGTCACCATACATAAAAAAATTTAATCTCAAGGATGAGATCAACCACATGTATAACATCAGAGCATAGGGTGTAGAGAAGCTCAAACCTAATGACCAAGGCATGCTTAAATTAAAGGATGGGTAGTCATCCTTTGATAAAATTGATGTAGCTTGTGAGTAATGGGTAGAAGAGGCTTATGAGGTCACTGGCTAAAGGTGTCACCTAGTGCATATAGTTAGGCCAATACCAAATAGGACAAGGCTGGTTAGGATTGAGTGCCTTAAGGGTCCCCTACACCTAAAAGATGGAGAAAATGGTAATTTAGCTCAATAAAGGAAATCTTACAACATTTTAAAATTATGAAGGGCATCAACCCATATAAAATTATGTCCATGACATTAAAGCTTACGTATCGAAGGAGATAGATTGAATGAGCACACTAGTGCATACTTTAAATAGCATTATTACTTGCTGGTGGGAAGTGTAGAGACCTATCTTGCCCACTTGGAAAGATGTAAAATAAATTATCTACACTAGGTTTGGAAAGAATAATGAGGACCTGGATATACCTTCTTACACTAGTGATTCTGATCTAATTATGCATGTATGGTTATGCAAGGAAACCTAGACTATTTGTGGTGAGAATGTGCCAAGAGGCCTATGGGTGCACACCTTTTATAGGACATTGAAAACTTGGGCATGAGAATGGTACATTATAAATGAGATGTGATATAAAATAAGAAACTAGGACATGATTAAAGATAGGTTTGTGCACACCTTCTCCTTTTTTTCTTATAACTTATAACTATTAAAGCCATTGCAATTCATTCATAGGGTAGTGTTTGAGGACATTGAAATCTTAGAAGAGCACTTGAAGGAAATGTTTGGGGAGAAAGGACTAAAACTCCCAACATTATTTTAAGAAATTATCCTCGATAGTGACTCCAATGAAGAAGGATGATGAGACCTGGAAGGAGTGAAACTAGAAGGATCTAACAGGTAGGCAAAAGCTTGTGCACCTTATGGATGACAACACCCCAAATGATGAAGATCCAATGAATATTTTAATTGAAACAACAAAGGGTACAAGGTAATTTGAAGAATCCCATTAGGAGATGCACCACTCAAGACCACTAAGGTGGACATCAACAAAAAAGGTGAGCCCAAGATCACCACTATAGGTGCTTACTGGTCTAAGTCAAAGTTGACATGAATTATATACCTCCTAAGAGAATTTTAGGATTTATTCCCACATAGTTATAAAGACATAAAAGGCACCCACCATTCACTTAGGAAAATAAGCATCAAGTTATTGGATGGTGTGAGGTCAATCAAGAAGCACCCATATCAAATGAATCCCAATCTTTGTGTAAAGGTAAAAATATAGATTAATGGAATACTAGCATCATTGACCCAATAAAAGAATCATCATTGACCTAGTACAAGAATATAAATGGGTGATCCCAATTGTAATCAATGTCAATAAATATGGGTGCATATAGATTTGCATAGACTATAGGATTTTGAACATCACTAACATAAATGATCCATTCCAAACCTTGTTCATTTATGAGGTTCTGGACAGAGTCATAGTTGTGAAATCTACACAGTTATTGATGGGTTTTTAGGTTACCATTAGGTGTAGATTGAGGAGGAGGATAAGCCCAAAATTAACTTTGTGATTGAATGGGATTATTTCACTTATATCATAATGCCCTTTGGACTCAATAATGTGCCAACTGTATTCTCTAGGTTAGTGATCACTACCTTCAAATAATTTATCCATAAGTTCCTCCAAGTGTATCTTGATGATTAGACTATGTATGGTCTCATAAAAAACCATCATGACAATCTACACCTCATGTTTGAGAGGTGAAAGTATCTCCAAATCTCCTTAAATATAAATAAGTGCATCTTCATAACTTCATTTGGGATATTGCTCAAAAACATTGTCTATAAGGACAATTTACTTGTTGATCCAACAAAGATATCCATCATAATATAAATCTAGACTCCCTCAACATATAAAGACATTCATGCCTTTATAAGACATTGTGGCTACTATAGGAAGTTCATTTAGAGCTATGCTAAAATCATGACACCTTTGGAGGAGCTCTTGCATAAAGATGGCCTATTCTACTAGGGCAAGGTTAAAAAGGGGGTATTTAAAACACTAAAGATGAAGCTAGCCAATACATAAATTCTATAATTTACCTATTATATGACTCCTTTACACATCCAAATTGATGCTTTAGGCTCTAATATTGAATCCATCTTGGTGTAACTTGGCGAGCGCACACCCCATCTCCTTCACAAATAGAAAGTTGACATAAGCAGAGAAAAATTACACCACCATCGAGTGTGAGGTGTTAGCAATGGTCTATGCCTTGTAAAAATTTAGGCAATTTTTACTGACAACCATATTCATCTTCTTCATAGATCATAAGGTGCTCAAGTTCTTCATGAACAAGCCTATTCTCCATAGGCACATATGCAGATGGATTGTTCTTTTCTAAGAGTTATAGTTCTCTATTTTAGTTAAACCTAGGAATCAAAACTTGGGGCTAGATAATTTATCCTACATCAACTCTAGTGATGTGGTGATACCAATTGAGTATGACATGCTAAATATGTAACTATATAGAGTTTAGCACATTCCTGAGGATCTAGTGGAAATTTCAACCTTTCTAACATTGAATTTTCACCCCAAACCTTGTCCACCAAAGAAAATAAATAATTTTCAATCTATGCCACCCCATTTTAACTCATTGAGGGTGAGTTGTATAAACTAATTAGGGATGAATTCCTATGTTGGTGTGTTTTAGAAGATGAACAAGACTCCATCCTATAGGAATCACATGAAAAGATTGTAGGAGGCCACTACATTGGAGATGTAATGGCATGCAAGGTATTATAGTCAGGCTTATAGTGGCCAAGCTTGTTCCATAATCCCAAGGAGTACGCTAAGGCATTTGATGTATGTTAGTGTACCATAAAGCCCAACCACTAAGATGAGATTCCTCTCATCCCCATTCTTACTCAGGTACCATTCAAAAAATGGGCCATTGATTTTTTTGGGTCAATTACTCCTACAACATGATATACAGGTATCAAAAACATCTTAGCGACCACTAACTATTTTAATAAGTGGGCCAAATCCACTTTGACTAAGGATTGCACCATTATGATAATTATGCTCTTTATATGGGAAAGCATCATAATCCAGTATGGGTACCCATTAAGTTTGACTAGTGATAAAAGAACTCATTTCATCAATAAGATAGTGTACATCCTTATGATCAAGTATATGGTAGTGCACCACAAGATTACAACATATAATCTTCAAGCCAATGATATAGTTGAAGATTTTAACAAAATCTTGGGAATGTACCTAACAAAGATATGTGATGTAGGCCACAAAGACTAAGATGACCATGTTTCAATGGTACTTTGGGCATACCACATGACCTACAAGCACCTGAACAAGGCTACATCATTATAATTAATGTTTGGTGCTAAAGTCATTCTACCTATGGAATTTATGGTGCCCTCCTTATGCATTACACAAATTATTCACTTAGATGACCTAAAATCTTTAATCACAAAGTTAGAAGACTTGGAGTGCTTAAATTAGAAGTGCATCTAATTTGAGTGGAGTTAGTAGATTGAAAAGGTGCACTAAAATCATTGGCACAATAAGCACATCAAGCATAAGGAGCTGACTAAAGGAGCATTAGTATTACTCTTTGATTCTAAGTACTTCAAGCACCCAGGCAAGTTTTAAATATGTTGGATATGTCCCTACATCATCCACCATAAGTTGGAAATAGGTGTATGTAACATACACATGTTTTCTAGTGAAATTCTCTTTGGGAATTTCAATAGAAACTGACTGAAACCTTATAGGTAGTAGAATGGTGCTTGTGTCATGAAAACTATGACTTATTGGTCACTAGTCGGTTTGAAGTTTGAGATGACCATAATAAAGTTTAGTATAAGCCAAACCATTTTATTATTTTATTTTATTTCCTTTGTGTAGTGTACAGTGGAAGTGAGTAGCATGCATGACTACACTAACTTTTGGGTCAACACTTCAAGCATAATACCAATCGAGTGAGTTGAGTACTTATGCCTATAAGTGTATGAGGCTAGACATATAAGTAGTGGGTGTGTGAAGCTTACCAGATAAAATCAAAAGTATTAGAAGAGACATGTGTGCAAGATAAATAGTGCAAGGCACTTAAGGGCCCAAAAAGGATGAACCACTTTAGTGATACTCTTATGCTAGAATTATAAGGTGCATCAATTGATCTGACACTAAAAACTCCTAAGGCACATAAAGATGGTAAAATTAGTTGAGTATATGATAGACAGTGAAAATTTACTCTCTAAAATGTGTGCAAGAGGATTATAAGATACACAAAGCATTGAAGGGCTAGTGTAAGGAATTTGTATGGGGTAGGACAAGGCCAAGGCAAAATGATGTGCAAGAAATTGACCAAGAAAAGAAGCATGTTTAAAGTAAGAGTGTAGCTAGAAGAATAAGTGGAATCAAGGAGGCTAAGTCACATGCATGTGGGGTGTTGCACCCAAGTTACTATAAGAAAGGCAAAGGTCACATCAAGGATACGTGTGCATAAAGAAGTCATCTAAGACAGCTGGTATCCACCCAAGAGAGAGTGGGAAGTGATCATTTGAACCACACATCACTTCATCAAAAAATATATTAGGAGCATTAAATAAGGTGTTGATAACACAAAGATATGCATTTAATACATATAGGACCAGAGATTTTCAAATATTTCATAGATTTTTACATTTTCTAAGAGATTGAGGTGCTTACACCATTACGCATGCATTAATAACAATGGTTGATAAGAGGAGGGTATAAGTTGATCAATGAAAAAATTTCTTAAGTTACAAATTTTATGCTAACCCAAACTTAGACCAAACAAAGAAAAAGACCAAAGAGAAAAAGCAAAAAAGAACTCATCACAAGTGAGAATTTGACCAACATAGGTACCTAGAGTGAATAAAAGCACAAATAAATGAGGTGTGTTCACATTAAAATTGGTATGAGGGGTTGGAATAGGAAAATTAATATAGAAAATCTAAGTGTATATAATGATACCACTTGACTACCATTAATGACCAGTGAAGCTTGGAGATGGACATATAAGCAAAGATCTTAAAATTACAAGAGTGTTAACCATAATTAGAGATTTTGGGAAACCACATCTACCAAGGTTCAACACAAGCCACTTCAAAATGGTGAAGAAGTGAAAGGTGTCAAGCTCTATAGAGGCACAATTATAACCCAAGAGGGTTAGGATCATAGAAGAAGTGATGACTGCTAAGACTAAGGCACAACCAGTCAAAGAAATCAGTGTCATAGATATCAACACTGAGGCATTAACCAAATTATCTTACTAGTATATGTAGTATCCCCTATAGGTGTAGGTAGGGGAAGATAGTGCTCATTTGTACACAACTACCAGCTAAAAGGATATAACCATCAATCATCGATTCACTTCCAAGACTTGGTGCAAGATTAGATGGTGACATGGGGCATAAGACCTCAGAAGGTGATGTTATTTTGATGTCTCAATCCAAGATAATTTGAATACCTTAGGCATAAATTAGCTATATGAGTTACCCTACTTCATAAAACTAGAAGATCTAGTCTAGTTTTTGCTTTCATGTGGCCATGAGGACCACTTCTACTTTATGGGATGGTGCATGAAGATTTTGTTGTAACTAATTAGGAGGGTAACTGGGTTACCTAATGCTAGATAAGACATCAATTACATGATGGATGATGTTGAGGAGGAGGAGTGCATTATGAAGCTCCTTAGTTACTTTAAGGAGGCTACACATTCTCAATTACCAAGTGTGAGGACTAGGCATGAGGGTGGTGATGCACCTCATAAGTTATAAATTATGCCCTAGTGGGCATGGATGTATGTCTTGAAGGCATACATATACATCACTTATCACATGGTGTAGGGCATCCAATTTAACATCTCCAAGTTCATTGTGGAAGAACTAGTCAAGAACACACTAGAGTTCCATAACGCGAAAGGAATGTTTAGATGGGGGTCCATCTTCATCTTGATTGTAATAGTGTTGTCCCCAAAAAATGTCACTCATTTTTGGGACAACCTATGGAATATTTTAATCCTAAGGACCAAAATCCTCTCTTCCCTTTTCAAAAATTATTCTGTGCATTCAAATTCTCCATTCCTCAAGATTTTTAGAAATCTACGGACCTTGTAGACTCAAATCTATGGACTCTGCAGGTTCTTCTCTACAAACTCAATTTATACAAATTTTATAGGTAGGAAATCCATGGACTCAAATCTACAGACTCCCCCAAATCTACAAACTAGTTTCTGTGGACTCTACAGGTTGGTTTCTATGGACTCTACAGGACAAAAATAGGTTCAACACTTAGCCATTTTTTCTATCGAGAAGTTCAAAAGACTGTCTTTCAAGGCCCCAAAGAGAAAGTTCCCTCTAGGAAAGATCAAACCTCAAAGATAAATGGAAGCTACCAGGTGTCATCTGTCGGGACACAGTTTCTAGTAAGTTTCAAAGTAGTGAAATGTGCCACGTGTCATCTACAAAGTTTGTTAGAGGCCGCCAAGTGTCAATATCTTTAGTTTCTTCCTTATGTCTCGTTATGACTCAGTAGATCATGACAAGTGTCTGCATCCACACTTCAAGTTTCCATAAGCTTCATAGCTTCTTTCAATAAGCTCCCCTCTGAGTCCCGTGGAAGGTGCCAAGTGGAAAATGTGAAAGATTTCTATGTGCTTTTCTCAAAACTGTGAAAGTCACCACGTGTCCCTTGGAAATTTTGGTGGAAGCTACCAAGTGTCAAACTCCACAGTTCCTTCCTTTTGTTTCATTATTTAAGTAAGGACTATGGTGGGCCCCAGGTAAGTTGCTAAAGAGCAATGGAAGCTACCAAGTGTCATCTATTGGGACTCAGTTTCTAATAAGTTTCAAAGCAATAAAACATGTCACATGTCCCATTTTAGCTCAGTGGAGCATGACAAGAGTCTACATCCACATCTCAGGTTTCTAATAAGTTTCAAACCTTATTTCAATAGGCTTCTTTTAGAGTACTGTAGAGGGTGCCAAGTGGCAACAGCAAAAGGTTGTAATACATTTTTCTACAAAGCAACGGAAGATGCCACATGTCCCTTAAAAATCTTGGTGGAAGCTGCCAACTATCAACATCCACAGTTTTTTCCTTTTGTTTTGTAAGGATTGTGGTGGGCCCCAAGTGAGGTTTTAAGGTCAAATAGAGTGCGAAAAGTGTTTGTGTCTGCATGGATCCAATTTTTTTTTGAATGTTTCTATAATGTTTCTAGGAGCTCAGTAGAAGCTGCAATGTGTCATCTTCCACAGGATTCTCAAAAGGGGTCTAGAGCTTCTATAAGTTAAGCAGATGCTGCCAAGTGTCCTCACCTATTTCATAATGGAAGGCACCATGTGTCATTTGTTAAGATCAGTAGAAAGTGGCCAAAGCAAGTGGGAAAGACACAAAGGAATTGTTAAGGAGGATGACAAACTCGTAGTCATCAAATTAGGGACAATCAACTAGCCGTTAGCTTTTAAATGATGATGGACTTGAAGACATCAAATTTATGGCAATAAAGTGTCTGTTGATCTTTACGGAGGCTTAAATGTGGACCTGAATGCATTCAAAGGCCTTAAGGCCAAGACCAAAAGGAATAACCACCGAGAGGAAGAACCAAAAGAACCAGAAAGGGGAAAAGATGGCTTGAGGGCTCAAATTATAGCAAGAAAGGGGGAAGACCAGAAATATCTATGTAGAAGTTATTTCAGTAGGTGGAACAGTCTGTAAGGTGGATTTTTGAGCCCTTAAATATTGAAGGCATGACTTATTTGTCTCCATGGGAGTAAATACAAAATGGATAATGATGAAGACACCAGATGATCTAGACCTAGGAGTAGACACTTGAGATGAATCGACTGCCATAGTTAAGACAGCTGCCCTGATCCAGCATGGTTCCCTGACAGAACCAAAAATGCATTCAAAGCATTAAATGCATAGCATGGCCATTCTATGGAACAAATCACCAAGTATTTCTTGGCTGCTATATATTGTAATCTCTTGTATCATTTTGAGGAGATCTTCCCAATACAAAAGCAAAACTCTACCCAAATTGAAAGGCAAATACTAAGACTTTGAGCTCAAATTGTTGTTCATATTATTTTATCTAAATGAAAAAGCAAGTTACTTGTAGACTTTGTGCTGTTATAGCTTGTGCTATTTTAGGAAATTTTTCTTATGTCTATTTCCTAAGAGCATTCTTGTTTATTTGATCTAACAAGTAGAACTAGTGGAAGTAATCAGGAAGGTGTCCTAAAGCCAGTTATTTTTAGACTTTGTGTTATCATAGCTATCTTTAGTGTGTGTTTTCTTTCTGTTCTTATGTAAAGGATCTTGGGACAACTTTGTGCCCTCATTATCCTTCATATTATATTTCTGTGTAAAGGACATTGGGATGACTTTGTGCCCTCATTGTCCTTCGTATCTCACTCTTAGGAAGTCGAGGTGGAGACTTTGTGCTACATCTCAAGCTACTGGTTACTATGCCCTTGGTTACCAATTACTTTTACTACCTAAAAGAACTCTTGCTATTTCCTGCAAGAACAATTCTAAAAGAAGAGAAGTTCCTTTAGTGTTTTCACCAAGATTTTATCCTCTATTTGTTAACATCATCTCTAAAAAAAGAGAGATGGATGGCTTATCCTACCCTTGAGTGTTATTTTCTTCTTATATATATATATATATATATATATATATATATATATATATATATATATATATATATATATATATATATATATATCACCTCATACTTATAGAGAACCTCCCCTTGATGAGAGGAGAGATTTGTCCCCTTTAGATGTGGTAAACCTATAACTAAGGATGACCAATCTCCCTTGCTGTGGATGATCAGATCTATTTTGCTCACCAGTTAGATGGTTCACAAAATATTCAACCAACAATTTTTAGTGACTCTGCTGGGGATGAACGTGCAGTCTGAAGCCTCAAGTTTTAGATTGACGCAGTCCCTACCCTTATCCATTATAGACTCTAGTGACTCCATTATGTGTCTTACCCATATCATTATAGCCCTACCATCTTCCTCCATCTCCATTATATTATCTGGTCTACAAAACCAGAGCTGCTGGAATAAAATGTGCAGTCTGAAGCCTTAAGCTTCAAGCTAAAGTAGGGCTAGTTCTTTCCCATTTTTGTTCTACAATTTGGAAACTCCATGCTATACTAGAAGCCAGAGAGCCCAAGGTGTTGTTGATCCTATTTTTGAGTTGGTGTAGTAGGGTAATTTTGACTTGTTCCCTTCCCAACTTCAAGTTCAAAGATTTAGGAGTGTTCCTCTACCAACAAAAGGTAGAGTTTCCTTTTCTACTGTCAACAAAGCTTTGCCTATCCACACACCACCTAGATTTATTATCCCTCTTTTTCATAATCCCATCATCACAATTTAAGGCCCCTGGGGTAACTCATTTGGCCCACTAAATCTTACTCCACCTCTACATGAACTTCCACGCAGCTCAAGAAAGAACTTTCCGAAATTCCTTGGTGATGGGAGAGTTCACCCTGATGAACACATTGCAGCCTTCAACATCACTTGTGGTGTGATAGGCATGGAATTTAAAGATGTGGTAGACAAGATTTTCATGGAAACATTAGAAGGTGCTACTACAAACTAGTTCTACCATCTGTAAGCTAGATCAGTGACTGACTAGGATACAATCAAATCTAAATTTGAAGCCAAGTTCAAGCCTGTAGAAGATGCACATGCCCTACTAGCTCAGCTCACACAGATGGAGAAAGAACCTCATGAATCGACGAGGGATTTCATTTCCAAGTTTGACAAGATGAGGAACTAGATTCCTACAATTGCTTAGCCAACACCTGAAAACCTCAAATGCTTCTTCATCAATTCACAACTGCCTAAAGTGATTTTTTTGCTAAGACATGCTGGCCACATAGACCTTAAGGCTGCTCAAGACTTGGCTACTCAAGACTTGGCTACTAAAGTAGAAGATGACCTTATCTTAGTAGGAAAGATAAGGAGAGATATAAATAGAGGTAAATCCTCTTTATCTTTTGAATACTCACCTTCATCCACCATTGATCCAATTGTGTAGAAGCTGGAAAATGAGTTGTTGGCTCTCAAAAAACAAATGGCACAAGGAATGTCCTCTACTCCTTCATATAGAGATGCACCAAGGAGGACATTTCCAAATTAGTTATATCAAGGTAATGTTGCCAGGAATCAAGGGCAAGCAAATCATCTCCCTCCCCATTAGAGGAATAACCTTGCCATTGAAGCACCTCCAACCAACTTAGTTATTGGGTATCTTGAAGTTGAATCAGATTTCTCATTCTAGCCTGAGTTGAATCTTGAAGATGATGCTAATCTCTTTACTGAGGAAGAAAAATAATTAGCTGGTGATTCCAATATTGGTTTCTTGAATTATCAGGATGAACCTAAAAGTGAAAGTAATGTAGTTGAGGGATCATATGTTGTATTCACCCAGTCCAAGAACCAATCAGCTCAACCATCTGATAAGGAGAAAGCAGAGGAATGACCTCAACCAACAATTTCAATTTCTAAGTGGGAAGCCACTCTTCCTTTCCAGCCAAAGGACCCAGTGATTGAGAAAAAGGTAAGTACCTCAAATATCCATGTGCCTTCTACTTCATATTTGTAGTCCAGTTCTCCCCTCCCAAAGATCAAAAGGATGAACTCCCATCCTCTATTCCTAGCTCATTCCAGACATTTGACATAATTGACCATATAAAGAAAACCAAAATTAAAATGTCTAAATTTGAATTTTTTTAGTCCCATCCTAAGCAATTAGATAAATTGGTTCAATGCATTAAAAACTAGGTTGTCCCTATGGGACAAGTAATTCCTAGGGTGACTCATGATTCCCTCAAGAATGCACCCACTAGGAACAACCTTGTCATCACTCCTCCTATTGTTCCTGGTAGGACTGAACCTTTTTATGTCTCATTTTTGATAAATAGACACTAGCTGAATAACTGCATCATTAATTCTAGATCCTCAAATAATGTTATGCCTACCAAATTGGCATAATCCCTTAGTCTCACACTGACCAAGACATTTAGGAGATGTTTCTCCATGGAGAACAAAAAAGTACCACTACTAAGACAAATCAAAGATGCCCAATTTGCATTTATGGCCTTTCCAGACAAAAGAATCAAGATGACTATTCTGATGGCTGACGTCCCAACATCATATAACATCCTTATTAGATGAAACTTTTGCAAAGACATTGGAGGTGAATTGAGCATGGACCTATCCAAAGTGAGGATTCCAGTCAAGGGTGTTATGAAGAGGTTGCTCCCTGAGAAGGAAGTAAAATATGTGGTTACCCAGACCTCAGCACTTGAAGCTCAAATTTTGTTTGAGTCTTCAGGCATGGGTAACTACTTTTTATTCACGGATGAAGTTCATGAGGCATCTGATGAAGCTCCTATAGGTGACAACCTAAAAATGCATTCAACTGGAATAGTAGGAGAATTGGTGGAGTGCAATACCAATGTGGAAGGATCTCCACCTCTGAATGAAGAAGAATCCAAAGGAAAAACAATGTCTAATGAGGTATGGGTTCTTGAATTTGATGGTATCTACTCCTATATAGGTTTAGGCACTGGGGTTATGCTGAAGTCTCTTTAAGGAGATATTTTTCCTTCATCGTACAAGTTACAGTTCAACAATACCAATAACACAGCTGAGTATGAATCTCTATTGCTTGGATTGAAGGTTGCCTAAGACAAAGACATCAAACTCATTCATACCAAAGGAGATGCTAAACTAGTGGTTTGTCAAGTGAGAAACCTATATCAAACCAAGAATGAAAGATTGCACCACTACCACAATATAGTCTAGGATTAGATCAAAAGCTTTGATGCTTTTAGCATCTCTACCATTCCTAGAGAATTCAATGACCGAGCTGATGCACCAGCTGTTTCAACTACTCTCTTAGTCCTCTACCTAGATTTCAAAGGAGATAGGTATACTATTGAGTTATTCTTTTAGCCAAGTGTACCTGATAATGCCAGTCATTGGAAAGTGTTTAACAATTACAACCAAATCACTACCCTCTTTGAGTAAAAGGATAGCTTTAAATGGCTGCATTTTGAAGGCAGTGAACCTCAAAAGTGTGAATCAGCTCCTGAATCAAATGCAGACATAGGTGAGGAGTTCCTGCAACATAAGGGTAATAAAATTTCCAAAGGCCTAGTTTCTCTTGAAAATTTGTTTGACAAACATAAAAAATTCATCAAACAACAACAAATTGATTCAAGCTCCTCCCAAGAGTTTGATTAGGTAAATATAGGTACCAAGGAAGATCCTAAGATGGTGAACATTGGGAAATGCTGCACCCCAGAGGAGAGATTCAAGTTCACTACTCAACTCCATTAGTACATGGACGTCTTAGCTTAATCTTATGATGATCTAAAGTCACTCAGGCTTGATGAAATTTGACATGGCATTCCTCTCAAGGTTGATTCGACACCTTACAGGCAAAAATCTAGGTAGTATAATCCAAAGATATCAAGTACCATTTTATCTAAGATACAAAAAATGCTGAATGATAGGATAATCTTCTCAATCCATAATTCCACATGGATTGAAAATATAGTGCCTTTAAGGAATAACAATGGCAAAATTCACCTTTGTGTGGATTTTAGGAACTTGAATTAGTCATCTTTGAAGGATAACTATCCTTTGCCAATCATGGATCAAGTGCTTCAAATAGTGACTGGTTCAGAGCTGTTATCGATGCTAGATAGCTTCTTAGGATATAATCAGGTTGAAGTTAGTGAGGCAGACTAGCACAAGACTACTTTAACCATGCCTTGGGGCACATTTTCATATAGAAGGATGCCTTTCAGTTTGATAAATGATGGCACCACCTTCTAGAGAGTAATGGACCTTGATTTCAAGGATGATATGGGTAAGTTCATTATAGTTTATCTTGATGACTTGACCATCTTTTCTAAGCATTGCCCAGATCATGTACGCCACTTACAATAAGTGCTAGAATGCTATCACCAAAATGGAATTTCCTTAAACCCCAAGAAATCAATTTTTGGAGTAACAGAGGGGAAACTTCTCAGACACATTGTGTCCAAAAGAAGCATAAATATTAACTTAGATAGAGTCAATTCTATCCAAGATCTTACCTTGCCCACAAGTAAGACTGCTATTCACTCTTTCTTTAGAAAGGTGAATTTCTTATAGAGGTTCATCCCTGAGTTTGCTGAGAAGACTAGGCATATTGTAAGCATGATGAAGGGAAAGACCAACTTTAGCTAGACTGAAGAAGGCAAGCTAGCCTTTGAGGATATCAAGACTGCCATTGCCCACACCCCAATTTTGATTTGTCTAGATTATAACAAAGATTTCACCATGTACAGTTATGCTTCTAAACACATGATTTCAACAATTTTGGTTCAACAGAACCAAGAAGGTGTGGAATCTCCTATTTCTTTCATGAGATATCCACTCAAAGCTCATGAGCTAAAGTACTCAAACATGGAGAAGCATGCTTATCCAGTGGTGAAGGCAGTTAAGCATTTCTACTTCTACATCTTGAATTCACACACTACTACCTTGGTTCTTGATACCATGGTTAAATCCATACTAACTTAGTAGGAGTTTGGGACAAAGAGGAAATTATATTGTAAAGATCTAGGAGTTTGATCTAGCTATCAAGCCAACCAAGCTAGTATGGGGAAAGGGCCTATGCTAATTAATTGTTGATAACAAACCAGAAGGTACTAAGCATGAAGAATTAAAAGAAAAAAACATGCCAATAGTCCTCTTTGTCTCCACTACAAATGAGTGGTATTCAGGTATTGCTCATTTCCTTACTTATGGTGAGTGTCCTACTCACCTATCTTATAAAGAAAGGAGGACTATCAAGTTGAAAGCTACCAATTTCATCCTTTGGGATAATGACCTATATAAGAAGAGCCTTGATGGAGTGTTCCTTCACTACATAGACAAAGAGTAGCAGAACCAACTTCTAAAGTCCTTCCATAATTTAGCCTATGGAGGACATTTCTCTACTCCTGTAATTGCCCATAAGATTCTGTGAGCCAGGTATTACTGGCCAACTCTCTTTCAAGATGCATACAAGTGGGTAAGGAAATGTGAACTATGCCAACAGTTTATTGGGAGACCTAAGTTAGCTACCTTGCCTCTCAAGCCACTGGTCATAGAGGATCCATTCTAGCAATGGGGAATTGATTTTATTGGTGATATAAACCCATATTCTAGTGTTGGACATGATTATGTCCTTACAGCCATAGACTACTTCACTAAGTGGGTGGAGGTAATTCCAACCAAACATGCTACTTCAAAAGTAGTATGCAATTTCCTCAAAGAGAGCATCATTTCTAGGTTTGGGGTCCCAACCAAGATTGTCACTGATAATGCATCTTGTTTCACTTCCTAGGAGATTACTCAATTCTTATTTTACTATGGGATCATCCTTTCTCACTCTCTGATTACTTTCCACAAGGGGATGGACAAGCTGAATCAAGCAATAAGAACTTGGTGACAATCATCAAGAAGCTGGTAGATGACAACCAAAGGACATGGCATAAAGCATTGGTTGATGCTCTATGGGCAAACATGCTTACACCAAAAAGGGCAATTGGTATCTCTCCTTTCCAACTTCTTTATGGACTCAATGCTGAGATACCAATCACCCTAGAATTGCCATCATTAAAATTGGCTAAGGCAATTGAAGATCAGACATATGAAAGCTCCATTGATAAGAGGATCATGTGCCTGATTGATCTAGATGAGCAGAGAACCATGGTGGTGGACCGAATTGCTGCCCATCAAGGTCTAGTGAAGAAGCTCTTCGACCAAAAAGCAAAGAACCATGATTTCTAGATTGGAGATCAAGTCCTCCTGTGGGATAAGAGGAGAGAACCAAAGGGAATGCATGGAAAGTTTGACTCCCTATGGAGGGGCCCTTTTACTATTCATTAGCTCAATGGTGAAAATAGTTTTCTATTGAGGTATCAAGATGGCACACCCTTTTCTCTACCTTACAATGGGCAGCATCTGAAGCAATTCAACTCTTGAAGTATCAAATAAGTTCACCTGTACATATGTATGTTTGTATAGTCTTTGTTTCTACTTTTTGTCATTCATTTTCATGATTTGGAGCCTTTCTTTTTGGTTGCATGACTCCATAGCCCAATGGCATACTTTAAGGCACTAGAGATTTTGGTTTCTACTCCCCTCAGCTATTCCAAAGTTTTCAACTAAAGGAAGTTCCCCAATTAGAGCCAACTATTATCCCCAAAAAATTTCACTCATTTTTGGGACATCCTATGGACTATTTTGATCCTACATACCAAAATCCTCTCTTCCCTTTTCAACAATTGTTTTGTGCATTCAAATTCTCCATTCCTCAAGCTTTTCAAAAATATACAGACTTAGTTTTTATGAACTCTACAGGTTCATCTCTACAAACTTAGTTTATATGGACTTTGTAAGTAGGAAATCCATGGACTAAAATCTACAGACTCCCCCAAATCTACAAACTAGTTTTTACAGACTCTACAGGTTGGTTTCTACGGACTCTATAGGATAGAAATAGGTTCAACACTTAGCCATTTTTTCTATTGGGAAGTTCAAAAGACCATCTATCAATGCCCCAAAGAGCAAGTTCCCTCTGGGAAAGATCAAACCTCAAAGAGTAGTGGAAGTTTCCAAGTGTCGTCTGTCGGGACATAGTTTTTAGTAAGTTTCAAAGTAGCATAACATGCCATGTGTCATCTACAAAGTTTAGCAGAGGCCACCAAGTGTCAATATCTACAATTTCTTCCTTGTGTCCTATTATGGCTTAGCAGATCGTAACAAGTGTCTGCATCTATGCTTCAAGTTTCCATAAGATTCATAGCTTCTTTCAATAAGCTCCCCTCTGAGTCCCGCAGAAGTTTCCAAGTGGCAAATGTGGAAGGTTTTTATGTGATTTTCTCAAAACTGCAAAATTCACCACGTGTACTTTGAAAAGCTCAATGAAAGTTACCAAGTGTCAAACTCTACAGTTCCTTCCTTTTATTTCATTATTTGAGTAAGGACTGTGGTGGGCCCTAGGTAAGTTGCTAAAGAGCAACGAAAGCTACCAAGTATCATCTACTAGGACTCAATTTCTAATAAGTTTCAAAGTAGAAAAACATGCCATGTGTCCCATTCTAGCTTAGTAGAGTGTGACAAGTGTCTACATCCACATCTCAGGTTTCTAATAAGTTTCAAAGCTTATTTCAATAGGCTTATCTCAGAGCTTAGTGGAAGTCGCCAAGTGTCAACGACTGCTATGTCTTCCTTTGGTTTCATTATTGAGTAATGACTATGGTGGGCCCTGGGTGAGTTACTAAAATGAGCGGAGCTTGCCAAGTGTCATCTTTTGAGACCCATTATAACTTGTTTCTAAAAGCAGTGAAATGTGCCATGTGTCTCGTTATAACTCAACAGAGCGTGATAAGTGTCTGTGTCTGTATGGATCTGAAAGAGTCCCAAATGTTTCTATAGTGTTTCTAGGAGCTCGATAGAAGCTGCCATGTGTCATCTTTTGTAAGACTCTCAAAAGGGGTCTAGAGCTTCTATAAGTTAAGTGGATGCTGCCAAGTGTCCTCTCTTATTTCACAGTGGAAGGTGCCATGAGTAATTTGTTAAGATCAACAAAAAGTGGCTAAAGCAAGTGGGAAAGACATGAAGGAATTACTAGGAGGATGACAAAATCGCAGCTATCAAATTAGGGACAATCAACTAGCCATTAGCTTTTAAATGATGACAAACCCGAAGACGTCAAATTTGTGGCAATAAAGTGTCTGTTGATCTTTGTAGGCTTAAAAATGAACCCTACTACATTCAAAGGCCTTAAGGCCAAGGCCGAAAGGAAGAACTGCCGAGATGAAGAACCAAAAGAACCAAAAAATGGAAAAGATGGCTTGAGGGCTCAAATTGTAGCAAGAAAGGGGGAAGACTAGAAATATCTACATAGTAGTTATTTTAGTAGGTGGAATAGTCTACAAGATGGATTCTTGAGCCCTTAAACATTAAAGACAACAGCCTATTTTCCCCCTAGGAGTAAAGACAAAATGGAAAATGATGTAGACACCAGATGATCCAGACAAAGAATTGAATGCACAACATGGTTCATTCTATGGAACAAAGTGCCAAGTCTTTCTTGGCTGCTATATATTATAATCTCTTGTATCATTTTAAGGAGATCTTCCCAATATAAAAGCAAAACTCTACCCAAATTGAAAGGTGAATACTGAGACTTTGAGCTCAGATGATTGTTCATATTATTTTATTTGAATGAGAAAGCAAGTTACTTGCAAACTTTATGGTGTTATAGCTTGTGATATTTTAGGAAATTTTTCTTATGTCTGTTTCCTAGGAGCATTCTTGTTTATTTGATCTAACAAGTAGAACAAGTGGAAGTAATCAGAAAGGTGTCCTAAAGCCAATTATTTTCAGACTTTGTGTTGTCATAGTTGTCTTCAGTGCATGTTTTCTTTTTATTCTTGTGTAAAGGATCTTGGGATGACTTTGTGCCCTCACTATCCTTTATATTCTATTTTTGTGTAAAGGACCTTGGGATGACTTTGTGCCATCATTATCCTTCATATCTCACTCTTGGGCAGTTGAGGTGGAGACTTTGTGATACATCTCAAGCTACTGGTTACTATGCCCTTGGTTACCAGTTACTTTTACTACCTGAAAAAACTCTTATTATTTTCTGCAAGAAAACTCTTGAAAGAAGAGAAGTTCCTTCAGTATTTTCAACAAGATTTTCTCCTCTATTTGTTAACATCATCTCTAAAAAAAGATAGATGGATGGCTTATCCTACCCTTGAGTGTTATTTTTTGCTTATATATATAGTATATAGTGCCTCATACTTATAGGTAACCTCCCCTTGATGAGAGGAGAGATTTGTCCCCTTTGGATGTGATAAACCTATAACTAAGGATGACCAATCTCCCTTGTTGTGGATGATCAGACCTATTTTTCTCACTAGTTAGCTGGTTGATAAAATATTCACCCAATAAATAGAAGATGCCAGGATCCTAGATGGGGGTAAGGATAACCAATGGGTATTTCTTGAACACCATGAGACCCTCATGTAGAAATACAAAGATTAAACCTACCCTACCACTTTCATCCCTAAATATAGGATGTGCAGAATGCACTGGTATGAGAAATATATAGAAGCCTTTAGGTTAGAATGGTGAATCCTCTAAGGGATTGTAGTGAGCATGTTTAAGATGGAAAATTTTTCCATAATGAAGCATTACTACATCATGTACTTAGCATTAAAAAATGTAAATAGGTAAGGATGGATGAATCTTCCCTTCACCTTCTTATCATAATTTTTTATGGATACACTACACATGATATTAAATGTGTAGTGTATTGAAATACCATTTAAGCAAATAATCATAAAAAGGTGGAGGTTGAGGCAAAGGTTTCCCCATATTGATGAAAGGGTGACTGAAGATGAAGAGGATGCCTCAAATAAATTAGACATTGATCCAATTTATGAGGTCACCATTTTGGGCTTCATCCAAAGACTCTACTATGATATGAAGCGAATAAAGAAGGAGTCCAACACTGGAAGAAGTGCCAAACAAAAATAAGACCCCTTAATCCTTGTCGAGGAGGAGGTAACCCTTATGATCACCATAAATAAAAAGTCTCCCCAACATAAGAAAGGGGAAAATTTAGAAGAAATATGAGAACACTTGAATCTCAAATTTGCTTCAAAAAAGGGGTCATCCTCCTCAATCACTTTCAAGATGTGCACTAAGACTATGTCAAAGACTACCCTAACATGAATAAGAAAGGAAAGGATTGGATTATAGCTCCCAAGATAGAGTTCTCTAACATAGACAAGGAATTAGAATAAGAAGAGTGGGGGTAGGGCACCTACATTGTGCTTGAGGATGTTGAATCCTTGAAAAGTGAAGGGACCCCTTCCCTACCATCAAAGACTGAGCTAGAGAAGTCTAGGTGAATATTGAGGAAACTTAGATCTAGTAAGGTTGACACCCAAGGGCAAAGGAGATATGGGAATAGGAGGAAATAAACAAAGAAAGGGTGACAAATGAGTTCATCTAGATGATGGAGGCCAAAGAAAAGAGGAAGGAGGAAGAGTGCAAAGTGTTGATGGAAGAACTAAGTTAGGTAGGAGGAATGGGCAAGGATCTTGAAGAGGCAACACATTTAGGCATGCAATTAGAAGAAGATTTAATATGTAATTAAAAGGCCATGGGCATTGATCAAGGACATATCAACATAGTTTTGAAATTACACTAGAGTCATAAGAAGATGAAGCCCAAGGGCATGTTCTAGGTTTAAATTAATCGACTAGAGGCAAAGGAGATAAGTGAGTGGGAGAAAAAGTGTGTAGTGTAATCCATGAAAAAGAAGGATAAGAAGGAAATGGTCAAGAAGGAAGAAGTAGAGAGAAAGGCCTAGGAGGAGAGGGTCAAGTATAAGGAAATAGAGGAAGAGGCAACCCAGGAAGAATGGGCTAGGATGTTGAAGTAAAGGGAAGAGAAGAAGGTCGCCATGAGTGAGGGACCAAATAGAGAGAAAATACCATAAAAATTACTGAGTGATCCCATTATCATGATATAAGAAGCTATATAATAGGCACTCCCTAGATTTGAAGGGGCAATTGAGAACTAGGAAGGTGATACTGATGCCTTAATGAAAATAGAGAAGGAGGTATAAGAATCAAAAGAAGAAAAATATGGTGAAAGGAAAATATGCACCATAGAGCCACTAACTAAGATAATGGATGAAAGGGAAAATTCCAACAAAAAACCCTTAGAGGAAAGAGAAGGAGAAGAACAAGAATAAAAATATACAAAAGAAGGCACTAGTTCAAGCACTAGCATTAGTGAGGAAGAAGAGTTGGGAGAGGAGGATGAGTTTACACTAGGTAATAGGGAAAGAGTGCAATAGGAGTTTAAAGAGAATGAAACCCTCTACCTAATGAAGTGTATGTCTCCAAGAAATGTTATGACTCTAAAATTCCACTAGGTCTCTTAGGTTCTAGATTATTATATGGATAAACCAAAATTTGAGGTTCCAACCAAGGCAATTTGGGGTGCCAAGAAGCCAAACAAAGGACATGATTACTAGCTCCTAAATCCATGTGACATGAACCCATTATGCTCAGCTAATGACTTGATCAAGATGGATTTTATTATAGCACATAAGAACATCATCAATGATGTTCATTCTTATAGCTAGAATAAAATAGTGAAGAAGGATGAGAAGGATCTCAAGTAAGCCAAACTCAAACTATGATAAATTGTAGAGTGCATAGGAGAGGTAGAGCCATCCCTCTTAGGTGAGGTGGACACTTAGAAAAGAGTGAAGTAGACCAAGTTTGTGTACTAGTGGAACACATGCTCCCCAAAATGATGTAGGCACTTAAAGACAAAGAGGACCCATAAAAGTCCCCAAGGAAGGAATTAAACAAAAAAATATATGTGACCAAATATCTCTTTGCTAGGCTTGAGGAGGGTGGCGATGAAGCATAAAACATATTTTATAACTTCACCTACCAAGTGACAATCATCAACACATGCCTCAAAAAGGAAAAAGAAGAAAAGGATGCTTTATTCTAGCACTCCTTCATAATGACCAGGATCAAGTGCATATAGGTGATGGAAAAGGTCAAATCCCTTAGCACTCACTTGAAAACATAAGAGTAGGACTTAGAGGCTATCTTTCAAGCCTTTTAAATAAAGTCTAGTGAGCATGGGGAGATTTTGGATGGTAGGGTGATGTACATAAAATAAAGGCTTGAGTCATTTAGAAAAGAGATAGAAAGCATGAATTTGCTTACTCTCAAAGCCACTTGCACTGAAGCGGATAGAGCCATTGATTAAATTAAGGGTGTTATCCAAGGATATGAAAATTTCAAGGTAATTTTGGGAGAAGGCATGCTCAAGTTCTACACTCTTAAGGTGCTTAAAGACTAGTTCAAGGTGGACTAGAAATTTTGTATGGAGTAATGTTGGGAACCCTTTTGAGAAAATACATGAAATGTGCCAACTAGACCTATCTTAGTGCAGGGTGACCCTTGAGGGACTACTTCCACTTTTGTACATTTTTATGCCAACTTGAGAAGTCCTTGTGAATCTCACACCAACTAGAAGGTAGTTTCAGGACATTGACTTACATAAAGACACTCATGCTAAGTCCTCTACATGGTGGCTCGATAAGAATGGATGATAGAGAGTGGGGTAGGTGATATAGTGACCTTTTCATGATAAATCATTCTACTACATGTGCCTATCCACCCTATACAACATAGTGGAGTATAATATGAGCTATACGTCATCACTAGGCATGCACCTATCCAATGTGGTAAGGATACTTTTCTTTGCCTATAAAAGAAGGTTCACTTTTGATAAAGAGATGATTAAGTGCAGTGAATATCTGGTAAAATTAAGAGAAACCCCTTGGTATTTCCTTTATGTATATAAGTAGTTAGGAATTTGAATGTATATCCCAAGCTTGTGTGTGAGCCCTTTGGCATGAAAGTAGTTAGGAAAAGAATATACTCTATTAATTGTATTGAATTTTGTGGTTGGACTATAAGTTAATGAAGAAGACTATTGAAGGACTGAAGTGTTAATCCTTGTTTTATAATATGAGTGATGTTATGCTTATGGGTTATTTTCATTTAATCGTGTTCTAGTTATTACATAATATATTAGGATATGGAGGTTCAACCCTGGTCACTAATGATATCCTTTTGCCATTTAGCAACTTCAACCAACCTATAAATGCACTAAGTGTTGGAATCCAATTATACCAAGGCTTCAAGACCCATGCTTAGAATGCTACCTTAAGGATGTGCAGGTGAACCTATGCCATCCATATGATTTGTTTAAGTACTTGAATCATGTTATGCTAACTTATCTCCCAACTTGAACCATTAGGAGCCCTACCTAACCAATTATGGACTTACACCTTAGTATATGTACCATAGAGAAGGCTCACACCTATTTAAATAATAATGAATAAATAAGTGTTAGAAGGCCACTTGAACCCCTCTAGTTAATGTCTAGAGCCCATTGAACCCCAAGTTATGCCATGATGTAACTAGCCTAACACGGGCCTGATCCCTTCACTATTGTACTTCAGGTGAGTGTAAAAGGCTTATACCTTGTGTGAAAATGATGTTATTTCCATAACATGATTAAATGTTGTGTCCCAGACCATATTTCCTTTGCACCCAGCTCCACCAAGTATAAACCTGACTTGGGTGGAAGTTAAATGCTTGATCAAGAGTAGAAGCCAACCTAGTGGACTTTTCTACAACAAACCTATTTAAATTTAATGTTGCCACATTTTTTAAATTTTAAAATAAATGCAAGTTACATTCAAATTTTATTTTAAACAAGTTGATAAACTAAAAAAACTTAAAAACATCTTGTTAGTCCCTACCAAAGCAAAGATAATATATCTTTCATCCCAACTAATAATATTTTCACTCTAACTAATCATACTTAATACTTGGGTATCATTCATTAATGTGATGAACTTAAATTGTATATTTATGTACAAATTAAACCATAAACTATTTTCAATAAAAATGAAAGGACTAGTGGCCCTTATTTTTCTTGTTATGTTTTCCCTCAATATTCTCATCCAAGTTTTAATTTATCTTCTAATAAAAAAAATAGTCAAAATTATAATTATAAGAAGTCTTTCAGGATTAATATAAAAATAATTTATAAGGTAGTTTAATAAGTCTATTGTAGACTCATAAAAATAAGAGGGTTAGGCCTTCTAGATATCAAATTTCAAGGTCCTACCATTTGTTCCAAGTGAATCATCCCTATGCTCGAAGGTAAGGAATTTAAAAAAAAAATTGTTAGATATTATATTACCCAAGGCTTCCCTATGGGAAAAAAAGTCTTGGAATGGTTTAAATTTTTATTCATTAGATTAAAATTCTACTAATTTATAGAAAAGGTAATTAAAGTCATATCTAATATTTTTTGTAAGAATTGGTAAGTGATCTAGAGGATTTTAAGTTTCAAATAAGGAAGAATCAAAAACTAAAATCATTGGTTAAGAGTTATGAGGATAAAATCAATCTCTTTGAAGAGAGACTAAAAATCAAGACCAATGAACATGAGGAGATCATCAAATAATTGGAAACTCAAATTGGAATTGTCACTACAAAGTCTTAAGACTAATGAGGAAGAATGTATCAAGTTTGGAATAGAAATAGAAACCTTGAATGTAGAATTTGATCAGGAAATACTCAGGTTGAAGTCACATCAAAGATTTGAAAAGATTACTAAAGCTCTTGGTGATATTTTGAATAGTCAAATACCTCCACATGACAAAATAGGTCTTGGGTTTAAGGAAGACCAAAAATATAAAAAGGGGAGTCAGACCTCAAATACCTATGTATAAACTCTCAAATCTAAGACTCAATGTGATCATCAGTATGTCAAGAGTATCAACATGAAATTCAACATGAAGAGACCAATAAGGTATCCTAATGCAATGAGGTATTCCAATTATTTCAATGGTTATTATTCTACTTGTCATAACTTTGGTCATATAAAAAGTAATTGTAGAATGGTCTCAAGGGGTGAGTTATCATGGGACTATGAGAGAAGGAATGATTAGTCAATATGTAAGTACAAAAATGTTGTTTTCTATAGTTTTCATAATATGGGACACATTGAAAAATTCTATCCTAATAGAGTTAGAAGGCCCTCAAGACTTGACAATATATATGGATCTCCTAGAATGCATAAGAAGGATCAAACACTGGTATGGTAGACAAAAAAATATTGGACTGATTGAATTGAGCCCAAGGGTCAAGATGGATTACTTGATAAGATAGAGAAAGGAAGTGAAGGAATGTAAAGAACACTTGTTATCTACATGTACTAACAAGGTAATCAAATAAAATAAGGATGACAAGGTGGATGAGTCGAATGCTTCAGTCAAGCCTAAGTGGATTCTAAGGAGGGACTAGCAGTCTCATGATTGTAAGATAGCTAAATAAAATGGTTTGGATATCTTATAATCTCCTAATTTCATGGATTTTTGAGAGCCCTTTGGAAAATGGTTACTCCATTAGGTTTTATGGAGGCACTCTTCTATTAGTAGAAGCATGAGGATGTAGTCAAAGAAGGATTCATCTTGAGATTATTCCAAGTTGTCTATGTTGAAAGGTATGAAGTTATTTTATTTGTATCTTTTATTTATATGATAAGGTGAAAGTAATTTTGGTTGGTATGAGCATTTATTCTAGAGATCATTTCATGAGGATTCATGGTATGGAATGCAAGTATGAACATAGGATTATGTCTAGATACATATGGAATATGGATTGGTTTGATAGACTAATATGGTCATAGAGATAAGTTGAATGTTGTTGATAGATCTAGAATCATGATTAAAGCTTATGTATTTGATTGGTATATGAGAGGTAAGTAAAAATTTCTTCTATGATTCTAACAATGTGTTTTTAATAGTTGATAGCTTGATTTGGATTGATAAGTGGTATTAGTATCACGATGCCTCAAGGATTTTGAAAATGGTCTATGAGTCTTGATGACCCATATGATGACAATGAGATTTAATAATAAAGGGGGAGATAATCAGATGATTCATTATCTTCAAGATCAGATAAGTAAATGGTCTATGTTAAAAAGGTATATAAAAACATGAAGATAGGTTGAAGAATGTGTCTAAGACTGAGAGCATGATGGATGTTTTTGAAGCTAGAATAGGGAAATGAAGATGGATATTACCCATCACTTTGGAATCAAGGTACATAGATTAAAGTGAGTGATATTGTGTATCTAATTCCATTTGAATATCTATGTCAGATAAGAGCAAATGTCATAGCCTAGTGAGTGATCAAGAGTTTGATCTATATCATTTATATCAAGGATAACATGAGTGTTCCTATGTATCCAAATTCATTTTAATAAGGTATGCATGGAGTTAGGGGGAGAATTTTTGTATGATTCTTCATAGACTCTATGATCCTATTACCAAAAGGGAGAGAGAGCTCAAAAAGAGAGAAAGTTCAGAATGTTTTATAGACTCGAGAAATGTTGAAGATCCTATTTGTTGAAAGAGGTGTGATCAAAGAAGTTACATCATTATGAAGAAGGTTATAGGTTTCTCTTTATCATTAATGTCAAAAGGGGGAGAATGAAAATATGGGAAAAGTACCATTTTGAAATGATTTCATATTATAGTCTGTTTGCCATTAATGATAAAGGGGGAGTTTGTTGGCATGTTATTGTCATTGATGTCAGAAAGGTGTATCATGTCAAGATTTTATTATTATTGATGTCAAGATTGATTTCAAAGGTGACTAATTACAAATGGTATTATGTGATATGTCAAGGTAAATAATAATGTGATCATGAGATTTGTCATGAGTAAGGTCATTCATGAAAAAGAGAGTGTTGCATGGATTAGAATTGTCATGAGTGTTGTGAGCATGAAAGGTATAGGTCATGGAAGATGTTTAAAGATAATTTATGTATAAAAAGGAAGCATAGTGTATGAATAGGTCTACACAAGTCATTTATTTCATGATATGAAAATGTATGTGTAAAGGAATGTCTGTGCATAGTGTGTAATAATCAAGACATGAAGAGTTTTAAGGTGAGACATGTGACAAGATGCATTTGAAGGGAATATGAAATTTGAAGGAAAGGGATAATTTGAAGGAAAGAGATAATTTTAAGGAAATATATAATTTTAAGGCAAAATATAATTTGAAGGAAACTAATGTATTCTAGTTGAATGAAGGTACAGGTCAAGGTGTCAAGTGTAGTGAAAGCTTGGGCCTAGTCATGGCATGGTGAAGGTATGAATTGGTGATATGATGATACGAGTAAACTCAGGCATGTGAGAGGTTGTGTGAGAATGAGAATAAGGTGTGGATGCACTCAAAAAAATTTCAAAGTGAGTCTTTGAAGGAAGGTATTTCAGTCTTGGTCTACACCTAGACCATTCTTTAGCCTGACCTAGCCTAATGAGGCATGGAGATCATCTTTCAAGGTGAATGTGTGAAGGATAGAATGGATATAGGTAATTAAAATTGTTTTAGGAGTGATAATTAAGTATAAGGTCATGGTTTTTAGGAAATGACATGAAAAGTGATTTTGAGGTCTCTTGAGTGCACAAAATAAAGGTATGCAAATCAAAGGACTTTTATGTGTTCTTTGGAATGTGTAACCTCTACATGGAAACCTGAACTATTAAGGATAAATGGGTAAGGGTCCTAAATAAGATCTATAGTTATTGATTTTGGATTTGAGGGGCAGTCTTTTATGAATAATTGTTAACACTAAAACCTATGTTAAACCTCCCTAAAACCCTAATGATGCCCTGATGTGAAATATTTTATTAAAATCAGCATATAATAGTCTCAAATTAATAAATAAACTATTATATCATGTATTTAACTCTCCCAAGAACCTCCAAGTGGTGGTGGTTAGTCAAATGAGAGAGAAAATGCATATATAAAAGCTTGTTTATGAAGAATTTGCTCTAGCAATCAAAAGTTGCATTGGTCACAAAAATAAAATGAATGGAAAAATAAAATAGTCATAATTAATTCTAATTAAGGTATTTATATAGTTTCCACCCTTCAAATATGCTAAACTGGTCATCCAAGTTATCTAGTCATAGACAAACCTAATGGTGTGAACAGTGAAAAACCCAGACATAGATGAGAAGATGAATTTGAGTATGTTTTCATGGTATAATGATGAAACCTATTGCATGGATATGTTTATAAAGAGTTTTAATTCATGTATATGATTTCAATAAGTTTTGGAGGTTAGTGAATATGGAAAAAAGTTGTTCACAAATGACCTGTCTAGTTCAGTTTGGTCTATAAGATATAAGGTCATGAGATTAGTTTGAAAGATCATTATTTTATTATTATACCATATGTGTTTTGTGTTTGAGGATGTTATAAATATGTCATAGTATATTTTTAATTTAACATGAGTCTTTGAAAGTGTCTAAACAGGGGTTGGAGTTCCAAGTCACCATGATTGGTCTTTTGGGAAAATTGATAGTCTTGAGTAAGTTGCAGATATGATCTTAAAGTCTTAAGCTCTATTTGAAAATGTCTAATGCATTTGGTAATGAACCTAAGGTAATTTATATTTTGTTTTTGTGTTTTTTTTAATCATTTTTAGTGTCTTAAGTGTATTTTAGATTCAATATTGAAAGCCAAACTTTTTGGTATACATAGGCCTAATAGGATGGAGTACCATTAAGGGTTTTCATGAAATGGTTTGACCTAATAGGTGTTATGGAGCTAAAATTATGTTGGATAATGTCATTTTTTATGTTTTTTGAAAGGATTGTGCCATGTATAGATATTCAATGCTTTCCAAGGGATAAAATGGTAGCTTGATAAGAAGGTCTAATGCAATTTGGTCTCCATGAGACCTAAAAGTGAAAAGAGGTCTAATAGAGTTATGACAAACTAAAAGGAACTCAAAATTCATTTGAATAATGTTTAGTAGATGTAATAAGACCTATTTTATTTATTCCTAAGAGTTTAAATGTGTGTGTTTGACCAAGTGGTATATAAGAAATGAGTATATATACAAGACATTTTAGTCCTATTTGAATAAACTTAGAGTAAGAAAATGGATTGATAAATCAATGAGCTTAATCATGCTAGAAAACATGTTTTAAACCATTAGGAAATATCATAGAAACATATCATGAAGATCATATATGTGTTTTTCATTTGAATATCAAGGTCATATTACCTATTCAGTATTGAAGAGGGCTAATTGAGTGAAGAATTCTAGAGGCAGTTTTGAGAGAGATCAAGGGGAGTAGAGCTAAAATAATGATCATTGTCTATTGAGAGGTTATTATATTTGAGTAAATTACAAATTCTTGATGTATTATAGTGTATATATTTCATATTTAAAATATAAAGAGTTGAGTGGAAAGAAGTATGATTGACTAAGTTGGTGCTTGAGGGAGCTGAAGCTTCATTGTAGGTTAGAGCTTGCAGAATCAGTCTTGATTGAGTTGGTGCTTTTTCAAGAGGAATTTGGATCTATATTTTAGGTTTGTGCTTGTATAATTATCTTTAACTGAGTTGGTGCTTAGTCATATGGGATTGTATCTTAAAAAGTGGGTGCTTGCTAAAGTCAAGTGGGTGCTTAATAGATTAGGGTTGGTGCTCAACTAAATTTGATATATTGTCTTATAAGATAGTTTTTATAATCATTATTTTAGTGGGTTTTATTCCAAATGAGGTTTTACCATATATGTGATGTGTTATCTTTTTTCAAGCTCATGTGATTGGTTCTTAGTGCATTGCTAGCTCACTGTGATACTTTCTTAGTTCATAGATGAGTGGATGTAATTAATTAAAAGTTTTTGAAGGCTAATTCATTATGCTTCTAACAAATCTAAATAACTATGGTAGGCCCCATAATCTAAAGGACAATAGAATGGTTAAGAATCTTGGCAAGATAAGATTTATAGAAGGTGGTTTCCTTTCAAATGAACATATCAAATATTTCAATCCTTCTTGGCTTTATTCTGATGAATTATCTCTTTGCTACTCCAATAACAAATATCCAATTTCCAAATCCATCATGTGTAATATAAGGAACTATAAGGGTAAAGGTCTTGACCTCCATGAAAAAAGATCCATCTGTTAGAGCATTTAATGACTAAGTGATGATTATTTAATCCTTAGTCTATATTGATTATTTATTAAATAGTAATAATATATTATTTGTTAACATGAGGTAGAAACCTCATGAAAATAAATAAAATAATTTAATAATTACCAATATTTTATTTAATAACTCTTTAAGATGGTTGGAATCATCACAACAGTCACCTCCATTCAAAATTCACTAAAAATAGGGTTTACCCATATTTGTGACTTATTCATATTCATATGATTATTCACAATAATTTACTCAAGAGTTTTGTGAAGGTTATTTTGGAGAGGAGAAGTGAGAAGTTATATTGGGTAAAATTATTTTTCATAGGGGGTTTTTTACCTCATATAGGTTTTCCCATGGTAATTTTTGTGTTGTGTATAATTGATATGTGTGATATTTTTGGCTTAAAACTATATTTATAGATCATGTGTATGCATCTATATTTATATATGGATTCTATCATGGTAGTAGAGCTTGATTGAAGTGTTGGTTGATTGACAAGATCTTGGTGATTATTCAGTAAAGGATACAAAGCATTTGATATATATATATATATATACAAGGAAGAAAATCAAAAATAAATTATTTCTATCATTTTTTAAGAGATTTGGTGCTCTAAAAGGTCATTGTATGCATGTTTAAGTTGTCCAAATTCATTTTCAAGGCTTGAGAAGCTTTCATTTAGCCTATTAAATTTTTATTGACCCTATTCAATGTCATTTTACATCTAATAGGTGTGAAACAACAAATTATTCATCAAAATTTTCTTTTTGAAGTTTGTTCTGACACTAATAGATAATTTAAGGAGGATTCTAAAAAATTCAATCCATTTGGAAGCTTGTACAATTTACTGTGAGCATTCTATCATGTATAAAAGTGACATAAATAGCCACATATAAATAAAAAGGTTAGTATTAAGTCTTTGAATATATTTTAAAAATATTTGATTTAACTAAATCTCATATTTTTATGCAAGCCAACCCTGGGTCCCACCTTGAGTGATATTTTTTTAATCCAAAAGTTAAAAAAAATTAATTGATTTACTTTTTTATTTATATGAATAATTTATATATTTATTTATTTTTTGAAAAATCAGATAAAAACATATAAATTTAAATTATTGCATGTAAAATCTCAAGTGAATTCTTAGAAGGGTTGGTAGCTTTCATTTTGTTAGAAGCTTGTCACAAAGGAGGTCTTGTGTTCAAATTTCCCTTAATATTTTATTTATTTTTTTCAAATTAACTTTAAATTAAAGTGATTTGAATTTAAATCTTGGGTTGTGTGCCAACTTTCTCATGTGTAAACCCTTATTTGTTATCAAACTTATTTCAACCTTCCACCTAGTGGATCATTTTTTGATAAACATAGTTATGTAACCAATCAATCTCTAGGTTTTGGCACGTTCCAGATACATTGAAGTGGTACATTTTTTATTTTAAAGCCTATTATTAAACTTTTTACACCTTTTTTAATAATAATTTTTAAGTGATCATTTTGAGTGCAACTCTTTTGACACCTATATTAGAGCAACTCTAATTCAATTTTTTGCATTGTTTGGCATATAAATTATGTACTTAACTATAGTTTCATGTGAAATTAACTTTATTTTTTAAAATAATTCAAAAAATTATTAAAATAGTTTCACTTTAAGCATTTGTTTGATATCATGTTTAAAGGGAAGTTATGGCTTCACCCTATTTTTTTTTAGATAAATCTCAAATACTTAATGGAAATAAATATAATATATAAAAAGTTTATGTCAAAGCTGAATTTATGGCCTATAAATTATGAAATATTATCATTGAGACTAAAAATATTATTTTGAATGACATGTGACCCTTGAGCTTACCAATATATTTCAATAAAAATCATAGGTAACTATGTCTATTATCTTGTAGAGTATTAAGGATGAATTCCTTATCGATATCGATAATCAAGAGTCTCTTAAAAAAATACTTGAAAATTCCTTGAGTCCATGCATGAAGACACACACCTTTCAAATATCATTAAATTAATCTTTAAATTGCTACCTAAACCTATGAAGGGTGATGAAAAAGTTGTTGATTTTTTTGCTAAAATAAAAATATTAAAGCTCAGTTAGATGGATACAATTGTAATTTAATTCAAGATAAATTACTTTATTTTATCATTCAATTAAATATTCATGAACAAATTTGAAATTTTATTTCAATTTTAAATTCTAAGTATCAAATTGAGTAATATATCCATGACCTTACCAACTTGTCTACTCTCTTGATTTCAAAAGAGTAAGTTATGACAAATTTTGATTCTAAAGAGAATGCTACTCAAGTATTTCTTACATTAAATAATATTTCTGATAACAATAAAAACCATAAATCTAACCCTAATTCTAATAAAGGTAAATATAGGAATAAGATATTAGGTAATAAGAATCATACACCTAAGTTTAATGGAAATTATAATTTATATGGTAAATTTTGTTATAAAAAGAAAACCTGTTATAAAAATAAAGATAAAAATAACAATTAAGCTTCTAAAAATAACAAAGATAAGAAATCTAATCAAAACAAGTAGAAGAATCAAAGACCTAATCAAAATAACAATGAGGATTCAAATGTTATTGCTTTGTATGTTATTTTATTTACTTCAAATGAAAATGAGTGGATTTTAGATAGTGGTGCATTGTACCATATGACATGCTTATCTAATATTGTATGTGATTCTAGATATGTCACTGAAAGAATTTATTTAGGAGATAATTTGTTTTTAGAAGGAACTAAATAGGAAAAAATAAAATTTGTAAATGTTGTTATTAATGATGTTTTATTATATACCTAAGATTAAAAAGAATTTGATATATTGGTCTCAACTTACAAATGATAACTTTATTATAACATTACTTAAATATGGTCTATTAGAAATCATTCCATTTTTTTGATTGTTGAAGGTGTTCAAAAGAATAGTTTATATATCTTTTCTCCTTATTTTACATGTTTTCTTTCATCACATAATAATAATGAATCTTAATTATGATATGAAAGATTAGGACATGTTAATTTTATAATTTTACATGATATGTTTGTAAATAATCTTGTTATTGGACTTCCTTATATCCCTTCTCATCATGAAACTTGAGAGGGTTGCTTACTTGATAAGCAACATACTAACTCCTTTCACAAAAATAATGATGTAAATTCCTCACATCTTGTAAAATTAGTTCATAGTGATGTTATAAGACCTCTTAAAGTTGTATCTCTTAATGGTTCTTTGTATATTTTTACTTTTATTTATGATTACATTAGAATGATCTAGTCTTTTTTTATTAATAAGAAATGTGATGTATTATCTAAATTAAAGGAATTTAAAGCTAGAGTTGAAAATACATCTAATTTTTTATATTAAGATATTAATAACTGATAATGGTGGTGAATATGTTAGTAAAGAGCTTTATTTTTTTGCATTAGTTGTGGTATTCAAAGGGAACTAACAAATCTCTATTCCCCTCAACAAAATAGTATTGCTAAAAGGAAAAATCACACCATCATAGAAATGGATAAAACAATATTCCAATCTACAAATATTCTTAATTTCTTATGGGCCAAAGCCATGAACATTGTTGTTAATATTCTAAATATAGTCCCTACCAAAGCCTTGCATCTTTCTACCCTTTTATAAATGTGAACTAAAAATAAATTTAGTGTGGCTCATCTCAGGATCTTTGGTAGTCATAATTTTATCTTTATTCTTAAAGTTAAAAGAAAGAATATTGATCCCACTTCATATTATTGCATTTTTGTAGGTTATAGAGGTAAGAAAACAGGTTTAACATTATATGATCCCTCTAAACATCATATTATTGAGAATAAGAATGTTCTTATTCTTAAAAAAAGATTGTGAACCCTCTATGGATCCTCCTTAATGTTCTTCTATTGATGAACCTAACTCTCATGTTTCTCTTTATGATGAAACAAATACCCTTGAGTAAGTTGATCCATTTTTGGATAAGTTAGAGTCTGAGGAACCCCTTAAGTTTTATGTTTAATATAAAAGACTCAAATGGGTAGAATCCCTAATTCAATATTTTAATGTTGATAATATTAATAAATTAACTAAAAGTTAACATTCTTATCATACTTTAATGATTATGTATGAATGTGAATCTCAATCATTTGAGAATTCCACATAAAATGATAGATGGAATGTTTCTATGCAAGTTGAAAATAATGCCTTCATTAAAAATAAGACTTAGGATCTTGTCTATCCTCCACTTAAAAGGAATATTGTTAGTTACAAGTGATTTTATAAGATAAAATATAATATAATTAGTAAAATTGACAAATTTAAAGCTAGATTAGTTACAAGTTTATTAAAAAATTCAGGATTAACTATGTTAAAACCTTTATTCTTATAAAAAAAAAGTCCTATTAGACTTTTTATTACTCTTTTAGCTCAAAATAATTGGGTTACCCAATAAATAGATGTCAAGAATGCATTTCTATATGGTGATTTAGAAGAAGAAATCTATATGATCCAGTCTAAAGGTTTCAATGATCTTAATAAAGAACATTATGTATGTAAATTAAAAAAATATTTTTATGGTTTAAAATAAGCTCCTTGATCTTGGTATTCTAAAATTACTTCTTTTTAAAAAAAATGGATTTTTCTAACCACTATGATGATATTTTTGTTAAATTTTAAAATGATCATTTGATTCTAATTATATTATATGTTGATGAAATGGTGTTTACTAGTGATCTAACTAATTCAATTCATAAATGTAAGGATAAACTAAGTCAAATGCTTGAAATGACTAGTTTAAGCATTCTACATCATTTTTTAGGAATGGCTATATTTCAGGATAAAAAATCAATTATTGTATCACAATTTCAGTAGGCATATATTCTTCTTATTAAGTTTAACATGCTTGATTTTAAATCTACCACTAATCCTATTGAATTTGGTTTTAAAATTGATCCTAAACTTGCATGTGAAAAATCTAACCCTATTTTGTAAATAACTTATTGGAAGTTTGATTTATCTAACTATCACTATGCCCAATATTTCATATGTTGTTAGTGTTTCTTCTAGATTTATGAAGAATCATTGTTTGGATTATTGTAAATTAGCTAAATGTATTTTTAGTTATATCAAAAGAACTATAAATTATGATTTATTTTATGTATATATTGATAATGTTAATTTATTGGTTATTATGATGTTGACTATGATGGTGATATTTTAGATCGTAAATCTACTTTTAAATTTATGTTTAAGTTTGGTGTAGGTGTTATCAGTTAGATTAGTAATAATAAACCTACTATATCTTTCTTATATATAATTTGAGTACATAATTGTTATGGAAGCTTCTAAAAAATCCATGTGGTTGTAAAGGCTATTAGAAGAACTTCATTTGGATGTTTCTCAAATTACCATCCTTCGTTGTGATAACAAAAATTGTATAACTCTGGCAAAAATTTTAGTGAAGCACCAAAGAACTAAACACATTAAAATTTTTGTGAATTTTATCCAAGAAAAAAAAATCCTCAATGGTGATACTAATCTACATTTTTATCTTTCAAATGAATAAGTGACAGATATCTTCACAAAACTATTTGGTGCTACCAAGTTTTGTCAATTTTATGTAATGTTGGGCCTCTCAAAATTGCCATTGAGGGGGAATGTGCATGATAATTCCACTTCCTAATGGACATGTGTTTATTCTCTTTATATATACTTATTATCATTGTAAAGCATTTTAAACTTCATGTAAAAGTTTTAATTTTGTACCCCAATACATTAAAAAGCATAATTTGTAATAGATGTTCTTATATTATAAAAGGCTCCTAATATGCTTAGTGATTTTTTATGAAAAAATATGAGATATAATCTCAAAATAATGCTAGCCTAAACTTACTTTTGAGTAATTTATAGATTATAATTCCTTTTATTTCAAAAGGTGACTTTTGGCATGATGAAAGTTTTAAAATCTTTTAATTTTTGCACATAGTATAATTCCTTTATGGTGACTATGGCTTTTATCTCCACTTAGTATTTAGGGGGAGTGTTAGAGTATTTAATGAATAAGTGATAATTTTTTATCCCTTAGTCTATATTGGTTATTTATTAAATAATAATAATATATTATTTATTAACATGAGGTAGAAACCTTGTGAAAATAAATAACATTATTATAATCATTTAATAGTTACCAATATTTTATTTAATGACTCTTCAATATGGTTGGACCTATTACTCACAATGGTCACCTCCATTTAAAATTCAATTTAAAATAGGGTTTTTACCTCATAGAGGTTTTTCCATAGTAATTTTTGTGTTGTGTATAATTGATATGTGTAATATTTTTTGCTTACGACTACATTTTTATATCCTGTGTATGTATCTATATTCCTACATGAATTGTATCACCATCGAGCCTATCATAATAAAATAAATTGATGCATATGGGATTTAATCCACTCAACATTCATCTCACACTTTTTCAAAGTGATTCTAATAGTGAGTCAAAGGATGATTCTTCAAATAGTAAGATAGGTTCCATACTTAGTTGCTTTGAAGACCTTACCCTCACCAACCTATTTTATGAGAATTTTATTCTTACACTTGATCTTTCATATCCATCCCTAATATAGTGGTACTAACATGAAACACCTCAACTTGAAAATTTTCATAATGATGAGGTTATTTTTGAATTCTTGAGAACAAAGGATCAGTTTTTAGCAGGTGACCATAAGAAAGGGTTTCTAATTTAGTTATATGGTTCAACATACTTTGGGGAACATAAATTACATAAAAAAAATAGTTTAGCTTATACATCCAATCAAACAAATTTTGAATAATATTTTCATATTCCTACACCACCCCTAAATTATAAAGATGGATCAACTCTAGTTGTTGAAGAAACTATTCTTATGAACATTGACACCGAAGAAGATCCCAAAGTTGTTAAATTTTCCATATCACTTACTCCAAAATAAAATGACATATTTACACTTTTTCTTCATGAATCATCTAACATATTAGCATGTTCTTATGTAAATATTTTAGGGCTTGATCCAGAATTAGTAGTATATCACCTTTTGGTGCATTCATATGGTAAACTAATAAAAAAAGCTCTGTAAGATGCATCATAATATTACACTATTATTAAAAGAATAAATAAATAAGTAATTGATTATTGGTTTCATACATCCCATTGATTATTCATATTGGATATCTAACATTGTATTGGTATTAAAGAAACTAGAAGGGATTAGAGTTTACATAGATTTATGTGATATCAACAAAGCATGTGCGAAATATGATTTTACATTATCCAATATAAACATGATTGTAGATTAAAATGTAGGTCATAAGATGTTATATTTGATGGATGCCTTTTTAGGTTATAATAAAATAAAAATTACTTCTCAAGACTAACACAAAACTATATTTACAACTCTATGGAGAACATTCTGCTACTAAGTAATGCCTTTTGGTTTGAAAAATATTGAAGCCACATATAAATGAGAAATGACTATCATTTTCCATGACATGTTTCATGACATCATGGAAGACTATATTGATGATATTCTTACTAAATCTAAATCCAGAGAAGAACAACCTCAAGTGCTTCACCATATTTTTAAGCACATGAGAAAGTATAACATCAGATTGAATCTTAATAAATGTGCGTTTGGTGTGACATTAGAAAAGTTGTTAGGGTTCATTTTTTCACAACATGGCACATAATTTTATCCCTGTAAAGTTTTAGCTATCATGGATATGCCTCCACTTAAGAATCCTAAACAACTTAGAAGTCTACAAGGAAAAAGTCAAACAATTAGGTGATTTATATCTCAACTTATGGACATTTGTCACCCTTTCACATTTTTGCTAAAGAAAGACACTCCTTTTAATTAGAATGAAATTTGTGAAAAAGCATTTGAAAATATTAAATAAAATATTTCCAACCCACTAGTATTAATGCCACCTACGTATGGTGAACTTTTTTTATTATATATTTTAGTGACTCAGTTTGAACTAGGGACATTATTAGCACAACATGATGATAGTGGAAAAGAAAGGGTAGTGTATTACATAACAAAAAAATTAATATCATATGAGATTAACTACTCACGGATAGAAAAATCATGTCTAGTAGTTTTTTTGTTTCTCAAAAAACTATGACATTACATGCTCCATATAATTTTTTTTAATCATCATGGATATACCAGTTACACCCATTTTTTATAATTTTTTTGTTGATTTTTTTTCTTTGAGAAGTTTGAATCACATGCCCTCTACAGAGATAGATTTTACTAGAGACTTATTATACAAACTCAACATTAGAGGACTAGATATTGATGATATACCATGTATCTCTATGTTTCTATGAGAATGCTATGGAAAATGATTATATATGTGAGAACACAAATTATATCAAATTTATGTAACATGATGGATATGCATGAAAATTTTATTAAAGAAATCTATAAATTCAAATAAGATAAGAAATAAAATGAAATATTAATCTAGACTAACTCAATGTATGATAGAGTTGCAAATGAAAGAAACAAAACAAAATTATACCTTATCACAAAATAAATCTTACTTCATTATGATGTGAATTTGATTTTCTCTCTTTGAATTATGGTTGATCAATCTTATAACACAAGGGAAAATGGGTAGTGTGATGGTATGTAATCTCTTATAATCTCAACATGATAAATTTTAAATTAAAAATCTTGGTTAAATTGGAGGAAGAACCTCTAATTTATGGAATTTGGAAAAGGATGTGAACCATCCATCTTGAGATGAAGTTCAAGGGATGAGAATAAAAGGTAATTATTAATTCATAATGTAAATTTTGAATTAAAAATTGTGTGGAGAATATGCAAGACTCAGACATGAATATAAAATTAATATAAGAGAAGTATATGATATAAAATTAGTAAGTGGATATAAGGTGGATTATTAAATTGAAGAAAATCAGATCATGAAAGATAATGTGAATTAAGGTGGATTATTAAATTATATCATAGAGTATAATAGAATAACTATGGATTATTAAATTAGATTATAAAAGACAACGAGAATAAATGTGAATTATTAAATTAGATCATGGAAAAAAATGAGAATAAAGGTGGATTATTAAATCAAAATGGTGGGGGATATGAGGAGTATTTGGGCTTGTGAGGATAATTTTGATTTTTTTAGATTTATGCAAATTATGAATTTACAAAATCCATGGAATTTTTAATTAGAGAAATATTAGTTAATTAGCTTTGGATTGATTTAGGGATAATAAAGTAGTGAATAGTGAATAATAAATAACAAATAGTGAATAGTGATTAGGAAAAATTAAAGATGATTAAATAGGATTAGAGATGATTAGTTATTTAATGAAAAGAAGGTTAAAATCAACACAAAGTGCTTGATTTTAAGTGTCTACATTTTATGATTTTTTGAAAAGTTGTTGCAAGACATTATCAAAGTAATGACTTTTCAAAGAATGAAAAAGTTAATGAAAAGGTGCAGATAAAAAAATAGATGAAGAAATAATGGATTTTATGATTTTATCATTTATAATAGATAGGTGAAGGAGTTTGGATAGAAGAATAAGATAATGATGGGAATAAAATGAGGGACTCATGATGATACCCCCTTGAGTTTTCATACGGTAAAGTGGAGGAACCCTTGAAATGATGTAGGAGGAAAAATGATGAAGTGGTTATAATGAAGTTCATCAATAAATTGAAGCACTAGAAATTGATATCAAAATTGCAAGGTTAAATTTGGTGTAAAATGAGTTTGCCCCTGTCTAAACACTAGAGAATAGATAGGAAAAAGATTATTTTTTGCTCGAAAGCTTCACACTTGGATAGTGCTCAGGACTCAGGGGTCACATGAGCAAAGGTGGGAATGATATATCTACCTAAGCTACATGCCTTAAAACAAAAAAATATAAATTTTTCAATTTGAGAGGAAGAATTTATAGAATTTATAGTTGTAAGTAGTTGATAAAGATTGATAGAATTTCAATTAATTAGGGCCTGCAATTATGGAAAATAATGGATGTAGAGTATTAAAATGATGGATTAGAGGGGGAAATATTTGAATGAAAGGGGATATTCTATAGAGAGAGGATGAATCAGAAAGTGTAAATGGATGGAGATTGTATGAATGGTTAGATAATTGACTTGTGTTTGTTTTTGCCTTCTGTTGGAATTTCAACATAAATAAGTGAGTAAGAGTTGAGAAACTTAACTTTTAATTTTGCATAAAATAATAATCACCAATGATATAAAATAACCATGATGAATATATGTGTTTGATGCATAAGGACCGAAAAGATTGTAATTTATGTAAAATAGAGTGCATCATGATATGGAAAAATCATAATCACACTATAGTGTAATACACAAAAGAATATTGAATTAAAACAAGATAAAAATAAATAAAAACAAACAAGTGAAAATATGATCAACACAAATAAAAAGAAAAAAGAAAAGTATACATAAACAAAAATGATGAGTTCAAGATAAAAGAAGTAAATGACAAGACAGAATACAAGAAAATCAAGAGAAAAAAAATTTAATGAACATAATTTTAGCATAATCACAACAAAAACATAGGTGAAAACAAAAAATAAAATAGTCAACACTGAAAAAGAAGAAAATGACATGACTAACATCCTAAGCTAAAGTTAAGACTTGTGGTAACCCAAATTTATGAAAATATTAAATGATGGATGAGGAAGACCTAAGATAACCATGAAATTTTAGATATAAATGAGAACAAGTGAAATCACATGTTGGATGAATGGAGATGATGGAGATAGTGGCCGGACTGACCCTAGGGGCCCCATGCCCCTTAGCATTACCTACATAGTCTAAACTCTCTTACCATTGAAAATGGTGTGAATGCCCATGATAATAAGGATATATTTTTGGCCACATGTAGTTCTCTTAGAAATGGGGAGAATGAAAAGGAATGAGGGAATGATAAGAAGAAACATATAGAGGGAGAGGAAGATGGAAATGTACTCACCAAATGGTGAGAGTGTGGACAATAATAATGTTCACAAAAGGGAGAGAGCCTTATGGAAAGAGGAGAGGAGTGGGAGAAAGGATGAGGATTTCACTGATTTAGTAATGAGATAATCATAGTGTTCACATCATATAATGCAAGACAGAGATAATATATGAGTGGGAACTCATATAGTGACTGATACAGTCATGATGTCCATCATATCTAAGGAAAGAGAGGGATAACAGATGAGTGGGAATGTATATATTGACATATATAGTCACATTTTACACTCCATCTAAGGTAAGAAATAGATAATATATGAGTGGTCATGCATATAGTGACTAATACAGTCATATTGTACACTACATCTAGGGGTAGAATATGATGCATTAAAAACTAAGGAATATGGGTGCACTGGTAGTTGAAGGGAAGACAAGACTAACCCAGATATGGTATGAACTCATATAATAAGCATTAGGTTGTGGATATCAATACAAAGGTAACTTTGAGAAATAAACCTTGGGATAAGTTTGTACAATTAGTTTTATAATGGGAAAAGGGTTACAAAATGGTTTTCAGGTGAAGGGACTTGTTGGAGCAAGACAAGGTATAGAAAGAGTACCTATACATAACATGCAAATAAATTTAAGGAATTAATGGATGTACTTTAAGTATTACACTTGAGAATATTTTGTGCATTAAAATAGAGTGGAATACATGAGGAAACATGCATGGCTATGCATGTAGCAGTAGTATAAACTATTAAACGCACAGTAATGAGTGAGGAGCTTGAGTTAAAATGGGTGAAGATGAGGGAGAGTCAATAATAGATTATGTGAAGGTTGAAAAGGATATGCATGAAGTAGGAATTATAAGATAGTTAGGTCATAGATAAAGATGAATATAGATAATGGTGTAAGAATTCAAACATGGAGAATGAGAAAAAAGGATCACAAATCATGAGTAATGTCACCAAGTAAAATCAAGGAGGATGAGTAAAATGAAATGAAATAGAGAAATGAGAATAAAAATAAAAGGTATAATATGGGGGTGAGAGGAATTTTCTAAAAATAACATATTGGGGAATTAAAAAGGAATGTGAGAGAAGGTTACAAACATGAATGGGAAGGGGGTAATTAGAAATACAGTAGGCAATGAAAGAAGTGAAAAGAGGTCTAAAAGAGACCAAAGAGAAAATATTTTGGTGATGAAAATGAAAAATAAAGAAAAACAAAAAAGAAAGGGGAATGTGAAGGAAGAGGAGTGTAATAAGGACACAAAAAATATTATAAGAGAGTGAAGATGCAGGTGGTATTATGACCAAGTAAGCATGGATAGGAGAAATAATGATAGGCAAGGAGATAAATAGTGAAGTAAATCATATGGTGGTGTTGGAGATGAGAATGGGATGGAAGATGTGAAAGGGGTGAATAAAAATTTTAGGAATCATATGATGAGTAGACAAGAAGGTGAAGAGATAGGGTAAGTGTCAATCATCTTGTTAGAAGCGATTGACAAGCTAGTTGAATGGGTGATTAGAAAAGTTTAACAATTTGAAAAGGGGTGAGGTGGTGAAGAAATATTGGATAAAAATTTGAAAATGGATGATAGGATATGGAATAAATTAAGTAATATAGAAACAAAATAAAAGGGAATGATATGAAAATAAAAGATGAAGACAAGGGATGATAAGAAGAAAAAAGGACTATGTAAGAGGGTTGACAAGGATACAAAGCATAAAATGTTGAGAATGTGTTCTAAGATATGCATGGATTTGTCATTGATGTCATGAAAGTGGCATTAATTCCATTTCTAGTTACATTTTATATTATTAAGGTTGATTTCATGACTCATGTGCTTGAGAGATCTAACATGAAAGTATAGGCTTGATTGCATGTTGAGATGAGCAGTCTGAGGCTTGTAATAAGATTTTTTTTAGTGTGTGATCATTTTATTAGGTTTTATTACATGAGTATGATGTTTTTATAGTAGTGAAATAGGTTTCAATGTATGTTCAAGGTCTAAGTGTGGGTTACAAGTATAGGCCTAGTGTGCAAAGAGACCTAGTGTGGCCTAATGAGGGGTCAAGTTTAGTTTCCAAGGTGATATATATCATGTGATATTTTTCAGATGTGTGAGAGGTTGTTTCAATATTATTCATAAATTTTTAGATCTTGAGTTGAAGAAGAAATAATGAAAAGTGGATATTTAAGTCTCTTGAGTAACAGAATGGAGTGTTGAACACTTGAAAAGGATTTTTGTATGCTTGTTGGCATGTTCAACATTTTCATGAGATCCTAAGAAGTAAATGGAAGTTGGGTAAGGATCCTGGATTAAGTTTCCAAGAATTATTTTCTTGATTAAGGACCCAAGCTTTCTGAATGATCATTAAGATTGTAAGGTGGTTTTAACCCTCTCTAAAACCCTAATAATGGAATGATATGGAATATCTTGATATAAATGGATCATGATGAATTTTATGACCTATTTTTATGATTTTATCATGTATAATAATCTCCCAGGAACCTCCAAGTGGCATTGGTTTGTTAAAAGAGTATGTGGAAGCTATAGGAAACCCCTTATTTATCATATTTTTAATGTAGCAGGTAGAGTTGACCAAGTCAAAGCATGAAAATTATTGGAATATGATATGTGATACTTTTATTTTATGTTAATATATGTTTTTTATTAGTTTATAGACCTGAAATATTCTAAAATAGTCATGCAAGTTGCCCTATCACCAAAAAGGCCTAGTGAGGAAGACAGTCAGAAAACTAGATAGAAGTGAAAATGAGATTAGGGATTGGTTGTTAATAATTAGATATGGATAAAAATGCATGAGGTTATTATTAAATAACTATAACACATATCCCTTATGGACATAATTTTTTAATAATCTTGTGTGTGGCAGAAAGTTGATCTCAAAATGAATTGTCTAACATAGTGATGTCTATGTAAAGTGAAGCCATGAGATTGGTCTGTAAAACCAATATTGATTTTTAAACATATAATATATTTATTTAAATATGTTATAATATTTATTAAGTATCATTTAAAACCATTCTAATTTCATGAAAGTTTTTTTATAGGTGTTTTAAGTCATTATTTTCATGACTGTGTTTCAAAGCATTCAGACAATTTTTTGTGTGTTAGTAAGAGTGATCTTCCTAAGTTTGTATGCCAAGAGTTGAAGAATAAAATTCACATTAAGTTATTATATAGGTCCCATAGGTTAATTTTAATTTATTTTTATTAATGATAAACTCCTATGAAGGTTTGAAAAATCAAAGGTCCTTGACTAGGTTTTGAAGCCTGTTTGTAGTTTTGAGCAAGCATATGGAAGTGGTCAATTTGAGGTATTTTGACCTTTATTGTGAGGCATAATTGACATTTTTATGACATTGAGGTGATTTAGGTTCTATACATTTTATTTTTTTATATGATTATGTGGCAAAGTTGACTGTATGCTTGAGATATTCAAAGCATATTTTTTTGGTAGTGAGAAGGCCTAATATGAGTAGACCTAATGGTGTGGTTCAAAGAGTGAAATGAGATAAATATTGTTGGGGAAATAAGGTTAGATTATCAAGGTTATAATTTAAGTATGTGTTAATTTTTTCATCCATTTTTGGAGGCACAAGATTTTATAAAGCTGTCAAGGTGAAATGTGTGCCTTGAGAGGGCCTAACTGCATTAGGTCTCCTTTAGGCCTAATGGTGGTTTTGGTCCTTATGAGTGGTGACCGACATATGTAGTGGTTTTTTATCATTTTGAAATTTTATTATTGATATATTTCAAGGGTGATACAAGTATTTATACTTTTGTGGCTAAACAAGGTATATGAAATCAAGAGTCAAGTATATGAAGAAGGTCTAATAGGCCTAATTTGACTAGTTAGAATATTAAGGAGATGACCGAATGAAATAGAAGTTTGGAAACTAGGTAGAAGGATTAGAGTCCATAATATAGGTGTGTTTGATATTTAATGAATTTATAACAAATAATAATGATTATATAAATGATAAACTAGGTTATATGATTTAAATCTACCAAGAAGAAGGCTAGTTGAGTGAAAAGGCCTAATAGGCTGTTTGAGAAAGATAGAATAGTTTGAAAAGAAAAATAAGGTAATAATCATCATTTGAGTGAGAAAAAGGTGTCCAAATGTGATCATAGGTTTTAGGTAGATGATTTGGTGCTGAGTCATCTAGGGGGTTAGTGCCTCCTTACAAGTTAGTATTTGCTAAAGGCCTAATTCAGTTGGTTCTTGACTAGTGAGGGGTTGATGCTCCTTATGGGGTTGATGCCTCACTAAATATTGATTCATTAATTATAGGACTATAGAAAAAATATATGTGTTAGTAGGGTTTATCCCCCATAAGATTTTTTCATGTATCTATTATGTTCATGTGTTATGTTCCTACTTCATGCTCATATGAATGGTTGATTATGAATTTCTATGTCTTTATATTAGTTTGAATGATTAACGAATGATAAGTGAAATTGAAAGAAAAGTTTATACACTAATTCACCCCCATTTTAGTGTTTTTGTTTCCAATAATTGGTATCAAATCAAGGTTCCTTGTGTATTCCTAACAGTCTAAGGGAGATATTTGGAGCACAGGTATGGATTATGATAATGAAAGTGTTTATTATGATTGTAATTAATATCTATCCATAGTCATTGAAAAATCTTGTAAATTTTGTTCAAGAGATAAGAATAATATGGAATAATTCACCCATATTATAATGAAAGTAAAGTATTTAAAGGCATAAGTAGATAAAAATGTAATCAAGATGAAGACATATCAAAAATATGAGGATAGTACTACAAAACTTAAAAATATTTTGGATAGTCAAAGGTCCTCTTATGATAAGATGGGTCTTGGTTTCAAAAAATATGAAAAGGATTTTAAGGAGAGTCATATTCAAAAATTTAATGATTTGTCAAGGAATGATAATGGTGGTTTAATAAAGACCTGTGTAGAAGTGGTCAAGTTTGAAGTCAATCATCAACAAGCCAATAAGGGTTTTGTTCCATCAAAGGATATCAAAGGCAGTGGTGTATCATTAAATGATAATCAAAATACAAATGAGGCTAGATAGTCGGAGTATGTGTATTCTTTCAATGGTTATTATTTTTCTTGTGTCTTATTTGGACATAGAGCTATTGATTATAGATGGATAATTAGAATCCTATGTTATAACTATAATCAAAGAGGACATATTATAAGAGATTATAATATAAAACCTATAATAAATACACGTCAATTTAAGAATATATCTAGTCATGATACTAAAGAATGGATCAAGAAAGTAGACCATGTGGGTAAGATGAAGGATAAGCAAAAATCTAGAGGAGAAGAATCTATGATATCTCAAATTGCCTTTCATACTCAAAATGAAGATTTGAAATGGTACATAAATAGTGGTTGTTCAAATTACATGATAGGAGATAAGAGCAAATTCATCACTTTGAATAAGATTTCCATAGGATCAATACGGTTTGGAGATAACATATCTGTTAATATAGTTGGCAAAGGCGCTTTGAGCTTGGATAATGAGAAGACCAAAACATAAAATGTATTGAATGTAGATGGATTGAAACATAAATTTTTGAGTGTAATTCAAATGTGCACCCAAGGACATAGCCTAAATTTTCATGACAAATGATGTGAGATAAGGAGAACAAAATTATGTAGGTTGATTGCCAAATCTAAGAGAACTAAGAACAATCTATATGTATTAAATGAGATCACAAAAGAAAAGTGTTTTATGAACAATGTAGATTAAATTTGGATATGGCATTAGAGGTTAGGTCATTTGAAATTTAAAAATATTGTCAAGATCAAATCCAAGGGGTTTGTGAAGAACATGCCCAAAATTTCCAAACCTATAGATGCTCTTTGTAAGGCATGTGAACATGGTAAGTAGACTAGGAGGAGATTCAAGTCTAAGGAATACTCTACTGCTAGACCTTTAGAACTAATTCATGCTTATTTGTGTGGTCCTATAAGGATTCAAATAATTCAAGGTAACAACTACTTCATGTTGCTTTTAGATGACTTCACAAGAATTAATTGGGTAGCATTATTGAAAGATAGGTTAGAATATCTAGTTAAGTTCAAAAATTTCAAGGTTTTGGTTGAAAATTATATGAATGTGAAGATCAAGTTTCTTAGGTATGACACAAGAGGAGATTTTGGTCAAATGATTTTGATGCATTTTTTGAGGTAAATAGAATAAGAAGATAATTCTCAGCTATTAAGACACCTCAACAGAGTGGGGTAGTTAAAATAAGGAACATAACAATTCAAAAAATGGAAAGGACCATGTTGAATGAGTCAAAGTTATCTTATGGATACTGGAGAGATGCTATGGGTGCTATAGTTTACACTTTGAATAGAGGACATACTAGAATCAATGGTGATAAGACTCCATATCAATTGTGGAATGGCAGACTTGCTAGTGTTGAATATTTTAAGTTGTTTGTAAGTGTTATATCAAGAGAGATGAGGAGGACTTAGGTGATTTTTAATCAAGGTCTAATGAAGGTATTTTATTTGGATATAAATTAGTTAGTGCTTCCTATAGATTCTTAAACAAGATGTTTTAAAAGATAGTGGAGAGAATAAATGTGAAGATTGATGAGATAAAGAAATCATATTCTTAGTCAAAAAATGATGAAGGAGAAATAGAGATAGATGAGGATGAAGAATAAATTGAGGAGAGAAAGGAATCAAAAGTTCCTTCTAGGTAGATTCAAAAGGATCATCTTGAATCTCAGATCATTGGCAATAAAAGTGTAGGTATACAAATAAGAAGAAGAACGGTGAGTGATGTTGATCAAGATAATACTGCCTTACTATCTAAGTTTGAATCTGAAATCTATGTAAAAGTAAGTGAAGATAAGTTTTGGATAGATGCCATGAATGGGGAGTTAAATAAAATTTATAATAATGAGACTTGGGAGTTAGTACCTAGGCCTAAAGATAAAAATATCATTGGTACAAAATGGGTGTTCAAAAACAAGTTAAATGAGAATGGAGAAGTCACTAGAAACAAGGATAGACTAGTATGCAAGGGATACACTCAAGTAAAAAGAGTGGAATTTGAGGAAAATTTTTCTCTAGTGTCAAGGTTAGAGGCTATTAGGCTATTCATTAAATATGCAAGTTTCAAAGTCTTCAAAGGTATACCAGATGGATGTCAAGTCAGCTTTCCTAAATGGGAATTTGGAGGAAGAAGTTTATATTGAGAAACCTGATGGTTTATTATTGATTGATAATAAGGACTATGTATTTAGGTTGAATAAGGATCTCTATGGTTTAATATAAGCCCCTATAACTTGGTATTTTATACTAGACAATTATATTTTAGACCAAGCCTTCAAGAGAGGAGTTGTAGATAGTAACTAGTATATCAAGACTAAAAATAACCATCAATTGATAGTGGTGGTCTATGTATATAATATCATCTTTGGTGGAAATAATGAGAACATTACCAAGGCCTTTATAGAGGTGATGAAGTGAAAATTTGAAATTTTTGTGCTTGGAGAACTATCCTTCTTTCTTGGACTTCAAATCAATCAATCTAAAAAAGGTATGTTCACTTCACAAGTCAAGTATATAAAAGAGATGTTAGAAAATTTTTATATGGAAGATAGCAAGGTTGTAAGTACACCTATGGTTATAGGATGTAATATAAATAATAAGGATGAATATTCAAGAGCCAATCAGATAAAATATAGATCAATGATTGGGAGTTTATTGTATATTATTACCTCTAGACCTAACATCATGCAAATAATAGGTCTTGTGGGAAGATTTCAAGCAGATCCTAAGGAAATTAATCTACAAAAATCCAAGAGTATACTTAGGTATCTCAAGGGAGCTATGGAGTATGGATTTTGGTGTGATCAAGGAATCCAAGAAGGGTGGTTAGATTATATGTTAGTTCAAAATGAATTCAACTTAAAATGAATCAAAATGAAAGGTAACACACACTAACAAGAAAACACTACCTTGCCTAGATCAAATAGGGGAGTATAGTGAACCAATAATAAATAACAAAGATCAACAAAATGTAATAAAATAATATATTCTTACCTTCCTTGAATTCTCCAAAAGTTTTGTTCAATTGGCTTGATCTAATTGTGCTCAATAAGTCTTCATCAATGGAGTGTTGTTACCTTCATCTCCTCTTGGCATCATTATTAGCTTGGATTGATTGATGGATTGATTTTTTAGATCAGTTTTGGCATTATAACACTAGGATTTTTACTTCATGAATCTATTCATGCATTATAACTTTACTTTGATTGAGCTCCCTAAATAAAGAGCTATAGGCTTATATTTATAGGCTTTGAAATCCCTTGGAATGGGTTAAATCCTAACCTTGGTTGTGTTTATTAACCTTGGTTGAGTTTGAAAGGTGTCTAAATGGTCATGATTAGTTTGGATAGGTGTGATTTGAGATATTTTCCATTTGGAACAACTCACAAAGGTAATGAGTAACTTTTAGGATGTTCTTTGATATTTGAATTTTCCTTTTTGATAATTGATTTATTAGATCATGGATGAATTTAATTAGGATTTACAAGTTAATTAATCCCTTTTAGGCATTTTCTCATTTGTTGCAAGATTTAATTTAATTAAATGTGTTTTTGTTCTATTTAATTGATTTAATAGGCCAAATTAATTTAATTGCATATTATGAAGCCAAATTTGAGACCTTCAAAAATTCTTGGGATAGGTATTCAATGGTTAGAAATAATTGGTCTAAAGTTGGGTATGAATCTAGTGGTATCCAATTTTACATGTCTATAGTTTGCCCTTATTTTGGAAGGCATTGCAAGTTGTAAGCATAGTAACATATTTTTAAAGAATAAAATGGTTTTGTATGATTAAAATTTCAATAGTGATGAATTAACTATAGTTTCCCCCTTGAAGGAGTGGTTGTCAGAAGGAGTGGTGAATGATCCCTTGAAATAAATAAGTGAGATGAGGGGACCAAAAAAATAAAGATGATGGGGTGAAAACACAATGATTTACCCAAAGTTGGGAAAAATCACTAAGAAATACAAGTGAGATGGTGTACAATGGTTTGTCCAAAGGTAGTTATAAGTATTGTACCATGATAGTGGCAATGTGGGATGGTAAAACAATGATTTGCCTAAAGGTAGTTATAATCATTGAGAAGATGGAGTTACCCCAGTTAGGACAGACAAACAACATAAAAACATGCCCCTATTGGGAAAAAGAATGTAAATTAGTGATAACACAATGATTAGCCCAAAGGAGGTTATAATCATTGAGAATGTAAGTGTGATGGTGTATAATGGTTTGCCCAAAGGTGGTTATAAGCATTATACCCTGATTATGGAAAACATGATTGATTGGCTGATGATTGAAAACATGATGATGATAACTTGATACAGAGGATAAAGATGAATTAGGATAACCTATTAGTAGGGAGATGCTCATCTGAACTAACAAATGCTGAAATTATTTCATTGTTTAATTATTCTATTTAGGATAATATTGGGATTTGATCTAGATTGTTATTGATGCTGGTGCTGGTGCTGAAGAGATGTTGATGTTGTATTGATGGTGTAGACTTCTCAAAGATGATTTTTGTTGTAGAACCTAATGATAGGCATCATGAGGATTTCACTGAGATATACATAAGGACTAATTCTCATGATCTAATACTCAATTGAAAATAATGTACCAATGATAAAAACCATGATGACAATGTTAACATTTTGAATATGAATCGATTCAAGAATAGTGCACAAGGAATCACATAATGAACACACATAAACTAGATTGAGGCAACAATGTTGAAAGCAAATAAACAAGATTACAAACAAATAAATAATAAAGAAACAAAGAAAGAAATAAATAAATAAAGAAACAATAGTTAGTCTCAATGTTAGTATAAACAACGTGATGAAAATTTCCCCTATAAAATAAGTGATAACTTAACAAACAAACATAAATGGGAATATAAGAAAAAGAAGGGGTGGTCAATCTATCTCGATATACACTAGGCAAGTGGATGCTACTTACACAGTTTTATGGAGGATATATCCAATAAAACTTTAGGCTAAATATATTTCTCCAAGGAACTGGGATAGAAGAACATGTTGATAGAGAAAACAAACATGATGGATGTGATAGAAGAATAGGATTGAGCTCACAAAAAGGTGATAACATGAGATAACAAGGCCAAAAAGGACATAGAAACTAAGTGACAAGTGGTTCTTATGACATAGTAAGGGTTCCTAAAATTATTAAGGGAAAGAAGTGGTCAAGGTTTTTGTTTTTTCTAAATGGTTTTCAAATGTTTTGGGAATTTTCAAAGTATCTCAACTCAATGGAGAATGATGAGATACTAAACGGTCTATGCTCACAAAATGGAAAGAGTGTGGAAAACTTGAAATGTTACTTGCAAAATAGTGAGAGTGTGGAAAACTTCAAATGATTGGTCATAAAATAGTGAGAGCATAGTGAAAAGGGGGACTAAGCTAACATCAACATGAATTGAGCATAGCTTGCATAGTCCTGAAATGGCCTTAGATCACAGTAGTTTCAATTTATAATAGAGGAATCTAACTAGTTTAGTAGTCAATCCAAATAAAATAGGCACATTTGGCATAGTAGTATAGTTATGACATAGGAAATGGCTAGTTGATATGCCAAGGCACAATAAACAAATATTATTCCTAGTTTACCCATAGGTAGTTATAACTAGGATGCAATTGATTAGATGAATGATATTAATATACCCATAGGTAGTTATAATTAGTAGCAAGATCAGTGAACACTAATTTGCCCCAAAAATTGATATAATTAAACTCACATAAAGAAACATGATAAGAAGGGAATAAGAAATCAAGGATACAACTGTCAAATTTCTATCATACTACCCCAAAATACTACCTCCATTTAGAATGCTTAAAACAACTAATGAAACTAATCTGATTCTTTATGTTGAAAACATGAAACCAATGGATGAACCAAGGTTAAATGGGCTAGGATAAGATGGATCAAAACACACTTTGTTTGATAGAATGAATATGTTTGGAATGGGATGATAGGATATCAAAGTGATAGGATGGTAGGATGGAAACATGATAGGATGGTAGGATGGTAAAATGGTGATGGTATAAAGAAGAATATTGATAATATGGTACAACTTGAAATGGTCCTTATAGATAATACACCAAGTCACTCAAGCATAGTACCAATTGAGGTGTATAATGTTCATAAGCTCATCAAATCCATCCCCATCTATTGTGTCAAGACTTTATGATCCCACTCCATAATTTTCCATAATAATGAAAGGACCTACCCAAATCGGTTTGAACTTGCCTTTATGCTTATTTTTAGTTGTGGTATTCTTTTGGTTCTCTTTAAGGATAACATAACGAAGTTCGAATTATTTATGTTTCATGTGCTAATTGTAGTGAACTATGAGTCAATTTTGATATGCTTTTAGATTATTCACTGCATCTATGGATTTTTTGTCGAGTAAATCTAGCTCTTGTAGGTGAGCTACTCGATAATCATTCTCATGAAGGACATGTTTGAAATAGATGCATAATTAAAGTAACTCAACCTCAATGAGAATAATGGATTTGGTACCATAAACAAGTGAGTATGGAGTGGCTCCTCTTGGTGTGCAATAATTACTATGGTAAGCCCAAAGGGCATAGAATATTTGAAGGTGATAATCATGACAAGAATCATTGACAATATTTTAAGGATGTTGACAATGTTTTTATTTCATGCTTTAGCCTAGACATTACCTTGAGGGTAATATGTCATGGATAAATGTTGTGTGATGTTGTATTCGGCACATAGATGTTTGACATCCTTATTCTTGAATTATCCTTCATTATCAGATATAATGTTAAAAGGGATACCATAGTGGAAGATGAGATGGTTGAAGATGAAATTAGAAGTTTGATTTTTAGTCATGTAAGTGAGGGGTATAGCTTTGAACCACTTAGTGAAATATTCTATGGTGTTAAGGATATGTTTATGGCCATATGATGAGGTGGGGTTTATCTTCCCAATGAATTTGAGGCCCCATGTAGAAAATATCCATGGTGTCAACATTGGTTTTAGAGTTTTGATATTAATATGAATCAAATTTTCATGCCATTGACACTTATCACATATTTTGACATCTGAATTTGCATCTGCATCCATCATTGGCCAATAATAACTAGTATGCAATAACCTTTTGGATAGGACAACCCTGCTGATGTGGGATCCATATACTCCTTTTTGAAATTCTCATAATGCTAGAATATATTTTATTGAAGGTAAATAATAAAGTAGAGTTCCATCAAAACTATGGTGGCATAGGGTTAGTTTGAGTAAGGTATAACATTGGGCATTATTGATGAAGGATTTGGTTTTTTTTTGGGATAATTCTGGTGGTAGAACATGGTTTTGTAAATAGGCATATAGGTCTGAATACAAAGTAGAGCTGGGACTAATAATATCACAAATCATTATGACAGTTGAAGGTTCTTGAGCTGGCACTATTAGATTTTCTAGAACAAATTTATATCCTTTGGTTGTGTCTATATTTTGAATCAAATATATGATGGTAGCCATGGTATATTTTATTCTATTGCTTATCCTTGGTATATGTTCAAAATGGATGTTGACAATTTGCTACTTAATATTACCAACCATGGCCTTGTAGGGAACTAACTTGTCATATTTAGTCTAAAAGTGGTTTATAACTTGATTGATGATTAGATGTGAATCACCATAAACCTTTCAATGATGTATTTTCGATTGTACTTCCTATCGAAACCCTACCATGAGTGCTTCATATTCAACCATGTTGTTGGTACAAAATAAGTTAATTCTAAATGACTTAGGGATTAGATCCCCTTATAGAGTGATAAATAAAAGGCATGCTATTGATCCATATGTAGTGAATGAATAATCAAAATATAACTTCTAGTACTACTCCTAAAGGGGTATGTCAATAATGGCCATTATGGATTCATCAAGAAATTGGAATGTCAATGGCTTTATGTCTATAAATGGTGCTTCAGTAAGTTGATTTATAAGAACTTTCCCCTTGATATATTTTTGGTTCACCTATTCTATCTTAGAATCACTAAGAAGAATGATCAATTTGGACATGCAACCTTTTAAAGTTGTTTTGGATAGTAGATACTTGAGTGGATCTACTTTTGAAATGACCATGGTCTTATTGTTCAATATGCAATATCATAGTTTTTGAGCTATGAAGACCATATCTAGATAATATTTTTTGATAGGCATATAATTGTGTTCATACGTGACCAACGTATGTATTAGATATTACATTGCATGCTCTTTTCCATTACATTCATGTTAAGCTAGAAGTACCCCTAAGAAATTACCGATAGCTGATAGATATAACAAGAATGGTTTTCTTGGTGTAGGAGGAAATAGAATTAGTGGATTAATTAGATAATATTTTAGTTGTTGAAAATATTTTTGATAATCATCATCCTAAAGAAATGTGATACCCTTATTTAGTAGGTGTGTACAAGGATGGCACTTATTAGCCAATTAAGATAAGAAGCATTTGATGGATTGGATTTTGCCCTAGAAACTATAGAGCTACTTTAGATTGGTTAGTGGTGGCATTTTTATTATGGATCATACTTATGTTGGATCAACTTCAACGCCTTGATGAGACATGATGAAGCCTAAAAAATTGCATAATGTTATGTCGAATATAAATTTCTTAGGGTTGAGCCTAACTTTGTATTCACATAGTTTCTAAAATATCCTTCTCAATGCTTTCGGATGATCAAACCTAGTCTTTTATTTGCCTAAAACATCATCAACATAGTCTTCAATAATATCATGCATCATATTATTAAATATGACTATCATGGATCTTTAATAAGTGGCCCTTGAACTCTTAAGACCAAATGAAATAAATTGATAATAAAAATGTTCCCCATGGAGTGGTGAACATTTTTTTGTGTTGGTCTTATGTTAATTTTGATCTAATTGTAGCTTGAGAAGACATCCATTAGTGAAAAAATCTCATAACCCACTATATATTTGATAATCATGTCAATGTTTGGCAATGGAAATTCATCCTTAGGGCAAGCTTTGTTTATGTCTTGAAAATCAATATAGATTCTAATTCCTTTTTTCTTTTTGCTCATAGGTACATTATTAAAAATATATTAAGAACAGTCAATTAGCATGATACATTGCGCTTTCAAGATTTTTTATAACTCTTTCTTGACAAATATAGTAATGCAAGGATGTATCTTACGTAACTTTATTTCACTGGTTTGGCATCAAGATGTACCACAAGATGGTGAATAAACAAGGTAGGGTTCAAACTAGGCATGTCAGAATAGGCCCATGCAAATATATCAAAAAATTCCCTCAATAAGGATATGAATACTTCACACTCTTCCTTAGTGAGGGACATGCCTAATTTTATCCATTTTGGGTTAGATGAAGACCTGATGTTTATCTATGTTATGTCTTCCACTAGAAGAGTTGAACCATCTTCTAGGATAGTGGTCAATGATTTGAATAATTTGATAATGTTAGAATCCTATGTTAGGAATGGTTCTTCACAATTTCCAAGACATGATGAATCAAAATATCCTAATGGGAGATATGTCTATGTGACAAAAATAGTTGGAAACTCCTGTCTAATTTGATCAAATGCTTGTTGTTACTTAAGACTGAATTTAGATACATAGATAATGCCATCATTATTGGTTCCTTGAATGATATGATCAAAAGATTGATGTTATTTAGATTTAAACTTAGACCCATAGATAATTTTTTTATTGGTGGGATCTAGGTCTAAATTTGAAAAAGGTTAAACACCCCCATCTAGTGGCACCTAAAATAGGGTTTTACCACTAGACTAACTTTTATCTTTACTATTTCCTTGGTTAGAAAGTGCCTCAAAGAGGTTTTTGCTTAGGGACCTCAATGTTTTATTTAATTATCTTTGGCTAAGGGTGTTCACCCACTCTCCAAAATAGGATTTAGGATCCAACTTGATTGAGAACCTTGATTTATTATCTCCCAATGGAACATTGTCCCTAAAGCCTATAAAATCATAGAAAGCTTCATCATTTTAAAACTTATCAATTAACATTTTAGATTCTTGTTGGTCCTAGTCTATAAGTTGGGGATAATATAATGGTAATGGATTATCATGAATGACTAGTTGAAGGGTAAAAATGACATTATTATCAAACAAAATGGTTTGGGTTAAGTCATCAAATTGGCCATGATCGGACTCTACTTTGATATCAGCATTGTCATCACTAGTCATTAGCGATGAAACTCAAATAAGATATGTAGGGTCACCTTGAGGCAATTTAAATCCAAGCCCATAGCCTCCTTTATACTTAGTCATAGAAATTGGCTCAATTTCTCCTTGTTAATTTGGCCCAAGGCATCTACCTTCATAGTTTTGGTTTGCCATGATCCTATTAGGAATATGATACTTTGCATTTTTGTAAAAATTGACCAGCTTATCATTGTACAACCATGATTCATCTCCTTTGAGAGGGTCTTGTTCTTAGCTAGATGTTTCTATAAACGTGACATGTCCTAGATTATAGAGTTTACCTTTGCCCTTTTATTTCCATTCCATGCAAATTGGTTTGGCATTGGGTCTTCCAAAGGACTTTGGGTTTTATAGAAGTTTTGCAATGTGAAAGGTGTCATACATTAGATAATCTTTTGGGCCACTGGTTGAGATGGTATAATGATTTGAATCTTTAGGAGGTAGTATGTGGGAAATTGAATTAAGGGTTTTAAGATCAATGCAGTTATCCTTTCATAAATCAAGGAGTATTGCCTTTCCCTTGTCTTACTTGGTAATTAGATTCATATATAAATTGTAATTGTAACTCTTTAACTTGGCCTCTAGATGTTTGAAATGCTTGTATGGATGAAAATATCTTGGTATACAAACCTCCATTCCTGAATGAGATAACTTGATACACTAGTGTAATGTCGATGGGATTGCACAAATATCATATAACCAAAGTCTACCCAAAATCATATTGTATGACAAGTTGAGATCTAGCACATGGAAAAGTATATCATGGGTTAAGGGCCCAAGGATAAATGGTAAACTGATAGTGTCTTATGATTCTCATTCTTCATTGTTATAGGCTTTGACGGTGATTGTTTTTGATTGAATATCCACCATAGTGTATCCAAAAACCTTGATGAGATTTAGAGACACTATGTTTAGACCTGATCCATTTTCTATAAGGACACACTTCAATTTATGCCACTTTATGTAAACTTCAATGTATAATGGATTATTATGTAGGGGGCCAAGGGATGACATGTCACTTTAGTTGAGGGTTACTTATTAGGATGGAGATAGGTGTCCAACCAAAGATTGAAATTGGTTAGGGGATATGCCATTTGAAACTATGGATTAGCTAATTAACTAAGATGTTTTTGTGGTTTTCTAAAATATGAAACAAATCTAAAATGGAGATTTGTGCTCACATTTTTTGCAATTATTCCATAATGTCAAACATATTTTCTTAGATAGTGGTAAATGGATTGTTCCAAGGTAGAATGAATAGTTGGATGATGGGTGAAGTGGAAGATGGTTGTTAGTAGAGGTTCCTAATTCAACAAAACATGCTAAGGATGAAGATAGCTAAGTTATACTAGTTTGCATAAGAAAGAGTAATGAATTCATAGTTAATAGAAGCATAATAGAGATAAATGATGTGTGCTCAAAAGGAAATAGATTAACCAAAGAGTTTTTTAGATATAAAAAAACATTTAAATTGATTTTACGATAGATTAAACCTTAGCATTAAACATGATAACATAAAACAAGGATAATCGTAATAAATTTGATAGGTAACCATGAACCAAATAACATATATATTGATCTCAATAAAGAGGTCAACAACTTCTTCATACAAGTGCATATATTTATAGTCATTATAGCTCTTGAATATTCATATTATTTTCTATATGATGACACTAAAATGAGGAGATTATTCACTTTCTATCATTTCACAAGCTGAGAAGATAAGAAAAAATACACAAGTTGACAATTGCATATATAACACATAAATATTCAAGGAATATCCTATGAAGTCTTACTTATCTAATTTTATTCTCCCAACACTTTCTCAAACTTAAAGTGTTGTCTCATCCTAAGACAAAGACATAGATTCATCTATCTATGCATTGAGGGTAGAAGTTTGAAAATTTGGGTAGACTAGCAAGAGTTGTAGTCAAGGTGTTGTTTCCAGTTTTCACCTTTTGCTCACTACTTAGCTACCCTTTTAGGTTTAAAACTAAGAAGCCTACTAACCTACCAACCTTTTAGGTTTTCAATAGGCTAGCATAACTACGTGGTTTCCCTTTATAGGTTTTCAACCATCTTGGCCTTGCTTGTCTCACTAATAATCCCTAATACAAAAAAACTATTCAAAATTATATAATTTTTTTCAAAAACTTACGTACTGTGCAATACTCAAATGGTAGGTGGTGGTGTGTTTGAGGAAGAAGGATATATATTAGGATTATTGACCTCTATCTAAGTATTTTTACATTACATAATCACTTGTTGGAGTTTGAAGGGTTGCATGTACATAAGAACATTGAGCATTAGAGTCACATCACTGTAGATGGAGCCAAGTCATTCTTGAATGCATCCTAATCTAGCATGACTTCTTGAACCATGAAAATCATGACACACATTAGTGTGTAACTCCTAATGAGTTCCTTTGATTCCTCATCATGTGTATCACTTAGGTCATCCATTATATTAGTAACCTTCACTTGGATCTCTTCAGTCAACTTGTCTAACTTTTTTGTGTGTCTCCTTACCTATTCCTCTATAAATGCACTACATTGTAAGTCCAATTGATAGCTTAGAAGTTGATCACATACATTATCTTGAGCATTGAATGATTTTTGGAGATTGAGTTTATTTTCATTAGTTGATGCATTTGGGGTGTGCATGGCTATGCAGGTTGTGGACATTATGTTGAAGTTTGCACTAGAGCTAGATAGGGAATTGTCAAGCTACTAATTCCAATCCAAAATACTATGTGTGAGTTGGTGCACTTAAATGGATTTAATATCCAACATACTTTGGTACTCTTCCAACAAAGTAATCAAATTTGTGGTATCATTCTTCACATATTAACCTAGGTTACCAAGCACACAAAGTTGTGTCATGCACTAATCTTTGGAAAGCTACATTATGAGGTCCATCAGCCTACTATGATCCAACATGACTTGTTCATAGATAACTTGAGAGGCCAAAGCTATATAAACATCTTCAATTGCCTTCACTACTTCATGCAGTCATGCCTTACATTCCACATTATCAGCATTCACTTGATCTTGATCTTGTTCTAGGGAGGATATCTTATATGCAATATATTCTTGGAACATTATGGGTTCCTCTAATTATTTCTTCAAGGGTAGATGAGAGAAATATAAAGATTCCTCTTGCCTAACTAGAAGAGTGGCCAATGTGCTCATCATCACTACAATATCTTGGCATGGTATGGTGGCTAGTGGAAGGGAAAAGGTGGTGCATCAAGTAGTGACTACTGAAACATGCCAAAATTAGACACCTCCTAGTGAAAATTGTGGTAAATAAGTTTGTGCCTATGTCATGACTGGTACTTTTTGTTGTGTTTTGGCCTCTACTATCAGCTTAGCTTATTTTGTAGTGTCCTTAGCCATCTTTTTTTTCACCTTTTTCTTCCTATTTATTATTCCATTCTTCTTCTTTGCTCTTCCTTTTCTCCTCTTCTCATCTTCTTCTTTCTTCTTCTTTTCTTCCTCTTCTCTTTTCTTATTCTCTTTCTCTTTCTTGATCTTTTCTTCCTCTTCTTTCCTCTTTTTCTCTTCAGCTTCCTCTTTCTCTTTCCTCTCCCTCACATCTTCTTCTTCTTTTTGATTATTTTCTTTTTCTTCCTTTTTCCTTTGTTCCACTTATTCTTTCTTCCTCTTTTCTTGTTCTTACATAACTTAGGCTTATGCCTTGGATTGTGTTTGTGTTTGAATTTATTTATTCCATAGGAATTCATCATGTTCCTACTTATTTTTGGTAGTTTTTTCTACCTATTGTTATGCCTAGCTTGTTACATCTTATTTCCATTTTTCCTCTTCTTCTTTTTCTTTATTATCTTTCTCTTATTGTGCTTGTTGATGTGTGATGTCTAATACTTAGGCTTGTTGGGCCATTTTTTGTGCCTTTTATATATCTACCTCTACATCCTTTTCCTTTTTGGAGGCTTCTACTTCCTTGAATTGTTATGCTACATGTTGATGCTTCTCTTCTTCTATATTTTTCTTCTTCTCTTCCTTTCTACACCTACATTCAGATGCATGGGTGGATTATTCTCTTATAGCCTATTATTATTTGACTGAGATCTACTCCATTGCACTTTATTTAACCTCATGTACCTATGGTGATGGTGGGGAGTCCTCAAGGTGTACCTATGAGATGGAAACTGACTGCTTCCTCTTACCTATGGTGACCAGTTTGTACTATGGTGGTGGTGAAAATTTTTTTGGGGTAGGTTATGGTTCTTTCTTGACATCTAATCGACCAAATGTGCATTCCTACAAAGTATGGGAGACTATTGTCTCTCACCATATTTTGGGCTTGTGTACAAGTGGTTTTTGTGGACTTTCTAATAGGGGTGAAAAAATGACATCTTATTCATACGTGGGGGTAGATTAGGGTTATAAAAATTCCATTCTACACCAAAGTTACTCCTCTTCTTTGATTGTATCCATAATTATGGATGGCAGGCAAGCTGGAAGTTCTACCCACAAGTGGTGGTACCTATTTCTAAATTTGCACCATGCACACTACCTTCCAAAAAAAGAACTCCTTTTCTTATTCCTTTTCATAAAATTTCCCAGCCATGTCTACTAACATAACTTGGTAGACCTCCTATGCATCAGTTCACATCTCCATGAGATCATACAAGCTAAATTTTTATGGCACCTTCAGATCATATTTCCTTGATATGTTATGTGTTGTGCACTTTGGAGGAGGTGACATCAAATGAGGGTATGATTTATGCTTCCCATTTTGTTGTTATGAACTAGATGCCAATTCTAATGTTTGTACCATATGAATGTTTATGCCTAATGATATGGATTGTAGTAGATTTACTCACCTTACTATGTGTTATTTTTGTCTGGCCACCTTGGCCTACACTATCTCCATTATGATGAAAAATAGAAGTGTTTTCAAATGTGAGTATGATAGCTTATGGATCATAATGAAAACTCCCTTTGGTATCAACATCACATTGGCATGTTGTCTAAAATATTAGAGGATATCTAGTGGGACTCAGGGGTGTGTTGTGATAAGATCCAAGCACTCATCCCACTATGCTTTGAAATTCCCCTCATGTGCAAGGGTTCCCTATTCTTGCATCCATATGATGTTACATAATTGCTGCATTGGACAATAATCCATATCTAGGTGCACTTCCCCCTCAGGTGATTTCCACTTCATGAATCAAAGGAGGAAGATTATAAACTTATACTAGAAGGTCTACCTTCGAGTATTGTGGTACTTGTTAATGTTCATGATCAACTCTTTTACAAAATACTCAATCTAATTGAATTAATCACCTCAGTGGATCACCCTATGTGCAATGTCCACAACTCCCTTAGGTATTTGTTTGGTAGGTTTGGTTATCTACCAAAAGTGTTTGGTGATGCATTAGACTAGAAAACACATAGGTTCATCTAGAATCTCATCGATGAGGATCCTTCAGTTTTGTCACACATACTAGTCCTAGACTTTTGGCAAAATAGGAGGCATTTTGGTCTTGTAGGACAACAAGGAATCTCTATGCTCAGGCATGTTGAAAGCTCAGACTATAGCCTATTTTTTGATAATGACCATCTCATTTGGACACAAGTATATCACTCCCTTATTATACCATCCAAGAAATACTTGAACAATTTCACCCATGTTTCCAAAGGTTGGCATTCAGAGTAGGTACTTAACATCTATATTATGGAATCTTTGGGGAACTACTAGGGTGAGTAGTTGTGCAACATTAATAGGGTCCAATTGGAAGGTATTCTACTCAAATTCACATAAGTATTGGAATGGATCCTGATCACTATATTTTTCTACCAAAGTTTCATGTTGACACCCATGTCTTCCTTTTATGCTTCTAAGAGAGGTCGAATCAGTGGCAAACTATCTATAGTGGTATGTTAATACTTTTGATGTATTTTTAATGATCTATGTAATGTAATTGATTCGAATCTTGATAGTTTTATCTCTAAAAATGTGCTAAGTATGAAATATGACTATGGTATTCAAACTAAGCTTTTATATATTTTATGCCTCTTGGTTTTTATATCAAGGCCATACCTGACTATCCACTCATATTAAATGTAGTGACAGATGTGTTGAATTCATTTATGATCTATCCATTAAATTAGTTAGTTATTGGCACATGTGTGGAGTTATGCAATTATGCCCTTAGGTATCTATATAAGGGGTGCAGGTTATTGATGTTGACTAGCCACCATTTTGTGGAAGATCATATCTATCGACCCTAAGATCTTACATTTATTTTTAGTAGAAGATATTTATCTGAAGGATATCTTGTTGATGTGATGTTTGATCTTCTTCCCTGGACTTAACATTTTTTTTCACTCCTCATTGACTTATCCGACTGTACCTATGGATTTTCCTACACATTTTTGGCACATGCAATGCTTGGTCTATGTACTTCACAAATATCATTACCGATATTATCTATAAACAAATAAATAGAAAACAAACACACATAAAAAACTTAACAAAATAGGGAAATCCTAATCTACATGGTGATACTCATTACCCACTCAATTTATAGAATGAGATCAATAGGTATTGGTAGTAAGGATTAAGCCTATAGACATTTACTTACCCTATAAATATGGTTCCTTATAAATCTCTTAAAACTAATATTCCTTATTTCATTAAGTCATGTATAATGTAAGGCCTTTTCCATCTTATTTGAAATTTACCTAAGAATGCTCTAAATTGGTTATCGTACAATAACACTAGTTAATCTTTGTGAAATTCCTTATGTCATAGGTTTCTATCATGCCATACTTTTTGACTTTGTTTATGCAATTATTATGTCCATGCTGCTCTTCATCTAAACTCATCTATCTTATTTAGTTCCAAAAGTTGATTAGTGAGAGATTCTCACTATACTAAGTGCACAACCATAGTGATGCATATGTTGGGTACTATATACTCCATTGGCATGACTGCTTCTAGACCATATACCAATTGAAATGGTGTAAATCTTATAGCCCTTTTACAATTTGTATGATATACCCATAAGATCACAAGAAGGTGATATTCCTAGTCATCCTACTTAACATTATAGATTTTTGTGAGCATTTTCCCTAGTACCTTATTAGAAGCTTCAACTTGGCCATTCACTTATGGATGATAAATAGTGATTTTGTGATGGGAAATCATGAATTCTTCAATCAAGGCCTTGATGTTATTATTGAGGAAGTGCATTCCTTTATCACTAATTAGTTTTATTGGACATCCAAACCTAGTAATGATATTTTCATACAAGAACTTCATTATGTCATTCACATCGTAGCTAGGTGTAGCAGTAGCTTCAATCCATTTAGTGAAATAATCTATCACAATAATGATATATCTAGCCTTGTTGCACTTCCTTGGTGGGTTTATTGGTGCAAGGAAATCAATAACCCATTGTTTGAATGGTTGTTTTGATAGTAGGGATTGCAATGGCATCTCATATTTTTTAAGTGATTTTCCCATTCATTGGCAAACATTACAATGTTGCACACCTCTATGTGCATCCTAGAATAAATTCAACCATCATAATCTACTCTATAGAATATTTCTCACCATAGCCTCTCTTATGAAATGTCCTCTTGTGACTCCTTGATGACCTTCCTGTAAGAGTTGAGGGTGTTCATGTTCGAGGACAACCCTGCATAAGACTTCATCCTTCCCCAATTGATATATTAGTCCATTAATGATAGTATAGGGTAGTGTTCTAGTCACAAATTGCTTTTTATCCCACTCCTAAAATATCATAAGTAAGATTCCTTTCTCGAGGAAGTTAGGAATTGCTTCAAAGTTTTCAAGAATCATAGAGACACAAAAGAGGTGCCCATTAGGTGAATCTTTTTGTAGTTCCTCTGGCTCTTCACTATTTAGAATTTGGTTAAGGTGATTAGGTCCCAAATTCTCTCTACCTAGTTTTACATTTATGTGGAATTAGAATTCCTAAAATAGCATCAACCAGTGTGATATCTATGCTCCTAGTATTGGTTTGTTGAATAGGTATCATAGGGCTTGATGGTATGTAAAAACTTTGAATGGTATCACTAAAAGAAAATGATAGAATTTTTGAAGTGTGAACATGATGGCCAATGATTATCATTCTGTGGTTGTATAATGTTTCTCTACATTAGATAATGTTAGGCTAGTAAATTGGATGGGATGATCAAGCACACCATCTACAAGTTGCATAAGTACATCACCAACTATGATGCCCAAAGCATCTACATGTACATGAAATAGCTTAGTCTAGTTTGGGAAAACAAGTATGAGTGCAATAACCAGTCATTACTTCAGCTCAATGAAAGCTTCTTGGCATTCAAATGTCTAGAAAAACTTAGCATTTTTACACAATAAGGATTCTAGTGGAGATGATATCAATGTATAACCTTTGATGAATTTTTTTAGTTTCTTATATGCCCAATAAAATAGCATAATTTAGTGGAACTAACTAGTGGTGGCATACTCAATATTATTGTGATTTTAGTTTTTTCAACCAAAATGCCATCACTATAAATAACATGGCCAAGTAAAACACCAAAAGGGGTGAAAAATAAGCATTTATTCTTTTTTAAAGTGATGCGTAAGGCTCAACATCATTCCAACATCAAATGAAATTTGGACAAATGTTATTTGAACATTAAAAATATTTCTTAATCATCTAAGTATACTTCTAGAAAATCATGGATAAAATCCTTGAATGTTGTGACCACTACATGTGAGAACACCATAGGTGCATTTTTTAAGACAAATGACATGAATTTATATGCAAAATAACCCCACTCTATTACAAATGTTGTTTTAGATCAATCCTTCTCTATAATTGAAATCTGATGGTATCCACTGAACCCATCTGTAAAAGAATATACTTCATGTCCTATGAAAAACTCCTAATTTTATCTATAAATGGTATTGGGAAGGGATAATTTACACATGCATCATTCAGAATATGGTAGTCCCCACATACTCACATTTATCCTATTTTCTTTATATGAACTACCATTAGACTTACCCAATCAACTTTTTCTACTGGATAGATTATCCCTACATCCTGCATTCTATCCAATTATACCTTTACCTTTAGCTTCATATTGGGAATAAGCTTGTATGGTATTTTTTTGATTGGTCATGTGTACTCCTTAAATTTAATGTGCATATCCCAAAGAGAAGGGTCAACTCCTTAAAATTTTGAGAATATTATGGGAAAAACATCCTAGTAATCCCTCAAAAGTTGTAAAACTTCCAAAATTTCAGTCTCTATCTAATAGTCACCAATACTTATGAGCTTTGGAACTTCCTCTATTCTAATGTTAGCCACATGCTTCTTGAGAGGCTACTGATAAATACTGTGTTTGCCTTTATCCATAGATTCTTGAATCTTCCTTTGTCCTTCCTATTTTGGAATTTTAATGTTACATAACTTTTCTTCTTCGGTTAGTGATACATTGGTGTCCTTAAGTGGTTCTATAGGTCGCTCAAGTTTGAATAAATCTTTCAAATCTAAATTAGCATCTAAATCAAAATATTCAATGCCTTCTACCTCATCCTAGATCCAATGATAAGGCTAAATAATCTCTTTTTCTTCAATATTAGGAGGTTTATACCTTTGAAGTGTTGAATTAATATGTATGGCTATATTTTTCTATGTAGTTGATTCTATTGTAGTACTCAAATCTTCTACACACCCCTTGCATACAAAGTAATTGAGTTTCTATAGTGCATTATGAACTAGAATATTTTCATATTCAAAGACAAAATTTTATATGAAATCACTTTATACTTGTGTCTAGTTCTTAGTTTCTCTCCTATGCTCTTGGTTCTTACACCATATTGTAGGTAGTAGTGCAAGTGTGTAGTGAAAAATGTGAACCTAGTACTTAGGTGTCACATGTTCCTCATTCCAAAATTTAACACAATTATGTACATAAATCTTGGGACACTCTCCTTCTTGGAATAATGGATAGTTAGTGTGGATGAATTTTGGTAGTTGAAATATGTTGATCATGAGTTCACAAGCATCATCCCATTCTAGTTGATTGTCTTGAGTTACCCACCAAGTTACAACAACTCCCTTTAAGGCATAGTTAAAAATTCTAACCTATTGATTGATATTTAGAATAAGGACTTAAAGGCATAGAATAAAATCATTGATATCATCCATTATGTAGTATATAGGTATTTATCATTTGTGCATAAAGACCATCCTCACAGGTTAGAGTTTATGATCACCATGGGCCCAGTTAAGGAGATGAGTATCTGAATCACCACTAACAAAAGAAGTTGATTCCTAGGGTACTATTCCTTTCTTTGTTGGTTTTATGTAATCCTACATGTGATCATCAACTTCATATAGGAAATCTACCTCTAATTAAGTGGGATATTTTATAGTCATGGAGGTGTAGTCATCAATAACAAATTGATTTACAATTAGTTGTATAGTTACTAGTTTTGGTTTCCACTATTATAATGTATTCAATTATTTGGTAAGAAGTGACTATACTTGAGGCTTGGCCTATTGGTATAGGAAGTTGTATTTTTCTATGCATAGAGCATTTGGATTCTCCTCTGTATTGACCTTCATCTAACTAGTTTCTTGTGGAACATATGGAGAATCTGATTTAGTAGGAATTATGTACATCTTGTGTGCCTTGTTGAGAGGAATGACAAATACCTTATCACCTTGATGTGCCTCAAGCTATTTATGTACTATATTGATAGTCATCTGACCATTATACACCTATTTTTTTCCTATCAGCATAGGGTAGTGCATTGTTATAGTTTTCATATTTATGACCTCAAAGTCTCCTTATAGAGATAATTATATAACTTTGATCTCAACATCCTCCAATATGATAATAGGATCAATGTTTTTGTAGTCATCCAAGCTCAGAGTTACTGGGTTGTAGCTAAAATATGGTCATCCAATCGCTTCCCATGTAGATCTAGGAATCATATTTATTATGATACTGAAGTCAAAGACAACATTTAGGATCTCATATCCAACAACATTAATATCAATTCACATATCAACATCTCATGGTTTCCTAATCTTCACATACCAAACCAAATTTCTTATCTTTTGCTGACCTCATTGTGCACATTCCAAAAGATTATGTGATAGATTCATGATGTTTTATGATATGTATTTATTTTGAAGAGTACTCAAAATTCTTAGTAGGTCTATGAGCATAGTGACAACTCCATATTATCATATGATGCACAAAATTTGGCCATACATCTATGCATTGATCATTGTAGCATTACCATCATTATTTTCTTATTGTTGAATATTTTTTAATAACTACACATCTTCATTCATCAAACTCTTTTCCATGATTAGATCTAGGTATTTATCTTGTCTAACTTTTCTTATGCCCTAGTTTTCAAGCATTTCAAGTGGAGGTGGTCCCTTTTTTACATGTTGTTACTATGTCACAACATTCATAAATTCATTTTCTTTAGGTTTTAAACTTACCATATTTACATTCTAGACAACTTTGTCTTTCCTCTACTTATCTAAAATAGGGAAATCTTCTATATCATGTTAATCAAATACTCTATAGTATGTGCAATATGACTACCTCTGTAGGTTCATTAGGCAATTTGTTTAGACATGATTATATTCTTCACATAAATAGCACTGTAAGGGAGGTCACTGGTAGTTGTTTACTCTCCCTCCTTAGTATCCTCCTCTATAACCACCTCAGCCTCCTCCCCTATTTGACTGATATCCCCTGATATGCTCCTTGTGGTTGTGTAGAGTTCCAATACTAATACTATATATTATTATCTCTCATACTGAATTTTTATTGCACAGTTGGAGTGGTCCAATTTGATTATTACAGTTGTGTTATGGGTGATCTCTAAGATGTTGGATATTGATATTAGGGTGACAAAGGTGTCCAACTCAGCAAAGAAGGGGTCCAACTAGCTAGACTATGAGGTTGGTACTGTGGTGAACTCAAAATCCATCTTTGACCCATTTGGGTCACACAATTCTTATAAACCTCTAGGCCTAGAATTATTTAATTTGCTGAGGATATTTTATATGCTATGATGGAAAACACATTTTTGGAGATTCCCTCTTTAAGTTCCTCTAGAGCTCTACAATTATTCTCATCATGGATAGTTGATTTGTATAAATTATAATATAGATTATGAGCTTTTTTGATATATTGTTGTAGCAAATGGCATTATGTCATAACATGCCCTACTGCTTGATAACTTTCATTTTTACTTTAGGACAATCATTTTGGTGGTGTCCTTATATTATACATTGTATATACAATAGATTTAATTAAGGCTTTTCTATCTCGTGATACTACTCTATCTTTTTCATGAAATCTTGCAATGTATTTTAAAATTTAGAGTTAGATATAGGAGTTTTGCCATATTTGTTGATTTTTTCAACACACAGTGTAGTAGCTCTAGCATCTACTTTTATCTTATATTGAGTTTGTATAGTGGCAAACAAAATCCTACCTCATAATCCTTCAATAAACCATGATGCATTGTATTTTTTTGATAAAGTGAACTCTACTTTGTTTATTACATCCAAAAATCTATGATCATAATCATAAATTGACTCTCAAGATTTTTGCTTTATTTCCTTCAAATCCTATATTATTTGGCTAGTGCATTTCTTAATTTTAAATTCTATGTGAGCCATTTATGCACATCTTCTAGGCTTGTTTCTTGCAAATCTCTTTTGTATATGAATTCAAGAATTCTCCCAACTAGAGCCCCTACTAATTTTTAATTTTGTAAATTTTCATCAGTAAGATATTTAACTTGACACTTCATATTACAAGTTAACAAATACTATTCAAGGTCCATAGACCCATCATAAATGGTCAAATTCAAGAATCCTCTCAACTAGTTCATCTTAGTAACTAGTATATATGGAGTCTTCTACACATTTATTACTTGAAGTGACTACATATTGAGTATTCTTGCCTACTACTACTCTATACACTGAAGTAATTATCATGTGCACTTAGTTTATCTTTGCTTCCTTCTTGTTGGTGTTCAACTTCACCTAATGCTTTATACTTAAAATCCTTCCTTATTAACTTTGTCTAGATTTCCATTCCCTAATGGTCTACGTGATCTAAAAATGATTTTTCCCAATTCTTCTCCTCTTGTTTGGTTGGCTGAAAACTTATACTAGGATATATAATATTGGGCTACAGGGATGCGTACACTTCTGGTGAATAATCCTTCCCAGTGACTTATTTTTATACTATGCTTGAACCTATGATTAACCTAAGACTAAGTTTTGTTTCTCTTTGTAATTATTCTTCTTATATAAATACTTTTTCTTGTAGCTATGTACTACTTCTATCTTTTATCTTCTCTACTCCTAAACTACTCTCAACTTCCTCTTTGCACATCACTTCTTTTACTCGCTCTTCATCTTCTTATTCTTTTTTATAACATCCAACATCATCCTCTTTTTTTGACCTTCACTCATCATCTTTCTCACTAATTTTATGCACTCAATCATATATTTTAATATTATTATTACTTCTATTCAGAGTTACCAGGGTATTCATCTATTTATTCCATATATTCTATTGTCACAATTCTCTTTCTAAATCCATAGTTTTCTTTTGACTCTTCTTCCCTCATGTCTCCATTTTGGATTCAAGCTTAATCTCGAATCACTCATATATATATATATATATATATATATATATATATATATATATATATATATATATAATTCACCCTTATGTGTACACATCCCTATACATCCAAAGTGACTACTCCATATTAGCTGGAGTAGGCACCATGGCCTTTTCCACCACCAACATCTTCAACAAGAGAGGTAGTCAGTGTAAAAATTTTCCCCTAATTCTTTAGATAAAGTGGTCTTGTGTAGCTTCAAATTCTATATAGCCTTTTACTATAAACTTTGTAATGTATCCATCTATAATAGTGGCAATCTAATAGTCTATCATTCTTGTCTAATCAGTTTCCAATTTCACGAACTAGTCTATCTTTTCTTTGGTTCAAGTAATGGTTTCTTCTATTCTAAGATGGAAGTAGTAATACTCAAGTCTTATCAACTAATTAGCCAGTAATTCGGGTAGCTCACACCAAAAAATTTCATATATTTCACCATATATATGTTCCTGAATGATTTCACTCTTAGTGAGGCCCATCATTTTGGATTTTTCTTCTACAAATTGCCATATTTTTTGGTCTAACCAAGTTTCAATATCTCAATGTCTCGATAACCATATTAGCATAGATATCCCTAGAAAGAGTGTTTTCACATTCACTAGACCATTATTAGAAGAGGTTCTTAATTCAACAAAACATGTTAAGAAGGAGGATAGATAAGTTATACTAGTTTGGGTAAGAAAGAGTAGTGAATTCATAGTTAAAAGAAGAAGAATAGAGACAAATGATGTGTGCTCATAAGGAACCAGATTAACCAAATAGTTATTTATATGTATAGAACATTCATATTGTTTTAAAGATAGATTAAACCTAACATTAAACATGATAAAAAAAAAACAAGGATAATCAAAATAAATTCAATAGGTAACCATGAATCAGATAGCATGTATATTGATCTCAGTAAAGGGGTCATCAACTTCTTCATACAAGTGTACATATTTATGGTTCTTCAAGTTCCTAACTCTTCATATTCTTTTCTATACGATGGGTGCTAAAATGAGGAAATTATTAATTTTATATCCTTTCACAAGTCAAGAGGATAGGATAAAATACACAAGCTAATAATTACATATCTAATGCATAAATATTTAAGGAATATCCTGCCTATTCTTACTTATCCAATTTTCTTCTCCCAATAATGGTTATGGGTCTAGTATGGTAATCTTTGACCATCAAGTTGTGATTGCATAATTGGTAGTAGATACATTAATATTGTTTCTAATAAATAATAGTGGAAGGGGACTAAATAGGATAAGTTCAAATTTATAATGCACTTGTGCATGGTCATGGGTGAATGATGAGTTATCTATACAAGGTCCTAACATGGGAATCCCTACTTGTTGGCTCACCTATATATTGTCCTAGCTTAAGAAAGGTTTATCAAAATGGTTGGGTTGATTTGGTATGACTATCAATGGTATTTTTTAATTGATATTTGGTCTAAGATTGATTGAAATGGTTATAACGCAACCTCCCACAATATGGCCTATAATCAAGTTGTAGTCATGTGCAACTGCATAGTAGGTCTATTGGTTATTACCATTTTAACATTAGTTTTGTCCATTATTTTTATGTTATTGGTTTTACTATTGGTTTTGTTGAGTCTATTGGTTCAGCCTTGGTTGTTGATATTGTGATTTTTGATGTTATACTGTCCGCTATTATTGTTGTTATCGTGGTTGATTATAATGTTGGGGAAAAAGATTATAATAAATGATAAGGCTCTAATTAAAAGTAGAATCTACATGATCCAATGTGATTTCTCCATTTTCTAACATATTTTGAATCACATGTTTAAGTTACACACAATGCTATAAATTATGGCTTGTACTAGTATGTCATGTACCAGTCTGGCTTGTCTGTACCCTCACAATATTTCTATCTCAGAATAGGATATCTAATCAAATTAGTTACTATGAGCTTGTGAAATGTTTATTTTATGGGCTATCTAAGGTCAATAAAATCATGAGTGGGTACATTTATCCTTAGAGGAGGAGGTTTTTACAAAGGCATAAATTTTTACATTTATTGCATTCGCTATGTTGGTCTAGTTTGTTACACTTGCTACACTTGTAGCTGTTAAAGAGGTTGTTGGGTATGAGTAAGTTATAAAGGTGGTAAAAGCTAAGAAAATGGTGTTTGAAACATTTAGACATGTCATAACTCTATTACTCCATTTCCTATAACATTTTTGTTGTGATTGAATTGCTTTAGTCTATCATTGTTATTGGCTTATGCCAGTTAGAATACTTGCTCTTAGACTGGATGTCAATTTTTGCCACTATTCTGATTTTGATTTTAGCCATTATTATGATTTGATGAGATTAGTTTAATGATCCCTTTATTAATAAAGTCTCTTTCAATCACTAAACCTTTAACAATGCTTTTTGGTAAACATAATGACTAGTTGCTTGTCTAGTAATAGTGGGTAATGCGGCTTGTAAGGGGTCTCTATCATTACAGATAGCTTGTGAATCTCTCACCTAGTTTTTTTCTTATTTGTGTTAAGTATAAAAAATAAATCTCATGTTTGAGATTGTAAGAGAAGTGTTGTACAAACTTGTTTGAAAGATCATCAAAGTCAGAAACTAAATTCTTTGGTAACTTTAGGAACCATTCCAAGGCTTGTCCATCTAGACTTCTTATAAATAACAAGTGTATGCCACTATAAGCCACTAGTTAACAAACAACAAAGAATTCTATTAGATGTGATTTGGGGTCACCTTTCCCCTTGTATTTATTAAAATTTGGTGTCTCATATCCTAAAGGAAATGGTATCTATAAGTACTCCATGTTAAAAGTATAAAAACACATGACATCAAATTTAAAAATTTTAACTTGTTTTTGCCACTTAGATGGTGGAAATTACATCCTTAATTTATAGTAGCTCTTGTTTGAGAAAAAATTTATGAACATTAGCCTGAGGTGATGGTTGGGAAGTCTCAAGTAGAGCACTTTGACTAGGGTACATGGAGGAATTTTTTGGGGTATGTTATATAGGCTAAAAAATGGACCAAAAATATGCATGCATGGATTAGGGTATGATTGTTAAAATTGCACGTACTATAGTGTGATATTCTAGTTGGGAATAGGTATGTAGGTTTGATTTTAGGGACATTGAGGTTAGGATAGGGGATATAAACATACTTGTTTCTACTCATTTTTTTTGCTTTTCACATTCAAAAGAAATAAGAAATTAAAAGGTTATGGTCAGGGGTTAGATGATACCCAGATGAAGTTGTGCACCGTATCCAGACATTGTAGGGACTCCTCTTTGGCTGTGGAGGATGACACCTATAGATAAGAAAGACTTAAACAGAGAAAATGTTAGATAGATATATGGTGGACTGCCAAGCACATGCTTGGTCCCAGAAGTGCAAAGACTTCCTTGAGGGATGACAGTCCACTGTTTGATAAAAATAATGTCAAATGAAAAGAAATGGTGAAAGACTAAACAAAAGAAATAGAGATAATGCATACCTGTATTTTACTATCGGTCTATCACAGTCACCGACGTCGGTAGTCTTGCCAGCGTCGGTTGGTCAATATGCCGACATCGGTTATGTTGCCAACGTCGGTAGGGGCAATGTTACCATCGTCGATTAGGCTATCGATGTTGGTAGGGGCAGTGGGCTTTTGGATGGGTTTCAGGTATGTCTGTGGTTGATAGAGGAGTTTGAGAGTTTCAAAAGGGTTGTGTAGGGATGCAGGACAATGGACAGAGTCTTAGGAAGGACAAAGGTAGGGGACAGGTTGTCAAAATGGGTTAGGATAAAAGAAAGGATTTTCAGCCTCTCAGGAAGAAAGCTGGATTTGGTCTCAACAATACTCAGAAATAGCTAATGGACTAATTACCAATGCACTCTAAGAATACTAAAATATAAACCAGAAGAATACTTAGCTCTTGGTGGAGAACCAAAAGTGTAGAAGACTTGTTCTTGTTGTTTTTGTAGCTAGGGGATAAGTCTGATGCTTGGTCTTCAAAGAGTGCCTGTTGGTGTCAAAAAGTCCATGAAGAAGAGAGAGAGAGGTAGATCAGAGTCCCAAAGAGCATCCAAGAGTCCAAGAGAGTCGAAGAGAACCCCTAAGAGTTGAAGAGAGCAAGAGAATTCAGATTCGAGAGTGAGAGAATTCACATTCGAGGCCTGCAACTAAGGTTAGAATTTGGTTTTAAGCAACCGACATCAGTGATATCGCTGGCGTTGGTCAACTATCGACCAACGTTGACAGCTAGAGAATGTGTAAAAAGGCTATTTTTAGCCTTTTGCCTATTCTTCCATCTACCAAGCTCAGTTGTCATTTTTAAATGGTCCAAAGGCGGGTTTAATAGGCGTGAGGATTAGTGGGGGAGTTGAAATAGGTCTTAGGTAATTATGATTGGTCATAGGGTGATAAATGGTCTAACAGCTAGGAATCCAAGGTGAGGTGTCTAGGGGGGATGATTAATTTAAAATAAGTATTTTAAATTAATAAAGTATAGGTTAGGCATGTTGAACTTAGGAAGGGACCAAGGGGGGTTGACACTATTTTGGTGTCTACATTTGCCCCTTTTTGTCTTGTTGGTTATTCTTGATGAACTGCAAGACAAAAATAGGAGTAAGTTTCCCCAGGTATGGGATGAGGTGGTTTTTGTCCTGTTGGTTGTTTTGATGAATTGCAAGACAAAAACAAGTGTTGATTGCCCCAAATGTGGGATGAGGTATTCCCCCTCAAAGTGGGAGTTGAGGGAAGGTAACCTGATATCAAGTGTTGATTTGATAGGTAGTGGATGAGTATGGTAAAGTTGGAGTGTGAACGCTGCAATAGTTGAGATTGTGCGTATACCACTTCACGTGATGGTCAAGTCAAATTGTCACAGGCAAGGTCAAGGAGTGCTAAAATTGAAATAACCAGTCCCCAGCATTTAGTTGTAGTTGATTGGGTTATTCGATCCAAGTTGTAGATCCAATGGTCGTCGTGTTCCAAGTATCCTAGGCTTAGGAAGTGCTCTTGGAAAACACAAAAATGTCACAAGTAGTGGGGATCAACTTGGTCGTGATTCAATACTTATGAGGGTCGTAATGTGGTGTGCATACAATTTTGATAGCCATTCGTGAGGTAGCGTATATGCAATCAAAACAACTAAGGCAAAGTTGTCTCAAAAATGGTCATGATCTGAGGAGATAGTCACGATCTCCAAGGTTGTTGGTCAAGTCGGGTCGAGATATAAGTCATCTCAAGTGGTGTGTGTTGTGGATGGGGTTGGACTAGGTTAAGTCATGGTTAAAGGTTAAATGGTTTGTCCATCAAGTAGATGAACAAACAGATGTGCGAGCTAACCTCAGAAGACCCCATGTCAAATGAGTGCTACCTACATAGCCCCTATTTTAAGGGCCTCAGGCCAATGTAGTTCTCCCCAAAAGGGAGGAAGAGTCAAAGAGGTTGATAGTTGGTTTTGGTCAGGTTAATGGTTTAGCACTTCCCATATGTGTGATGGTACATGCTGGTAATGATGAGGGTATGATGATGTTACAACCTTTTCCATATTATGTGATGGTGTATTCTGTAACATTGGTTATGTGGTCTTTCATCCCTAGCAATTTTTCATATTAGTAATGGTGTATGATAAAAATGAATTGAGATTATTTATGCTTCAGCAAGTAATGGTTTATGCTTGACATAAATTGTGTTTGGTTGATAGTTTCCATGTGTATTTTTTTCCATAGAAACTAATGTGAATGGGCTATGATAAAAAACACAAATTGATATTTGCATTAAATAAATCATGAGGTTATGTTAATGGTTAGAAAATGTTTTGGTTTGGTTTGGTGAGATAATGGTCTGGTTATGTGTAACCAAGATTTATAAGAAGCGAAAGACACATTGCTCTTTCATTGACAAGGACCATGATGATTACATAGATAAGGTTTTTGTAAACAAAAGCCCTGTTCATGCATTACGTCGTTGACCATTGGTTTATATTAGAGAAGTATTCGAATCACTTGACGTTAAGTGAGCTCAAAATCCCTTGAGTGTGTTGGGGTAATAGGTGTGATTATGTGAGATGTGAGGATAGGGTAACCTTTTTGAGCAAGGATAACTTTGCCCCATTTATAGGTGACCCCGAGAATGACTATAGACAAGTCCATGACTTTATAGTTTTGTCAGTCAGTTTCTTTTTTTTTCGTAGACTGATTAATGCAGGAAGTCTACGTGGGGACGTTGTTTTGTTTTGTGGTCATATGTGAAGCTGATCGATGCGAGAAGCTTCTGAGAGAGTGTTGTTTGTAACAAAATTTAGGCATAGACATCCTTCGAGGGAGTGGTCTATATTGTGCTTTGTATGTTTTGATGTCTAGCTGTCCTTCAAGGGAGTAGTCTAATAATTGCAGCAATTATGTAGCTATCCTTCAAGGGAGCAGTCTACATTTATAGTTTATGACCTTTTGGATAGGCATCCTAGTTTTATGTGTGTTTTTTCGGTAGACTGATCAATGTAGGAAGTCTACATGGGGACGTTGTTTTGTTTTGTGGTCATATGTGAAGCTGATCGATGCGAGAAGCTTCTGAGAGAGTGTTGTTTGTATCAAAATTTAGGCATAGCCATCCTTCGAGGGAGTGGTATATATTGTGCTTTGTATGTTTTGATGTCTAGATATCCTTCAAGGGAGCAGTCTAGTAATTGTAGCAATTATGTAGCTGTCCTTCAAGGGAGCAATCTACATTTATAGTTTATGACCTTTTGGATAGGCATCCCAGCTTTATGTGTTTTTTTTTTTTTTTTGACTGAACTTTTGGTCATGGAATTGACTATAGAGGTTGAGGGGTTTCCCTTTTATTAGGATAAAGCATTCATGCTTGACAAACAGGGTTGTTTAATGTCTGTTAAGGAAAAAGGGTTGAAAGGAGTATGAATGATGATGATGGGGGTTGCTCAAGGGACGAGCTCAAGTTAAACGCCAAGTGAATGATTACTTGATTAATAATAGAATGGTCAAAGATGTAAGGTATTAAAGGGCTTAGGTTTTGGCTGGCCTTCGAGAGAAGACAGATGATAAGTCCCTAATCCATGCTTGTGTAAGGTCTGAGTCAATTAGGAGCAAACTTGCCCCATTTGATTCTTTCTAAATTGGTCACGTGTTTGTTGTCTTTAAGGACGAGATCTCTAATTTTAAAATCTCACTTTTTTAGATTGTTGTTGTAGGTATGTTTTGGTCGATGTTGGACGTGAAGTTAGTTAGTATGTTGTTGGCATTTGGTGCAACGCCGAACATAGTTGTTGCAATCTTGGTTAATAGTCGGCCAATAATAGCCCAGGTAGAGGATGCGCTTGGCAAGCGAGTTACCGCTGAAATGTCCCCCACAAATCTCATCATGGACTTATTTGATAACATGGGGTGTCTCAGTGGTAGTTAGGCATTGGATAAGGAGGCCATCTAGACCTCATTTGTAGAGAAGTCCCCCTAGCATGGTGTAACGAGTAGTGTTCTTGATAAAAGCTTGCCATCTATTACTAGAGAGTTTGGGAGGGATGATAGAATATGTTAAGTAGTCCACAAGTCACTTATACCAAGCATCATGTGGACTAGAGTGGTTAGGAGGAATTTCCCCCAGAGATGATGGTCGAGATGTGTCCAAGATAAAAGTCTTGGGTTGTGTTGGTTGAGAGGTCTTGACGAATAATGGATATGTCAAAGGAGTAGAAATATGGTCTTTTCCTTTATCCTTCATAGTTTGGGGCCTGGTGGCCACATTAATAGTGTTGATTTTGAATAAAGGTTGAGGAGGTGGTTGAGGGACCATAGTCTTGTATGGGGATCCCAATTTTGGTGAAGAGGTTTGAGAGGCATGGGATGGTGTCGATGATTTTTCAGAAGAAGCCTCAATGTGAGGGGTGTCTTTTTTTAGGTGTTGGCAAATGACAACCTTAAGGGCACAACAATGCTCGGTATCATGCCCAGGTGTGCGATGATATGCACAGATTTTAGTGTCATCGAACCAAGCTGGTTTTGATCTGAGTGGTTGGTATGGCTTAAGGGGTGGGAGAGTGATGCTAGAAGATTGCAACAATTGACATAACATTGAAGCATAAGAACCCTTTAATGGCTTTGCACTCATTGTGGTAGGTGTTGACAACTTCTGTTTAGGATTTGTAGGAAGAGTGTGTCATACCACCCTTTTAGTCGGTGGTGTGGTCATATGTGTAGATGGTAGATGTGTCAAATTTGTTGGAGAAAGTATGTTTTTGATGGGTTGAAAGAGTAATGGAGGCAATTTGTTTTTGTTATGTGTTGGAGTAGGAAGCACTCCTATTAAGGTGGACGGGTGTGGGCCCAAGATGGATGGCAATGGCGAAGATGGGGGAGGAGTTCTCCAATGTGGTTTAGTAGCCTTCTTTGGTTTGGTTTGAGGACCACTATTGTACGAGGCAAGGTTGAAGTTTACTTTCACCGAGTCTTCTTTGGCCGAAGTGGGTGAGGTGGCAAGTTCCTCTCTCGATGGAGAAGGGATTGGATACTGTGGCTCTTCAGTTGGATAAAGCACATGGATGATCATGGTTTTGACATGTGGTCTAGGCATGGGGAAGGTATGGTCCCCCATTGATGATAAGAGGGATGAGGGTGAGGTAGTCGGCGTTGGTGTCATCAAAGCATCCTCCAATATGGGAGAAGTCAAAGTAGACTCTCCTACATGTGAAAGGGGGCTAGATGGAGGATAAATAGGAGAAGAAGGCTCTTCTACCTGTGGTGGACAAATAGGAGAAGAAGGCTCTTCTACCTGTGGTGAAAAAATAGGTTGACTAACCTCTTAAGACTATGGGAAAGGTTGGTTAAGAATGACAAGAAAGTTTGTGTTGACCGTGCATATATTACGCTCTTGGGGGTCTTCAGCTGTGGTCTGAATGTTATTTTGACTAGGGGATGGTTAGGGAAAGGTTGTCTAAAGATGTCTATGTTTCGGTTAGCCAGCGCATTTGGGTTATCCAAAACAAGATCCCCTTTGTCCAACATATCCTAAATAATGTTTTTGAAGGTTTTACAATTGTCTGTGTCATGACCCTTGACACGATGATAATTACAAAAGTCATTTTCCCTATACCATGCAGGGATGGATTTTGAGGGGTCAAATTAGGGTGGTCAGATTTGAGGGAGATTGAGGACCCCCTACTTGAATAGTTTATCCAACACGGTAGCGTATGACTCTCCTATAGGAGTGTATTAACGTTGTACATGCCATTGTTGGAATTTTCTTGTGATGTATTCTGATGTGGAAGGTTGAGATGGGTTGGTTGTTGTTGAAGATGATGGTCTAAGGACTACAACATTTTTCGATCCCTTGGACTTGGAGTTGGAAGAAGAAGGTTTAGAAGAAGAAGGGTCATTGGATTTTGCATTGTTATTGTTGCTATGCAATGTGACCTTGTCTTCTTTGACTGCAGGGAGTTCAATCTTTCGAGCCATGGTGAAAGCTTCATCAAATGTGTGGAATGTTTGAACCCACAAAGTAGATGAGATGTGCTTGGCACATGATCTTGAAAAGAGCTCAATGAGCTCAAATTGAGGTAAAGAAAAGGAGAGTTGGTTGATTAAGCCTCTCCAATGGGCAACGAAGTCAGCTATTGACTCATCATCGAATTGTCTAATAGAATAGAGGTCTGTAATGTAGACCTTATTAGTGATGTTGATTGAAAAGTGGTCAAGAAATAATTGAGCTAGTTGAGTGAAGGAAAAGAGAGAATGACTAGTAATAGAGCTATACCAATCAAGGGTGGTGCCTGAAAGCGACATGGGAAATGTGCGTAGTAACAACGCATCATCATGTGCTATAAGGTAACAAGCGTGTCTAAACGCTCATAGATGTTGTTGTGGGTCCTCTTTACTCTAAAAGTGAGTAAACTTGGGAAGTTCCCACTGGCTAGGATATGGTCAGATTGGGACTAAAAGATGAATAGGTTCATTACAGATTTGTTCATATGAGAGAACATTGTTTGAACCGGAAATGGATGTCTCAAGATTAGACATCTTATCCATCAGCATCTTGATTAGATCGACTGATGGATTAGCAGGTGGGGCACCCCCTAGGTTGTAAGGTACCTTGAAGGCATTAGGAGGGGCATATGACGTACTTGGTTTCATTTGTATAGGCACAACATATTGGTAGTTCATCATAGGGACTAATGTTGAGGTCAAGGGTGCTTGTGTCATGAAGCTAGAAGGCATAACTTGACTTTATGCCACTGGAGGTGGTTGGATGGTGGCAACACTAGCCAAAGGATAGGTAGTCACTCTTGTATTTATGGGTGCAAGAGTAGGTGGGATGGAGACAATTAAGTTCTAGAATGGTGTAGAACTTTTTTGAATGGTTTGTGGTTGAGGGGGTACAAAAAACCCAATGGAGGTAGGTCCAAAAATAGAAGGAGAGGCCACACTCTGAAGATTGGCTATGGTTAGGTTATTAGTTGAGGCAATGGCCTGGGTGTCTATGGGTTGAATTACAGAGGCCATTGGTATGATTGTTGTTTCAACTAAGGAGGTTGGCATCCCATAAACTGGGTTACCTGAAGAATCCCACATTTGGATTCTCATGAGATAGTGTTGAAGAGCCTTGACGTTAAGTTCAAGGAACCTCTCAAAGTCTTGGTCCCCTTTGGGAACAATAGGGGGTTGATTTGGAGTTGATTGAATAGGAGTACGTTCAATTTCTAAACTATACTCCATTTGGAGACTTGATATAGAAGGCGGAGGCGGGAGTGGTTGTTGCCTTGTGTGGTCAACAAGAGTTTTGGTTTGACTATGTGTCAAAATGATCCAAGGCAAAATAGATTCAGGTTCTAAAAACTATATGTTTCAGCCTCAAAAAACCAAAATTTGTTTTTGACAGCAAAAAGGTCAGGTGTTTAGCTTAATGTTTGAGAAGAAATTTTTTGACAGTAACCGACGTCAGTAGAAAAATTGATGTCGTTGAAGTAAGTTTCTGATGTCGGTCCGATAACCGATGTCGATGAAGATGAGTTGCCGATGTCGGTGGAAAAACTGATGTCGGTTACTGTGTATTTCTATAAACTCAAAAAACTAAAAGTTTTTGGAATAAAAAGAAAGTTTTGAGTTGTTTTTGAAGCTCAAAATAATTCATCCTTACCAGCTCAAAAAACTAGATAAAAATAGAAAAGTAGATGAAGGCAAGAAAACTCTAAACATTAAATTCCTAAGAATAAATTTTAGAGTCGTGTTGGCTTATGCCTTAGAAGAATATGTTTGAGAATTGGGCTTTTAGAACAGGCACTAAAAGAAGTAGTCTAAGGTTGGTTTTGGGTTAAGTTTTGGTGCTCAAAATCTATATTAGGTTCCGTACGTGGCCTGGTGCTAGGAGCTTGCTCCCCTCACTTCACGAGCCTAGAGCCAAGCTGGGTCACTTAGCCAATATATAGTTCCCCTAGAGTTTATACTCGGTCAGAGAATAGAGTGGGTTCTCCTCTTAGTAGTGAAGTCCAAGTAGGATTGCCAGGAAGGGTAAGGTATCTGCTAGGTGATGAAATCCTAGTCGGGCCCTGTCTCAGGTATGTTTAGATGTTTGATTATGAATGTGGTCAGGTTGTGTAACATATGTGCACTATGATTTATTCATAATGCATTTTTAATTACTAGATGAGCGGACTAGATATGCATTCAAATAGAAATGAGATGCAATAGACTTTTTTAGCCCAAATTGAAATGTGTTGTTTGGATCCAAACAAGTGGAGAAAATGTTAAGAGCATGAATTTCACTACTCTAAGATGCAAGGAAAAAGTGACAAGAAGGAAAAGAAAGGTGTTCTTTTTAACTTGTGCTTATGGTTTCTTTTCAAAATAAAGAGATAGAAGAAAAGAAATTTTCCTAATGCACCTATATGAAAGTTTACCTTTTAGAAGAAATGAACCCAAGGAAAACTCCAGGGTCCCACTGGGCATGCCAAAATGTTTCTACTCATTTTTTTGCTTTTCACATTCAGAAGAAATAAGAAACTAAAATGTTATGGTCAGGGGTTAGATGATACCCGGATGAAGTTGCACACCATATCCAAACATTGTAGGGACTCCTATTTGGCTGTGGAGGATGACACCTATAGATAAGAAAGACTTAAACAGAGAAAATGTTAGATAGATATATGGTGGACTGCCAAGCACATGCTTGGTCCCAAAAGTGAAAAGACTTCCTTGAGGGATGACAATCCACTATTTGATAAAAAGAATGTCGGATGAAAAGAAATGGTGAAAGACTAAACAAAAGAAATAGAGATAATGCGTACCTATATTCTTCTGTCAGTCTGTCACAGTCACTGATGTCAGTAGTCCTACCGGCATCAGTTGGTCATATGCCAACGTCAATTATGTTATCGATGTCGGTAAGGGCAATGTTGCCATCATCAATTAGGCTACCGATGTCAGTAGGGGTAGTGGGATTTTGGATGGGTTTTAGGTATGTATGTGGTTGACAGAGGATTTTGGGAGTTTCAAAAGGGTTGTGTGGGGATGCAGTATAATGGATAGAGTCTTAGGAAGGACAAAGGTAGGGGATAGGTTGTCAAAATGGGTCAGGATAAAAGAAAGGCTTTTTAACCTCTCAAGAAGAAAGCCAGATTTGGTCTCAACAGTACTCAAAAATAGCTAATGGACTGATTACCAATGCACTCTAAGAATACTAAAATATAAACTAGAAGAATACTTAGCTCTTGGTGGAGAACTAAAAGTGTAGAAGACTTATTCTTGTTGTTTCTGTAGCCAGGGGAGAAGTCTAATGCTTGGTCTTCAAAGAGTGCCTGTTGGTGTCAAAAAGTCCAAGAAAAAGAGAGAGAGAGAGCCAGATCAGAGTCCCAAAGAGCATCCAAGAGTCCAAGAGAGTCGAAGAGAGCCCCCAAGAGTTGAAGAGAGCAAGAGAATTTAGATTTGGGAGTGAGAGAATTCGCATTCAGGGCCTGCAACTGAGGTTAGAATTTGGTTTTAAGCAATCGACGTCAGTGATATCACTGGCGTCGGTCAACTATCAATCGACATTGGCAGCTAGAGAATGGGTAAAAAGGTTATTTTTAGCCCTTTGCCCATTCTTCCATCTGCCAAGCTCAGTTTTCATTGTTAAACAATCTAAAAAGGGGTTTAATAGGTGCGAGGATTAGTGGGGGAGTTGAAATACGTCTTAGGTAATTATGATTGGTCATAGGGTGATAAATGGTCTAAGAGCTAGGAATCCAAGGTGAGGTGTCTAGGGGGGATGATTAATTTAAAATAAGTATTTTAAATTAATAAAGTATAGGTTAGGCATGTTGAAGTTAGGAAGGGACCAAGGGGGGGTTGACACTATTTTGGTGTCTACAATACTATGCCCATTGAGGTTGAATAGGGACATGTTGTTGACTAATCAAACCTTATTGTTGAGGGGGTACTTGGAAACCAAGACCCTATCTCTGAACTTGTGGCACATTCTTCACAAAAGGCAATTATTGCTTAGTAGGTACTTAAAGAACATTGAAACCTCCTTATTTCACAAATACCTATTGGGAAGTGGACACATGTTGGAGATTCAACATCTATCACTGACCAATACTAATATGTTATTGGTTAGAAATTATTTGATTTTGAATTGGTATGTTAGTCTATGATTAAAGAGGTATGTTTGTTGCTACCTAATGAGGTGGAATGTTAGTTACCCCCTATTGAGGTGGAAATATGTTTTACCTCTACTACATTGGTTGATTAGATAGTGCCTATTATTTTGGAATATTAATCATCACATTTTGGGGATGAGTATGATCCATCACATTCTATTATGACATGGTATTGGCCATTGGCTGACTACCTAATCCTATTAGTTGAGTGCTTGAAGAAGTAGTTGGTTGAAGATTAGTGGTAGTTGGTTGAGGTTGGGAAGTAGAAACTCCTACTCCATAATTTTGAGAACCACTAATGGTGATAGTTAAAGGGACATTTTTTTGTTGACTAGTTGTTTATGCATTAACACCATTTTGGTTTAAATTGGACATTACTTGTGCATTGTCCATTATGTTTTGCTCACTATTCTATGTAGAAGTAGAAAACACTTCCTCGATAGTTGGCATATTGAACATGTTTCAACCAAAGTGTTTTATGTAAATGGTTCTGAACCCTAATTTTATTAATGAGTCAATTCCATTAAAACTCCTATTGAAGAAGCTAAATTAATAAGATGCCTATTTGACATGGTCATATTGTTAAAGTTACATGCTAGATCCTGCTATGTCTGGTATGATGTCTATATTTGAATGAAGTGGTCCTCTATGAGGTTTATTTTCATGAAAATCATACATAGATCTTGATATGGTATTGGTACTATGGTATTAGGATCGTTAGAAGAGGCTTGATCATTATTTTGATAAGACATGTTATAAGGCCCTCATGATAGATTTAGAAAATTATCATGCCCTACCTAATAGTTTGATGACATGGTACCATAATAGGGTTGTTTTTGGAAATTTTATATAACTAAAGGTATGTTATCTAAATATTGATCTATTTAATTTTAGTCTTTCTCTATGTAAGGAGTTGTTCTAACCAAATAGTTGGCCAAAGGATCTTGACTTTATTCCCCTGTTTGAGTGTTGTATGATGGATAGGAATGTGTATCTCAAACAAATTCATCTCCATAAGGGTATTGAATAAAGTCCTCTTGCATAATAACATTTCCATATCTAGGATTATACACATTTCCACTATGTGTATAGTGAGCCATGGTCAAATCTATGAAAAATGTTTCATGACAAGAGTGGATTAGATTTCTAAAAAATCTAAAAAATTATGTCTAAAAAGACAATGGGTTAAAATGTTATCTAGCTTGGTTTAAGGTGGAGTTTAATCTCTAATAAGTCTATGCAAGGACTTAGTAAAAATAGTATAACATCAAAGTGATGAATGTTAAGTGTTTGATACATGCAAATGTCAATTAAAATGCCCTAAAATCAAGGTGCCAAACTCCAATGTCCAAACATGTTCCAAGTAGGTATAAACTAGCAAAGGGAAAAGTTTATAGGTATTTTGTCCAAACATAGAGTCAAAATCTAGGTTCAAATAGGCTGTGTTATGACTTTTGTCCAAATTGCATCAAAATGTAGGATTTTTAAAAAGGATGATTAATTAATCTAACAAACTTGGAACATTTTGACATAGACAAGGCACTTGGTTCTATATATAAACAAGATTTGATTGGTATAAAAAACAAAACAAAAGGAACTTTAAAGAGAGACTGAATCTATCAAACAAAGGCATAAATAATATAGTTTCCAAATTTGAGTGATGAATTACCCCAAGTTATATAACCCAAAAGAGAAAGATTTGTGTATCAACCCCATGAATTAAGGCCTAAATAGAAATCAATAAATATTTGGATCCAAACTTGTAAAAGTTAATAACAAACTCAACTAAGGATAAATTATGGATTTGATGACAATAATATTATATTATTGAACAATGTGATTGGAATAAATAAATATCTAACAAGGCTCAAATTATTGGTTGCAAACAATGATAATTGGGACAGAAGACAAGACAAGTCTTTTGAGACAAATTGGTTAGTGTAACAGTATTATCACTTCTAAAGGATGTTCTAATGGTTTAATTGTTTTAAGACTTGCCAAGGTTTGAAACTTTATTTGATTAGGGTAGCATAATGTTTCTCATTTCAATCAAGTGATACACCCAACATTTTAACACAAAATTTTTGCTAAGTTTAAAGATCAAGATGTCAAATAGATGACATAACTCCTCTTAAAATAATTGAGTGATGTTGGACATAAGAATCACTCATGACAAGGTTTAAAAAAGACAAGTTTTAGTTATAACAAACAACAAGCAATAAATGACCAAAATACAACTAAGCATAATCATCCATAAATCTTATGGGTGTGGAAAAGTGGGGTTGAATAAAATTAGTTTATTTTCAATCATCTAGATTGATCCCATGTATACACATTTTCATGTATGCACATAAGAGAAACAATATGTTAATTGAGTCTGCATCAATTGGCTTGTTATGAAAAGGTCTTGTCCTTTTCATAACCACTACATCTATTGCTTGCTCAGTGTAGTGTGATGTCTATATCGATCATACATCTTAGGCTTAGCCTGTCACTAATGGAGATGGTTTAACTGCTCAAAACATCATCTTAGTGAGGTGATCACAATTTGTATACCCCCTATAGAGAGGGGTTGAAGATAATGTCAATAGATGAAGCCATAGGTCAAAACTTCCCTATAGAACTTATGGGAGATAATGAATCCCCCCTCAAAATCCAAGATGTATGAAATAAAATCTAAGTAAAAAGGCTTTATGGTTTTTTTGAGATCACCCAACCCTTTTGGGTTTGGGGAGAGCTTATTCAAATTCCTTTTTATTCCTTTGGACTAAGACACAATTTCTAATGAAGATGGTGCTATTGATCCCATAAGTTCTTGATAGGGGATGAGCGGAGAGCATCCACATATAAATTCCTTTTTGCTAAAATAACAAACAATAAAGAATTTTGAAAACAATTGAAGTGAAGTTGATTTTTTGCACTAAATTTAAATGTTTTATTAGGTTTTTTACTAGGCCTCTTGGATTATATTCAAAAATGGAAAGAATTACACACAACTAAATGAAGCAAAGTGCATCTAAGTTCAATTTTAGGCCTAAAGTTGAAAGATTCAAGACTTAGCCTAAATTCAATTTTTAAAACACCAATTTAAAAATGTTCAATATTTAAACATGTGTTTTAAGCACCAAATTCAAAATATTTCTAAAACTTAGCATGTTAGATTCATTTTAGGAACCAAATACCAAATGTGTGAAAGCTAGCATGTTCATTTTAGACCCAAATCAAAATGTTTGAAATTTGACTAATTTCTTTTAAAGACCCAAATTGAAATGTTTGACTAATCAAAAAACAAGAAAAATATTCTTCAATCAACTTGTTGTTGGCTCAATCTGCACCCTTGGATAGGGTTTTTTAGGCCCTTTCCAATTGAGCTACACAATGGGAATAGCCCCAGGCTATGGGTCACCTATGGTGGGGTTGAACCTATGGATAAGGTCAACTTTCTCTTGATGCTCACCTAGACTAATGTTTATGTAGGGAAAAGGGTTAGAAAGGGATGGTAAGGGTTCTTAAGAAGCTAACAGGTGATGCACCAAATTTAAAATGGACACTCATACAATATTGAACCCACACTAGATCAACAACAAGACAACTATAGTTCACACAACCTCACAATCTCACTAATTGCATAAGTATTTCATAGAAGAGGTTCTAAATAGAAAACTAATCTAAACCTACAAGTTATCTTGAGAACATCTTCAAAGAGGCAAGCAAAAATATAGAAAAATAAGGAGATTATCCTTCACAAATATACCATACACAAGCATACTAAGCACTGATTGAAGACAAGAGATAGGTAAAGAATTGATCCTATTACTTTAGAAGGAAGTTCTTACAATGTTTTGATAGGGTTTAACCATATCAAATAAAGACACTTTTTTAAGGGTCTCAATGAGTATATTAGTCTCCATAATAATGAAAATTCTAAGAGTTCAGAAACCCAAAAATGGGAATGAGACTAGGATATATAGGAGAAGGGAGAGATATAAATAAGTGGGATCTTATCATCAAAAAATAACACCTCATCTTAGATCATTAATTACACCTTGAGTTACCACCTTCTTCTCCAATAAATGTCATGCCACCTTTTTTATCAATCATAACATGGATCATGGATTACCAAATGGAAAAGTCCCAATAGATTCTAAGGATGCATTGAATGCACTTAGCTGTAAGTCCCAACCACCATATTTTTTTCTTTGATCCATCACACCATCTGCCACTGAAGACAAAACTTTCATGTTCATGGATCTGATAGAATCATAACTCTATCTGCTTTGGATGGCTACTTGTTGAAGGAATGTAAATCTCAAAGGTTGAGTACCATTTACATAATTACATATATCTACCTTCGATCAAATCCCAAAACAAATATTTTCTATAGATGGAAAACCAATCTCCTTTATTGGTTTTCATGTAGTCATTCATGTCAATGCAAACCTATAGATTATGTAGCTTCCTTTTAGTTTCATTAGGTCTAAAAATACCTATTTCATATTCATATATCTCTACTAGTTTGGTCCACATTGTCTATCCTGGTTGAGCTTAGATTAAGTGTGAGCCTGGTTTCTCTATTTTTTTTTGTCAGCCTAGGTCCAAATCAAGCTCAGTTCCTTGATTGTTTTCCTGGGTTGAAAACTGACTCCTTGACCTTTGTCAAAATATACTCGAGCTCAGTTCCTTTACTTTATTGGCCATTAAAACTACCTCAAATAATTAACTTGTTGACCCCTTCTCATTTCATTAGATCTAAGATCTAATAAAATGTGAATCATAGATCTATGGGACCCACTGTATAGAGCTTGGTCTTTCATTGGTCCTTAAGATCCACAGACCATTTGAATTTCATCTTTCTTGTTGAACCTACATAGTATGATCAAGTGAGAACCATTAATCTCAATTATTTTTTAAAACCAACAACTACTTTATAGGACTTAAAAATGGCATTTGTGTGGATGTATACCATTTTTTAACCAACTTTGAAATTTTATATCTTGAAGTACAAGAAACATGGGGGCACAAAACTTGAAAATAATGGACTTAAAACTAAAAGGAAAAACCCTTTTGATTCATTTGTCTAAAAATATTCCCAAGATAATATATTAAATGCTCAAGTTGGCTAGCCCATTTGATCCTGTGTGATGTCCTAGCTTAAAAATGGCTAAGTATGAAAACTTAGAGAAATCTAATTGAGGAGCCAAATTTGAACATGCATAACTTATAATACATTCTGGTGGATGATCTAAATCTTAGTGCATAATAAATTAGTATAAATGTGAACAAAACCATATGACCATGTTTTCCTAAAACTACCACACATCTAATATATGGCCTCATGAAGATGCCCACTCAGCTCTGTTTGAACTTCTTTGGTATGGAAAAATAATATAATTTGGTTGAGAGGCCAACTTTGGATCTTCATAACTCTTGATGAACTTTGGAAGAGGAACTAAAGCTTGACACATATAAAATTATCAAAAATATGAACAAACCTATATGACCAATTTTTCTTGACTCATTCACATATGGTAATGGTGGTGTCATCAAAGTGCTTACTTAGAAATTCTAGAAATAAACCTAACATGCTTAGATGAACACAATGAAGAACAAGATGGAAACCATACACTTTCATGCTCATCCCAAGCACTTTTGACACTCCATAAGTTCTATGCAACTCCAGACCTACCCCTTAAAAATTGGAAAATTACACTTTAAGTGAACTTAAAGTGTTTTGAGAGATTTATAAACTGCATGATCCTTTTGGTACATTCACTCCATTTAGAACTTTGCTCAAGTTCTTGATCATTTGACTAATCTGGAACTCTATTCAAACCTTTCAATATATGTTTGATCCTTCAGGACAAAGTTTTGCATGTAGGCCAAAATTGGCCAACAAAACCTTTGAATCTATAAAAAACAAGATTATGAGCCCTTGCTTAGGAGCTCTTTTATAAATGATGTTTGAAAAAGAAATATCAAGTTTTTAATTAAATTTACCATAGTGATCATTAGAAATAAGAGGTTATCACTAGTAGTTTCAAGTAAACCGTCATTCATTAGTGAAAGATAATCATTGGTAGTTGGGCAAAATCACCTTCGATTGATGATGACCTATCGACCTGAAATCAAAACCTAAAAAAAACACACATTAATTTAGGCTTGGTTAGTTGAAATGTTAATAAAAAATACAAGGTAAACTCAATTATATGGATTTAGATGCTCTTGACAACTATAAATCAATGATTAAAATGACAAAAATCAAAATGGAATATTTAAACACATTTTCCCCTTATAAATAGAGCATTGATAGTCATATAAGATTGATGGTGGTCAGTCAAAATCATTAGTGGTCAGGCCCTAAAAATTAATAGTTGAACCTGAGAATCAATGATCTCTGTATAAACCTAAGAAATACAATAAAATGAAATCCAACCAAAACAAGGTTAGAAAATTAGTTTTAGAGATATTCAAGCATCCAATCTTCAATTTAAGACCTACATAATGTTCTCCTTGCTATGTGGGATGCATTGAGTCCCATCGAACATGCCATTTGTGATCAAAGAATCTAAGAAGGGTGGTTAGATTATATGTTAGTTTAAAATTAAATCAACCAACACACTTACAATAAAACACTACCTTGGCTAGATTAAAGAGGGGAACATAGTGAACAAACAACAAATGACAAAGCTCAACAAAAATGTAAGAAAATAATATACTCTTACCTTTTTTGAATGCTCTAAGAGGTTTATTAAATTAGATTGCTCATATTTTGCTCAAGAAGTCTTCATAAATGGAGTTTTAGCTACCTTCATCTCCTCTTGGAATCATGCTTGGATTGGCTTGATTGATGAGTTGATGGCTTGACTCAATTTTGGTGTTATAACACTAGGCTTGCTTCATGAATCTATTCCTAGATTATAACTTTACTTTGATTAAGATCCCTAAATGAAGAGTTATAGGCTTGTATTTGTAGGCTTTGAAATCCCTTGGAATGGGTTAAATCCTAACCTTGGTTGAGTTTTAAAGGTGTCCAAATGGTCATGATTAGGTTTGGATAGGTGTGATTTGAGATATTTTCCATTTGGGACAAATCACAAAGGTAATGAGTAGTTTTTAGGATATTCTTTGATATTTGAGTTTTCCTTTTTGATAATTGATTTATTAAATCATAGATTAATTCAATTATGATATGATTAGGATTTATAAGTTAATTAATCCCTTTTAGGCATGTGCTCATTTGTTGCAATATTTGATTTAATTGAATGTGTATTTGTTCCATTTAATTGATTTAACATGCCAAATTGACTTAATTGAATATTATGAAGATAAATTTAAGACCTTTAAAAATTATTGGGCTAGGTATTCAATGGTTGGCAAGAATTGGTCTAAATTTGGTTATGTAGCCATTGGTGGCCAATTTTACATGTCTACATGTGGTACCTAAAGAGCAAGAAGTTTGATCTAGTAACCTATACAAATGCATATTATGTTGGGAGTCTAGATGATAAAAAGAACACTAGTGGAGGATCCTTCTTAGGTGAGTACCTAATCTCATGGATAAGCAAGAAACAAACATAAGTGGCCTTATCTACTTATGAGGTTGAGTACATTATAGAAGCTTCATGTTACACTTAAATGTTATGGATGAGACAAATCTTAATGGACTACAAAGTGGAGTTTGATGGTCTTAGTCCTATTTTATGTGATAATACTAGTGCCATAAGTGTTTCAAAGAATCTTGTCTTGCATTCAAGGATCAATCACATTATATAAATAATCATTTATTAATAAAATAGGTAAGTGAATAAAGTATTAAGATTGAATTTATCTCTACTATGGATCAAATTGTAGATATCTTGACTAAGCCTCTTCCAAAGACTTCTTTTTAACATCTAAGATAGGAATTGGGTGTGATTCCTAATCTTATAAGTCACTAATAAAGTCAATTTCTTAGGAAGATTTAATAAGGAGGTGTTTTTCTCCAAGAGTAGGGAAGAAGTGCACAAGTTGTGAGGTCAAATGGGGAGTCATATCAGTTTGTCAAGAAGAAGATGTCTGAAGTATGCATTGAGATAAGGGGAGCTTTTTGATATGATATTTTATTCCTATTTATTGATATATATTTTTAGGTAGTGCTTTTTCATTAATGTCAAAGGGGGATATTGATCTATATAGGAGAGATGTATCCCAGTGAGAGAAGCTTCCTTGAATGGTTGCCATCAATGACAAAGGGGGAGATTGTTGAAAATGTGCTATAATATATGCATGGAGTCATCATTGATGTCATGAAAGTTTCATTTATTCCATTTTGAGTTATCTTTCTTGTTCTTGAGGTTGAGTTCATGAGCCATGTACATGAGAGATATAGTGTGAAGTTATAGGCTTCGTTATATGTTGAGATGAGTAGTTTGAGGCTTGTAAGAAGATGTTTTGTAGTATATGAGCATGGTATTAGGTTTTATGACATGAATATGAGGTGTTTAGAGTAGTGAAAGAGGTTTCAAGGTATGTTCAGGGTCTAAGTGTGGGTTAGAGGTATAGGCCTAGTGTGCAAAGAGACCTAGTGTGGCCTAATAAAGATCATGTGAGATTTTCCAGAAGTGTGAGAGGTTTTTTCAAGAGTTCTCGTAAATTTTTAGATCTTGAATTGAATAATAAAGAATGAAAAGTGGATCTTTAAGTCTCTCAAGTAATATAATGGAGTGTTACAAACTCAAGAAGGATTTTATTATGCTCATTGGAACATGAAACCTTTACATTATATCCTAATAAGTTCATGTAATTTTGGGAAGGATCCTAGCTTAATTTTTCAAGCATTATTTTCTAGATTAAGGGACCAAGCTTTATTAATGATTGTTAAGATTGTAAGGTGGTCTTAATCCTCTCTAAAACCCTAACAATGACCTGATATGGAAGATCTTGATAAAAATGGATTAGAATGAATTATATGACCTAATTCTATGATTTTAACATGTATAATACTCTCCCATGTACCTCCAAGTGGTATTGGTCTATCATAAGATTAAGTGGAAACTATAGGAAACCCCTTATTTCTTGAATTTTTGATGTAGTAGGTAGGGTTGACCAAGTAAAAACATGAAAATTATTTAAGGATGATGTGTGAGACTTTTATTTTATGTTAATATAATTTTTTGAGTAGGTTACAAACCCAAAATATTCTAAACTGGTCATGGAAGTTGGCCTATCACTAAAAAGGCCTAGTGAGGAAGATAGTGAGAAGACCAGGTATAAGTGAAAATGAGATTAGGAATGGGTTGACAATGATTAGGGATGGATAAAAATGTATGGAGTTGTTATTAAATACCAATAACACATATCAATAATTGTCATAAGTTTTGAATAATCTTGTGTTTGGAAGAAAGTAGATCTCAAAATGACTTGTCTAACATAGTGAGGTCTATGTAAAGTGAAGCCATGAAATTGGTATGTAAGACCAAGATTGATTCTGGAACTTATAATATATTTATTTAAATATGTTATAAGAATTATTAAGGATCATATAAACCCATTGGAATTTAATTAATTTTTTTCTACAGGTGTTCTAAGTCATTGTTTCCATGACTGTGTTTTGAAGCATTTATGCAATTTTATGTGTGTTAGTAAAAATGATGTTCTTGAGTCAATATACCTAGATTTAAAGAATAAAACACAAAATAAGTTGTTATATATATCATAGGTTCATTTTAATGTATTTTTATTCATTATAAACTCCTATGAATGTGTGAAAATTCAAAGGTCTTTGAGTGGGTTTTGAAGCCTGTTTGTATTTCTGAGTAAGCATATGGAAGTGGTCCATTTGAGGTCTTTTGACCTCTATGGTGAAGTATAATGGACATGGTGATGACCATAAGGTCATGTATGTTATATAAATTTTATTTTTTGATATTTTATATGGAAAATTTTAGTGTATGCTTGAGATATTCAAAGTAGACTTTTTGGCAGTGAGAAGGCCTAATTGCGAGTAGACCTAATGGTGTGGTTCAAAGAGTGAAATGAGATAAATGGTGTTGGGTACCCAAAGTAAGATTATAAAGGGTATAATTTAAGTGTATATGAAATTTTCCATCCATTTATGGAGGCAAAATATGTTCCAAGGTGGTCAAGGTGAAATGTGTGCCTTGAGAAGGCCTAATTGCATTAGGTCTCCTTTAGGCCTAATGGTGGTTTTGGTCCTTATGAGTGGTGATCGACCTATGTAGTGATTTTTTCTCCTTGTGAAAAATTATTATTGATATATTAAAAGGGTGATAATATTATGTATATTTTTTTACTAGGGTATGTGAAAGTAAGAGTCAATTATAAGAAGGTCTAATATGCATAATTTGATTAGTTAGAATATTGAGGAGATGAATGAATGAAATAGAAGTTTTTAAACTAGGTAGAGTTATTATATTCCATAATATAGGTATGTTAAATATGTCATTAATCTATATTAGTGATTCTATATATTATTATCAAGGTTATATGATCTAAATTTTTCAAGAAAAGGGCTAGTTGAGTGAAGAGGCCTAATAGGCTGTTTGAGAAAGATAAAAGAGTGTGAAGACTAAAAGATGGTGAAAATAATTATTTGAGTGAGAAATAGGTGTATAAAGGTGATTATAGGTTCCAAAGTGGATGATTTTATGTTGAGTCACCTAGGGGGTTAGTGCCTCCTTTCAAATTGGTGCTTGTTAAAGGCCTAGTTAAGTTGGTACTTGACTAGTAAGGGGTTGGTGTTCCTTGTGGGGTTAGTTCCTCACTAAATATTGATTAATTACTTATAGAAATATATTAAAAGGTGTGTTTCAGTGGTTTTTATCCACCATGAGGTTTTCCCACATAGATCTTATGTTCATGTGTTATGTTTCTACTTCATGCTTATATGAATGGTTGATTATGAATTGTTATATATCTATATTAGTTTGAATGATTAATGAATGATAAGTGAAATTGAAAGAAAATTTTATACATTGATTGAACCCTCCCTCTAATTGGTTTCACTTCCAAAATATACACTCATGTAGATGCAAAAGATAAGTGTGTACAGAGATGGAAAGAGGGAAAGGGGAAAACAAAACACAAAAGGCTAGCATAAATAAGAAGAAAAAGGCAATTATGGAAGGATTATCAAAGGATAAAAACCCATTTGGAAGATATTTGTGGAAGAAAAAATAATACAAAAATGCTGAAAGGATGAACATAAACTAAAAAAAGAAGAATGAAAAATGGAAAAGGTGTGAAGAACCGAAAATAAAAAAAATTGGTGGCACATGTAAGAAGAAAAGAGGGATGCAGAAGAAAAGGGGGAACAAAAGAGAAGAATAAGAGCACAAATGGGTTCTATAAGAAATATAAGAAACCAAAAGAATGAAAGATGAAAAATATGGGAAAGATGAAAACAAAAATCAATAATTGGAATGAAAATGGCCTAGAATCAGTGGAAGATAAAGTAAGAAGGTGGTAGTGAAGAAGACAAAGATGTAAAAATGTCCATCAATGTGAAAAAGAACATGATGATGTGGAATTGGTGAGGAAAATAAATTGATGAAGAGGGTATGAAAAATTTCCAAGGGAAAAGGTAAATGATGAGGATGGTGAAATAAGACAAAGGGGATATAGGGTAAGGTTAGGAAGAAGTAGAGAGAGGGATAAAATATGAAGAAGTGGGTGGGGGAGTGAGAAATGAAGCATGCACAAGAAATGCAATGAAAGGTGATAGGAAACCAATAAAGTGGATTATATGGTGGATTTATAGGAGATAAGAGAGGTGGATTAGGAATGTTGTTAATCCTTATTTCAAAAGAGATTGATAATATGGAAAAATGGTTAAAAGAGATTGACAAGCTGAAGGGAGGGAGGTGGTGAAGAGATAGATAGAGAAGTGGAGGAAGAGAAATTAGATGAGAAAGGAAGATAAAATAAGGGTTCTAGTTCAGCTAACCTTAGTAATTGATCACTTCCCACATAGTCCAAAAAGAACTTAGGCCAATGTAGTTCTCTTAAAAATATGAGAAAAAATAAAGTATTAGAATTTGTTCAAATATAAGGATGCTAAGAAAAATTCAAAGATTCCATGACGTAAGATGACCTAAGAAAGAAATCCTTGTTATTAATGTAAATTAGTGAGAATAAAAGATGAATAATGGGGATAGTAATTAGTTGTTAGTGGCTGAGATGCACTTAGAATTAAAACAACACCTACATAGTCCATGGACATCAAGACAATATAGTTCAACACATACAAGAAGTGATGAGAAAATGGGTTGATGGATGAAGGGTAAGATGTGTATACACATAATATTTTCAAAATTTTATTGATTACTGACACTTTGTATCTTGCAAGAACCTATCAAGTCTCAATCTCTCTGAGTGCACACCTTAAGGGGTGCATCGAGAAAGGGGTGAGAAAACCATCAATGCTTCATAAGATTGTTTTTCCTTTTGCCACTTTCCATCCACATACTATCCCTCTGAAACCATTTAACCCCAAGCTTATTCTTCTTAGTTCTACCTATTCTTATCACTTGCTATGTTTTATCCTTGATTTCTTAATTAGCACCTTTTTGAACTATCAATTATGATAGGTCAATTAGGTCAACATAGTATAGTTTACAGAAATTTTATCTCTTTTGGTTTGTTGACCTCTTAGTTAACCTAATACAAACCTAGTGAGTTAGACCCAAAAATATTCTAGGTCGATTGGGTCGACCTATCATAGCCAACATATCCAAATGATTTTGGGATAAGATAATATTATATATACAAGGTCATTTACTACCATTTTTAAAAGAGTGAAGAATTAAGTGAAGTGTGAATGAAAATATGCCTATTGACCATAATAATTAGGGAACAAAACTTTAGGGTTCAATACTTTCTTTAGAGCTCTGATCTCATCTTATGGATAAGTCTTTTGGATGATTAGATAGGTTGTGTAGCCTAGAGCTGATTTATCTTTGTTATCCTTACATACCATGATAATCTCTTGTGAAGCACCTTGGCCAAGGGGGAGATTGAGGCTTAGTAGGTTCATCTTCAAAGGTAAGTATTCCTAACTCTATTCCTCCTTTGTAAGAGTAGATAGATAGTGAATTTGTATTATTATCTTCCATGTATGAGGATTATGTATACATTGACGTGAGTATATGTCTCCTATACATGTTTAGTTTAGTATTTTATTTGTTTTATTTATAAACTCCACTTTGTGCCACAAGATTTGGTGTGCACTATATTAGATTTACTTTTTTTTTTATTAGATTAGTGAAATATTAAATCATAGGAGTCTTTTAGGGTTATTGTGTGATTGTGTTAGACTATAGGATTTGGAACCTTACCTCACATGGTGTGTTGTGATAAGTGATCCCCTAATCAGGTCTATCATATCCTCACATTGGTCATGCTCTCGCTTAATAATTGTATTCCCCCAGTTAGAAGTGGAGGTGCGCTCTATCCCATTCGATCTAGGATTGATTTATAAACATGATGCATTTTTTATTACATACATTCTAGTGAACCCAATGTGAAACTAACCTTTGCAATATTTATTTTACTTATTTCATTTTTATTCATCATTTTTTTATCATATCTTTACTGTGCTAGATTGACCTTAGAAACCCAATTATTTATCTCTATGCACAAGTTTGTAAGAACAAGCAACTGGATTGACCAGATCAACCTAGTATAGGTTTTTGAGACTTGTAAGTTTTTTTCAGATAATTAGATCAACTAGTTTGACCCAATATAAGGTTTTCAAGTTTTCATACTTCTAGTTTAGCCTACTAGGTTGACCAAGTTGACCTAGTGCATTTTTAGCACTTTTTAGTAAGTTCTTGTATATCTTGGTTGACCAACTCGAGCCAATTTGTAGGTTACTACCAATTTTCTCCAACATCTCAGATCAATAATCTTCTCCTTTTCATCTCTGAACCATTAAGGTTAGTTTATATTTCTCTATATTTTTCCTTTTTTTTACTTTCCTTTCAAGCTTATAGTCTTCAAAACTACTTCTACAATGTCAACTAGGTTGACCTTGGGACCTAGTTCTCTATTCTATGTTTTCTAAAATAGTTAGGTCAACCTGATTGACCTAGTTCAATTTTAGACTTTGCTTCCTTAGTATAGGTTTGATCATATCAACCCTATTCTATATGATTATCTATATAGTTTCTCAACTATACCTTGTTTTAAAGTTGGAATGCACCATATATGATTAATCGCATCTTTATTTTAAGTTACATGCTTAGAATAGTTTACATAGTCTAATTAGGGGATTTTTAATCAATTACTTAGTTGCACTATTTATATGATTTTGCACACATGGCCAAATCACATAAACATCAACAAGCATTTAAACATTTGATTACTTAGGTCTACCTACTTGGATTTCATCGCTAAGGGGGAAGTCAACTTGATGCTCTAGTCAAGTATAAAATGTGGTTAATGGTATATTATGGCTAAGCATCTAACACCCTTATCATTGTAGTATGTAAAGTGAGGGGGTAGGCCCCAATACCAAGTTATATCATTAACACTATAGTCCCTTTCATCCTAAATTTACCTAAAACTATCCATAGATTGTTATCTAGTACCTTACTTATAGCCAATCTCCCTTTACATTTAAAATCATTCTTAATAATCTAATCAATATTCTAGGTTGATCAAGTAGCTAGCTTTACTTTCAAGTTGTTTTCTTACTCTTTAATCAATTATATGTGCAAAATCTTGAATTAACCAATGTTAATGCTAAATTTTGCTTTATGTGTATTAATTGGATTGGCCAACATCAATTTAATTGACTATTTTTTTCCCTTTTAGTACTTACTTCTTTCTTATAATACTTGAAATTATCTTGCTTCAATTCATAACTTGTTATCAGCTTCTTTTCTTCCCTATAAACTATGCTATGTCGATTTGGTTAACTTGGTATTGTTTACAACATCTTTGCCTCTTTTTACCAGTCACTATTCACTGAACTGGGTCGACCCTATGGACCATGTATAGTCTTATAGTCCTTGTTTTACACTAAGTCAACCAAGTTGACCTAGTATTGTTTCAGCCATTTTTTGATTCTTTGCTTTCTCATCTTTCTTCTTTTTCTTTAATCATGGACTTTCTATTTGGAGACAACGCTGAACTTTAGTCAACAAACATGATAGAATTTACCAATCCTAATAGGGTCTCCCATATACAAAGTATGGATCCTTTTGTAAATGCTAGTAATGTTCATATTACAACCTATACAATAAACTATGGGACCCTTCCTCATACCTCTTTGTAGAAAAACCCTCCTCTTCTCTTAGAGGATTATCTTGAGTTAGAGTATACTCCTAAAATGCTCTTGTTTATCACAAAATTACCTCAACATAGAGGGAAGGATCCTTCCACCATCTATAATCTCATGATTGACCATCAAGTTGAAGAACCTCATTCTCCTACTCCCACTTTCTCAACTAGATTTAGGGATATTGATTTCTTTGCTTCTCAATCTCTTCCTACAATCTTGACTCTTTATTATTCCATGACATCTTCTTCTTTAAATTCTTCCACCTTCATATCTAGTATCTCAACTAACATGGTAGGTTCTAACTCTAGTGGACCTCTCATAAGATCCACTATCCTTAATCTATATAGTAGTGCTTTGCTTTTTGACCAAGGTACTCATGCTTTTAGTGCTTCATATTCTTAAACATTTACTAGTCCATCTTTTGCTTCACAAGCAAATGTTTCCACTAGTGCCTCAAATTCTCATAGTTCTTCCCAAGCTCATATCAATGCTAATAGTGGTACCCAAGCCAAAAACACCAACATAAACACCAATAATACCTTTTAATAATGCTAATCAAACTCATCAACTCTTATTGAAAACTGTTAATCAAATAAACACATTCCAAGCTCTTAATATGAATCAAATGATGAGAATACAAACCCACCTTATTAATCTTCAATCCAATCCTCAACCAATGACTTGGGGAACACATAATTAAAGTGTTCCTCCTCCTCTTATTTATTCTCAAATTAATATCATTCCTCAACCTCTATTGGTCAACAAAGCCATCAATAATTTATAAAATTAACCTCTTACCACCCAAATTTCTAACATTGGAGGCATAAAACCTACAATTTATTACAATGGATCAACCAATCCTAATCTTAACCTCAAGGCATTTCTAAATATTTGTAAGGATTGGGTCAAGTTAAATCTCAGAATGGGATAAAAGTTTGTCAGTGGGGCTATAGATTCTGACTCGTTAGCCCAATCAATGAACCATCTATGTGGACACATCTACATTAGAATTTTAAGGCTATAAAAACCTTTATTTAGTCTTGATCAACCATTGATAACAAAATTTGTAGTTGATTGGAGGCATTCCTAAATATAATTCACTCACCCTTGAATGTGCAAAATGATCAAACTTATATTGTAAGTTACACGAGAACCATGAGGGATAGAAATGAACCACCAAATACTAAATATGGAGGGACAAGTCATATAATACATATTAGGATTATTTTATCTAACTCATTATGGATGATACATGACAATGAGGTTTCTCTCATGGCTAAATGTCTCAGAATGAGGTAAAAGTTGGTCAGTGGAGCCGTAGATTCTGACTAGTCAGCCCAATTGATGAACCATCTATGCAAACACATCTAAATGGGAATTTTTAGGATAGAAAGGCCTTTGTTTAGTCTCGATCAACCCCTGAGAGTGAAAGTTTTAGTTTATCATAGGTATTCCTTAAGAGAATTCACTAGTCCATGAATGTGAAAAATGAGTGAACTTCCATCGCAAGTTGCATGAAAACCCTAATGGATAGAGAAGAATCATCAACTCTTACATATGGAAGGATGAGTCCCATAAGAAATCTTGAGAGGATTTTTTATAACTCATGATGGATGAGACACAATAATGAAGTTTCTCTCATATTCAAATCTCTCAGAATGGGGTAAAAGTTGATCAGTGAGGGCCATAGATTCTGACTTGTCAGTCCAATCAACAAACCATCTACATGAACACATTTAGATGAGTGTTTCTAGGCTAGAAAAACCTTTATTTGGTCTCAGTCAACCATCAAGAGTGAAATTTATATTTGATCAAAGGCATTCCTCAAGAGAATTCACTCGTCTTTGAATGTGAAAAATGAGTGATCTTCTATCATGAGTTACATGAGAATCATGAGGGCTAGAGATGAACCATCAGATCTTACACATGGAGGGATGAGTCCTATAATAAATCTCAAGATAATTTTTTCTAACTCATGATGGATGAGACATGATAATGAGGTTTATGTTTTAGCTAAATCTCTCAAAATAAGGTAAACATTGGTCAGTGAGGGCTTTGGATTCTAATTCATCATCCCAATCAATGAACCATCTATGTGGACACGTCTAGATGGGCATTTTTAGGATAAAACAACATTTTTTCAATCTTGGTCAACCCTTACGATAAAAATTTGTAGTTGATTAGAGGAATTCTTTAAGAAAATTCACTCGTCTCTAAGTATGAAAAATGAGTGAACTTTCATCATGAGTTGCATGAGAACCATGAGGGATAGACAAGAACCATCAGTTCCTACACATGGAGGGATAAGTCCTCTAAAAAATATTGGGAGGATTTTGTCTAAATCATGATGGAGGAGACATGGCAATGATTTTTTTGTCACAACCAAATCTCTCAAAATAGGGTAAAAGTTGGTCAATGAGAGCCATAGATTTTGACTCGTCAACCCAATTAATGAACCATCTATGTGATCACATTTGAATGCGATTTTTTAGGCTAGAACAACCTTTATTTAAAATTGGTCAACCCCTGGGAGTGAAAGTTAAAATTGATCAGAGGCATTCTTTAAGAGAATTTACTTATCTCTGAATGTGAAAAATGAGTGAACTTCTATCATGAGTTGTATGAGAACCGTGATGGCTAGAGATGAAAAATTATCTCCTACATGTGAATTAATGAGTCTTTTAAGAAAGAATGGGATGATTTTGTCTAATTCATGATGTATGAGACATGATAATGAGGTTTATCTCACATCCAAATCTCTTAGAATGGGGTAAAAATTGGTCAGTGGGGGTAGTAAATTCTGACTCGTTAGCCCAATCGATGAACCATCTACATGAACATGTCCAAATGGGTGTTTTTAGGCTAGAATAATCTTTTTTTATTCTCGGTCAACCACTAAGAGTTAAATTTGTATTTGATTGGAGGCATTCCTTCAAAGAATTCACTCATCCCTAAATGTGAAAAATGAGTGAACTTTCATTGCATGTTGCATGAGAACCATGAGGGTTAAATATGAATAATCAGCTCCTACACATGGAGGGATGAGTCCTATAAGAAATTTGGTGAGGATTTTATCTAAATTTTGATGGATGAGACATGGAAATGAGGTTTCTCTCATAGCTAAATCTCTTAGAACATGCCAAAAGTTAGTCAATGAGGGTCATAGATTCTGACTCATCAGCCTAATCAATGAACCATCTACATGAACACATTAGGATAGGAGCTTTTAGGCTATAATCACATTTATTAGGTCTCAATCAACCCTTGGGAGAAAATTAGATAGTTGATCAAAGACATTCTTTAAGAGAATTCACTCATCCCTAAATGTGAAAAATGAGTAAACTTATATCATGATTTACACAAGAACCATGAGGGCTAGAGACAAACCATCAACTCTTAAACGTGAAAGAATGATTCCTTTAAGAAAAACCAAGAGGATTTTAGATAAATAATAAATGATGATACATGAAAATGATGTTTCTCTCATAGCCAAATCTCTTAGAAAATACTAAAAATTGGTTAGTCAAGGCCGTAGATTCTGACTTGTCAACCCAATCGATGAAACATCTATATGAACATGTCAAGATCAGCAATTTTAGGCTAGAATCACCCTTTTTAGGTCTTGGGAAACCCTTAGAAGTGAAAGTTTTAGTTTATCAGAGGCAATCCTTAAGATAATTCACTCATTCCTGAATGTGAAAAATGAGTGAAATTTTACCATGAGTTTTATGAGACCTATGAGGGCTAGAGACAAACCATTAGCTCCTACACGTGTATGGATGAGTCTTATAAGAAAGACCAAGAGAATTTTATCTAACTCATGATGGATGAGACATGGTAATGAGGTGTCTCTCGTAGCCAAATCTCTCAAAACATGCCAAAAGTTGGTCAATAAAGGCCGTAAATTCTGACTCGTCAGCCCAATCGACAAACCATCTACACTAACATGTTGGGATAGAAAATTTTAGACTATAATCACCTTTTCTAGGTCTTGTTCAACCCTCAAGAGCAAAATTTATAGTTTATCAAAAAAATTTAATAGTGCTTTTTTGAATTTTATGAATCCTAGATACCTAGTAAAGACTCTTAAAGACCAAAAACTACTCTATAACACCTCCTACCTTATTTCAAGCCAAAATGACATCATGATGACATCACTAAAGGATTCCCCTACATCACTATTTTCTTGAAAGGATAAACAAAGAGAATGTGAAAAAATATTTGCTCAAAGTAGATGAAATTAATATAAATTACTTTGGATTCTCTTCATTTCAAGAAGACAGTCTTCTCTACTTATGACACCAACCATGTGAAGGTGGAATATCATATGGTGCCACTAACTTACATTTAAATTGTTAGTAAAAAATTTAAACAAAATTAAACATATAATCATAAAATAGTTAAAAATTAAAATACATTAAATCAAATAACTTTATTATATTAATTTGAAATAAGTTAGACAAACTTACTAATTCAATCTAACATACCTTCAGGATCAGTTCTATTTACAAGTGTTTCAAAAATCACTTCATGGTCAGATTCATGCACTTTCCACAAAGTTCTATTGTGAGGCTTTCCATGATATTTGATCAATTGAATATTTGTAGTAATAGCAAGGTTCGAATAATGAAGCATTGTCTTGTGTGTTTCAAAGTCCTCAAATAACAATTGTTTATTTTTTATGATAGTACCTATGAATCTAGGTTTCAGTAACCACTATGGATCTAGTGCGATAAATTAACTATTTTCCATCCAAAATATTTGTTAATATTTTTTCCCTCTACATAATGACACAATTAGTAGTATGTTCCCTCATCATTGTTATCAAGTGAAAACACTACAAAAATAAGCCCTACATTTAAAGTATAATCAAATTCTACGTAAATCTAGAAAAAAATTAAAATATCACTAATATCTAAGGTTGTATATTTAATTAAAGAATAAATTATATCTGGTTGCATAAGATCTGAGGTGTGGTCAAAGTCAATTGATGATGCCATTTCATGATCTATAATTTGTTGGAGTGAATGTCTACTCTCTATAGGTGATATAGGTCTACAATACCATTCATCAACCCATTATTTTGACTCACATTCATTCCAATTAAATTCCATACATTAAGAAAAAAAACATGCCATATCCCTAGTATAAATAGTCCATGAACTTAAATTTGAGCTTTGAATGGAGTGGAAAACACTCGATCTAGGTACTGTAATGCAATCTTCATACATTGCCTTATGTTTTTCCTTTATTAACCAAAATCTTCATACATGAGAATGTTTATCTGATCTGTGACAAATATTTTCATTACACCAACTCATAATACCTACTACATCAATAAAATTAGCACCATCCTTGTGGTTTGTCTACTCTCTTTTAAGGGATTTTTTTACACATGCACAAATACCATCGTATTCCTCTTTTCTATGCCTAGCCTCAAAAAGGATCCAAAAATGTTGAATGCCATTCTTCTTATGCATTCTGCTTAACCAATAAAACATTCAAGAAATATTAAATTACCTTGCCCAATTATCTTACCAAATGTAGTGTGTATCAAACATGATTTGTCTTACATTCATATTCATATAAAATATCTCAAAACAACCCCGGACAAACTCTGGAGAATGTGATCTGTCATCCCTCATATAAAAATGGTACTCATTCAAAATCTTTCTATTGTCATCTGTGTTATCAAGTGCATGTTTTAATGTAATATGAAAAAAATTCCAACTTTAATTGAATTATAATATTGGAATTGAACCTCATCTATGGTTGTAGTGTGTAGTTTTCATCAAAATCCACAACCAAAATAATGGTGCCAATTAAAAAAATTTCCTTGCATGCTTTGAATTGATTGTCTAACCATTTTGATTTGTGTGTGTGTCTTGCATATTGGTAGATAATATTATTTTTGAATTCAAATATGAAATCATATACAAAAACTTTGGTTGTAACCAATTCACATCTTGATGACTCTTTTCCATATTTTAACACATACTTAACTGTAATATCCCCAACCAATTGGGAATATATAAACTCTAAAGCTCTGATCAAAGTCCAATTTTTGCAAAATAAATTTAGATTACAGATAAATAATAAACATAGTAAATCTTACAATAGCAGATCAAAGATCTTATCACCAGTTCAGATGAGTACAAATATAGTCCTCTCTTGTGCAAATCAAAGAATATTACAGATATGGTCTTAAAACCCTGAATTCATGCAAACTGGGAATAAACTTGCAATTCTGGAAGTCTCAGTTTTTATGTGTCAACACACAGACACCGTCGTCAGTCGATATCTCGCCAACGTCGGTGACTGTCGGTCAGATTTCTGCCGTCGTCGGTCCTAAGTCAACCGATGTCGGTCACTGGAAGCTCTCTGCCTGCCGAGGTCGGTACCTGCCTGAACCTGTACAGACCCGTACGGACTTCGTACGGCCGCCAAATTCGCACAACCTTTCTGTTTGATCCCTAATCTGGAAATCTATGGTATCTAATACAATAGATCTCTCTCTGTATGATTTATTGAAACAAAACATAAACTAAATCAAGAAATATCTGTAATAACTTCTGTGTGAAGTTATCTCTCAACCCTGAAATTCTGTGATAACTTTTGGATGAAGCTATCTCTCAATTTGGCAATAAATCAGCTGATATTTCATAGCCTCTAAATCGCACACAATGAAGAGTTGACTTTCTCCACTGTAATGGAATCCTGGAACCCTTGGCTCAGTCTTCACAGAAGAATTTCTTCAATTTTCAATAATCAATAATCTATGCATTATCCATTATGGCCTCCATGAGAAACCCTTATACCCTCAAAAGATATGCTTGCCCTAATTAGGGTTTCTTAAATTAGCATTAGGGTTTCTAATTTAAAATTAGACCAAATAATTAATAATTAATTATTAATTATTAATGAGACCAAATAATTAATATTTGATTAAATCAATCAAATATTAATATCTCCCTTAATATACGTGGATCCTCAAACCGATCGAAGCAGGTGAATCAGGGAATGATTTCGCACATGACCATACCAAAATAAAGGTGCTCTGCTGCATATCAAATATCCCTAAAAAGTAGGAGCTCAGGCCCAATGTGTCTGAAATAACCTGAATGAAAACCAAATGTAGAAATTCTGTGAATCAAAGTCAAGCCAAGCTCCATTATGACCCTCTATCCATCCTATTAGCCTATGAAGGTCGTATAATAAGATAACCATCAAGTCTGTCAATGTCCACGAAAAAGGGGACATGACAATCCGCCCCTCCGGAAATTGCTTGTCCCCAAGCAATCTCAGAACAATGAACTACTCGATCCACCTGGATCCCAAATGTAGTTATGCTCTGCACTACTGTGAATCAATGTGAGTACCTGCAATATCATCAAAAGTAAAACAAAGAGGAACCCATAATCAAATTGGCGAACACAACTCAACCAATCTCTAAAATCACAACTGCCCTGGATGTGTTGATACTGTAGGCTGTGTAATTGGCAACTGCAAATTCCATCTACAAAAGATGGAGTTAATCCATCCCATAACTGATCCCTCTATAATGGTGGCACAACCAACTGTACCATACTATCAAATGTGTGAGAAGAATCAATTTGGAGACTCGACTCCACTGGTATCCCAAACTCCTCAGAATCAGGTACTCCCAAGTCCTAAATATGTGTGTGAGCCTCAACCACATGCTCCTCATAAGCAGCTATAGAAGCATACTCATCACCAATACTCAGTGTACTAACATCTGAGTACACCTCCACACTCTGAATGCAAGCATCAGACTCATCCTCACTATCTAACTCCTGAGTTAGACTCACCTTAAGACAAAGCTCATCCATAACATCCTCAACTACTCCTGCCTGTGAAGATAATGCAGATAAATCATTACCTGAAGATGTGTTAATATCTCCCTGTAAAAGATCAGCATGACTGTCAAACTCATCATGCAAGTGGCTGCATGTCATAGGGAAAGCACTACGATCCTTGGGCCTATTAATTAAATTCTTTAACCACATACAAGCTCTAGGTGAGACATTTCTCCCTTTTGTCCAGACATACCATAAATCTTCTGCCAAAAGTTTAGAAATTTTATCCTCCTCCTCTAACAAGATTGTGAACATAATAGAGTGCATTGATGCCAATATATTGCTAGAATGAAACTCATCTAAATTATACCAAAATATTTTAAACATCATGTGAATTTCACCAATACAACCTACTAACATCATAATGTTTTCAAACCCATACCTTGAAAATGTTTCAAGTAATCTTGCCCTCCTTGAGAAATGATGGTCTCTAATGTTATCCAACTTTTTGAAGATTTTTACCATAGCATAAAGTACCTCTCTCATAATGTGATCATCATAAAAATCAAATCCAGCTATGATCCTCATGATTTCACTAATGCAAGAGAGGGCTGCAAGTCTTACCACCTCATCATGATGTCTCAATAATCGGGGCTTCACCAATGAATTAAATGCTGGAGATAATGCTCTTTGCATATCATAAGTATTTGATTGCTCCACCTTGCTCAAATAAGTCTCTAACTCCTCCAAAGTTTTTAGAATGTCATCTGCTTGCTGGAATGGATTATCTAGCTTCTTCTTCGCATTGTGCATTCTTTCTTCCAAATCTTTGACATCTGTTAAAGCCATACTGATACCAAAGCTACCCAACAGGATGGCAAGACATTGGCTCTGATGTGCCCAACAGGATGGCAGGAATTTAGCTCTGATACCACTGTAATATCCCCAACCAATTGGGAATATATAAACTCTAAAGCTCTGATCAAAGATCCAATTTTTGCAAAATAAATTCAGATTACAGATAAACAATAACCATAGTAAATCTTACAATAGCAAATCAAAGATCTTATCACCAGTTCAGATGAGTACAAATACAGTCCTCTCTTGTGCAAATCAAAGAATATTACAGATATGGTCTTAAAACCCTGAATTCATGCAAACTGGGAATAAACTTGCAATTCTGGAAGTCTTGGTTTTTTTGTGTCGACACACAGACGCCGTCGTTGGTCGATATCTCGCCGACGTCAATGACTGTCGGTCAGATTTCTGCCGTCGTCAGTCCTAAGTCAACCGATGTCGGTCACTGGAAGCTCTCTGCCTGCCGAGGTCGGTACCTGCCTGAACCTGTACGGACCCGTACGGACTTCGTATAGCCGCCAAATTGGCACAACCTTTCTGTTTGATCCCTGATCTAGAAATCTATGGTATCTAATACAATAGATCTCTCTCTGTATGATTTATTGAAACAAAACATAAACTAAATCAAGAAATATCTGTAATAACTTCTGTGTGAAGTTATCTCTCAACCCTGAAATTATGTGATAACTTTTGGATGAAGCTATCTCTCAATTTGGCAATAAATCAGCTGATATTTCACAGCCTCTGAATCGCACACAATGAAGAGTTGACGTTCTCCACTGCAATGGAATCTTGGAACCCTTGGCTCAGTCTTCACAGAAGAATTTCTTCAATTTTCAATAATCAATAATCTATGCATTATCCATTATGGCCTCCATGAGAAACCCTTATACCCTCAAAAGATATTCTTGCCCTAATTAGGATTTCTTAAATTAGCATTAGGGTTTCTAATTTAAAATTAGACCAAATAATTAATAATTAATAATTAATTATTAATGAGACCAAAAAATTAATATTTGATTAAATCAATCAAATATTAATATCTCCCTCAATATACGTGGATCCTCAAACTGATAGAAGCAGGTGAATCAGGGAATGATTCCGCACATGACCATACCAAAATAAAGGTGCTCCGATGCATATCAAATATCCCTAAAAAGTAGGAGCTCAGGCCCAATGCGTCTGAAATAACCTGAATGAAAACCAAATGTAGAAATTCTGTGAATCAAAGTCAAGCCAAGCTCCATTATGACCCTCTATCCATCCTATTAGCCTACGAAGGTCGTATAATAGGCTAACCATCAAGTCTGTCAATGTCCACGAAAAAGGGGACATGACATTAACATATCTATACTTCTTATAATCAACTAGTTACTTTCCAAATTCATGTGAAATATCTTTATGTAAACAACTCAACAAATTTGATAAACCACCACAACTGTTACATGTTCCATCTAAACATTGTTTGGTAAAAAAAAACTATCCCTCGGGTCTTTGACAAAAAAGACCTTGGATTAATTCTCTTGATGTTTTAGGTGGGGAAGACACCATACATTCTTGCAAAATCTCATCAATATGTCAAGTACAACGTATATGATGAAAAACATCAAAATTCATAGAAAATTCAACATTTACCTTAAAACAACATGTGGTACATGATTGGTTAATTTTAACATAAAAAGGATTACACATCTCAAATGATCTTTGGTTAATTATTAATTGGCCATTCAATTTTTCAATAAACATTTTATAAAATTCTATTTGTATTATGTCTAAAATATGTTTTGCATGTGGCTCACAATTTTTTGAGCCATTTCTTATTTTAACAATGTCTTTTATATTAGATGAGACCCTTGTGTTGTCATGCCAATTTTTTTTAATCAATTACTATGTTCCTTCAACCAATGCCTTATCTTTTCATGGGAGTCTATCACTAAATGCCCAATAATCTGTGACTGAAGGTTCATCAAACCTTGTTCTTATTTTTATGAAATTTATTAGAAATTTTATATTTAAATTCATATATTTACTTATTCCACTAAGAATTCAAATTTTAAATGTTGACTTACTCATTATTGATTCCATTATTACTCATCTTGCCATATTACTATCTTTATTCTAACTTTTATTTCCTATTACCTTAAATGCATTAAATAGATTCTTTACTATCACACTATTTTTCCTTCCATGTTTAATGTTCTTAACCCAAAATTATGTATCACAGGGCACATTTTTTATATTTTTATTAATTGAACAAATAATTGGCATCATTCTGTATGGATTTTATTCTTAAATGCATAGTTCCATACACGTTGAGCATGATGTTGAGTTTTTCTTTTTGATATTTTAGCTTCCATAGGTTATATTATTTTTTCATCTATTTCAACCAAATACTTTGTTTTTCATCTTATTATCCTTAGAGGTGTGGGTGCAGGAGCTATATTTTGTATTAAATCGTGTGGTACTAACAATTTAACCATAGTAGGGACATTAGAGGTTTGACTATCTAAATTAGGGGTTATAGGAAAATTAAATTCCTCTTCATTAGGAGACACATGATTTGGGGTCATTATTTGATGTTGACTATCATCATACTAAAAAAATTCATTATGAATGGATGTTTCATTATATTGTGTTTGTCCATATGTTTCATCATTAATTATAAATTCATTATTTACATGCTCTACATCTTGAATTTCATCTTGCAACAAAAGATTGACTCGATTCTCTTATCATATTTGAATACATATGTAAACTAAATTATATAGAATTGGGAATGTTATTCTCATTAGTTATATTACCTAGTGTAGAAGAAGAACCTTCACCTTGCCTAGAAGCTCTTAAAGATGCCCTCCTATTTGCTTGTCTTTTTCTTTCATTTTCTCTTTTATTTTTAATTTCCTCATTTTTTAAATCTTTTATTTGTATTTTGTGATGAGTTATCAACCCCATTATTTATCTTTGCCAAAATAAGACAATTATAGATTTAAACTTGAAGAATTCTTAGTGATTCAAACAAAATAGATGAACAATTCATCAAATTCACATAGTTGTAGCAGAAAAACCAATTTATATTTGGAAAAAAAAAAACCACTCATTTTCATGACAAATGGAATGTGTGCTTTAGAAAGTAAGCATGCCCTTTGAGATCCATGAACCAATAGGCAAATGCATTTATTTTCCCTTTGGTGGTTGTGGAAAGGGCATACACCCTTTTCAAAGGGTGTACGCACTTTGTATAGGGTATACACCATTTTTAAAGGTAATTTTCCCTTTATAAAGGGTGTACACTCTTTGTAAAGGGCATATGTCCTTCTCATATTTACAAAAAAAAATCCTACTTTCCCTCCAATTTTTCCTTGGTTTTAGGCTTGGGGGGTCCCAAACCTAGCTAAATTCTATCATAGAATAGCCAAGGACATTTATAATAAATTTAAGGGTTTCTTCATTTTTATCGACACATCTAATTAGGTAGCTTTTATTTTATATATGTAGAACAAAAAGCGTAGTTTTCAAATATATAATTTTTTTTAATGTTAGAATATTATTTAATTTCTAAGTAACATAGCTCTTTACAGTCTATATACATATCATCACAAATTCCCTTATAAATTTTTGAATATTAATCAAATGCTTATAAAACTTATATCTCACAATCTACACATTGTCAACTATGCTTTTAAAAAAATGATTTTCATGAAGTTAAGGTCAAAACGTTGTGTTTGTACACTTGCACTTTAAATTTTCCAGCTATCTTGACTTGTAAAATTATTTAAAAATTAAATACATAATAAAAAAAATAAAAACTATTCTCAACAATCTTCAACTTTTCACCTATCTATATATGAAATGTCATACAAAATCGAATCACTTACTCAAAAAAGTGTGTTCATACACATGCACTGTCCTTATATTTTTACAAAAAATGAAGAATATATTGTCATAAATGCAAATATTTTGCACACTTTTATCATTTGGGTATTGTAAAAAATTATATATTTAGAAACTAAATTCAAAATTCCATAATTCATGTTTTTATGTCATTGTTAAATTCCTTTTCGAAGTATCTATAACATTCTCTCTAAGTTTAACTATTGTTATTTAAATAAAAAAGGTGTCACTTTATACCCACGTTTTGTCCCCCATTATCCTGAATCTACCCATTAGGAATTACAAAAGTTCTAAATAAATGCACATTACGGGATTCATATTTGATTTCCTCTGGTTCCTCCCCATTAGAAAGCCAATTGAGGTGATCTAGTCCCACATTCTCTCATCCTAGCTTAACAATAATATAGAATTGAAATTTCTGAAAGAGCATCAACCAGCTTGATATATGTCCTCATAGCATTATTTTATTAACTAGGTATCAAAATGCTTGGTGATCCATGAAAAACTCAAAAGGAGTAGCCAATAAGTAATGCTTGAAATTTTGCAATGGAAACGCCATGGCTAGTGTTTCTCTCTCTATGGTCATGGAATTATTTTTTATAGCTGATAGTTTCTTTCTAACAAAATGTATTGAGTGGTCTAACCTACCTTCACCTAGTTATGCTAAGACAACTGAAGCATCCACATGTACATGGAATGGCTTCTTGTAATCATGAAATACTGATATTGGTGTTGTTACCAACTTTTATTTTAAGTTAATGAATGTTATCTACCATTTTAGTGTCTATTCAAATTTGGTATCCTTGTGTAATTATTTATCCATGGACATAGATATAGTTTCATACCCTTTTATAAACTTTTAATAATATCTAGTATGACCAAGGAAAGTGTACACTTTAGTTGAGTTAGTAGGAGGTAACATTCCTACTATAACAATAATTTTTTTGGGTCGACCAAAATACCATTATTACACATAATATGGCCTTGTAAGACTAAAATGTGTAAAGAATAGACATTATTTAAATTTAAATATTTGTGTAAAGTCCAACATCACTTCAACATCAATATTAGTTTTGACAAGTGTTATTTAAATAGAGAGAAAACAAACCAATCATACAAATAGATTTCCAAGAAATCATGAATGAAATATTTGAATGCATTTACCACAACTCTACAAAATATAATAGGTACATTCTTTAAAACAAATAGTATTGCCTTGTGTGGAAATGATTCTCATTCAGTAGTAAAGGTGGTTTTGGCCTGATCCTCCTTGGAAATCAAAATATGGTGATATCTACTAAAACCATTCATAAATGAATATAACTCATGTCTAGCCATAGATTTAAAGACTTAATCTATGAAAGGAATAGGAAATGGATTGTTAACAAAAGCATCATTAAGTGTGCGGTAGTCCACACACACCTAAATTTCTCCTATTTTCTTAGGTTGAACAACCATGGGACTCACCCACTCTACCTTTTCAACTAGATAAATAATTAAAGATTCTTTCATTCAATTTAGTTCAGTCTTTACTGTGGTTTTCATATTAGGATTGATCCTATAGGGTTGCTTTTTGATAGGGCATGCACATTCTTTTAATTATATGTGCATTTCTCCTAGAGATAGATCTACACCTTTTACCTCTAATAATTTTCTTAAAAATGCATCTTGATAATCTCTTAATAGCTATAAGGCCTCAGAGATTTGATCTTGCCCCCATTAATCTCCCACTATTACAAGTTTAGGGGCCAATTCTATCCCAATATTTCATAAAGGTTCATGATATATCTATTAGCTACCTAAGTTGAACCCTTCTTAAGGAATACTACTCAAACATTCCCCAAACTTGGACTAACATGGGATTAACCTATAAGCAATGGGTTACCTATTGTTTAGGCTAAACCTCTAGTTTTGTGGGGCTAACTCCCCTGATTTATCACTTGAATTATCTTTAAGACTTAATCTATGAGGATGAAGATGTTAATGAGATTGCATAAAGGAAACCTACTTTAAGGGGTGGTGATACACCTAAATGATTCATCCACTCACTCAACTTTAGACTCTCAACAACACTAGTAAACAATGAATATAGCTAAAATAAAACCTTCAATGGATTCTAAGCAACAATATTTCACCTAGAGATTAGTTTGAATGACTAAAGAAAGAGGGTAATGAGGAAAAGGCCTAGTTTAGGGCACTTACAATCAGACTTCCACTTTAAATTTGATCCATCAATCTCACAACACACTACATAACTATTTATACTAAATTTATGCTTTTTTATCTATTTATAGAATAAGGGTAAAATTGAAAGAGGGGTAGAGGTTAGTATAACCTATATGTGGTATGCACTTCATAATCCAAATGATTGTAGATACTCTTCTTTGGCTTGGGAAAATGACCTAAAATAAGAGAGAACTAGAAAGGGGGTAGTTAGTTAGGTAGGTTGGATGGATTACCTAGCAAGCTAGATCCAAGAAGTATGAGCTTTCTAGGAGGCTATCATTCCACCTTTTGATAAAAATTAATGTTGATAAAATAAAGGTTTCATAACATGAAATTAATAGATCTAAAGAAGTAAATACTTTACAAATAAATGCTAGTGTTCTAAAAAAATAATACTAAGGTAAATATTAAGATGTCAAAGAATGGTTCAGGCATGGTCAGGTTATTATTTTTAGCCTATAAGGTGACAAATGTTAAGAAAATAATTTTTGGTTGAGGTTTGGTGGGTTATAGCTACTTTTTAGATTTTGGTTTGAAAAGGTTCAAACAGTGACCATCAGTGATCAGGGTGACCATCGATAGTTAGAGTAACCATCAGTGGTTAGGTGACTATCATTAGTTTGATAATCGACTATTGATGGTGAAGGTGATCATCGATGGTTCGAGTAACCATCGATGATTGGGTGACTGTCAATAGTTTGACAGGTGATTGTCAATGGTCAGGGTGGATATCAATAGTTTAACAGTTGATTATCGATGGTTACTATTTATAGGTCTAGTTAAGGTAAAAGGTTGGACTATAGGTAAATTACAGATGGGTTAGTAGGTTGGTATAAGTTAGTCACTGGTTGGTGGGTTAGGGTAGGTTTGAAATTAGGGTATTATTAAAATAAAAGTAGAGCAAATGAATAAATGAAGACAAATACTTAACTTATCATGGGTGGTTGAAAAAGTCTTAGAGATGTCTGAAGCAATTTAGGCATAGTGATGGTTGGTTGATAGGTAAAGTCTAGAGTGATTTTGATAGCACCTTGGGTCTGTGTTGTACCTATAGATTCACTAAAATAATGGAAACCTAAAAATAAACTCTTGATAGTTGGCCCTGATGAGAAAGATCATTGATCAAAAAAGGATCCTATAGAAGATTGATTTTGGAGATCTTCTTGACCCCTTTCTTGATCCTACTCTCCTTTTATAGGTAAAAAATAAGAGATGTGCTTGCTACTTAAATTTAATATGTAGATGCATTATCTAGTTGACCAAATTATATTCTTGATGTTTTAGCTTATACATGGACTGAGTGTTCAAGTCCATATGGTGAGGAGCTGGCCATCGATAGTTTGATAGCCAACTATCGATGGTTAAGGTGACTATCGGTAGTTACTATGTTGATTATCAGTAGTTGAAGGTTAAGTTTGATCAAAAGGTGAATGGTCAAGTTTGATTAAGAGGTTAAATTTGGTGGGTGTTTTGACATGTATTTATAGTTGAAATGGGTATGAATGATCACTAGGGGTGTTTCAACATCTAGAACTATGGTGTGTAGTTTTATAGTGTCTAAATTTTAATCCTTTTTACTATTTAATTTGTATCAATAAGTTATAAAATGAAAATAGATTACAAGTCAAAGGTTTTATTACCCTGAATATGGGAGGAGATGTTCCCCCTCAAATTGGGAATTGATGAGGTGAAGTGGAATCATGTATGGGTTTGATGAGTGGTTATATGGGTAAAAAGGTAAGTGACAAGGGTGGTTGGTATGGTTGGGCATTAAGGTGAAAACATGCATATAAAATGTGACTAAGTATGATATTCAAGTTTGTACATAGACTAAGTTGTCATAATTGGTTAAAATAAGTTTGGTTCTAGAAGGACAAATGATAGGGTAATCAAGCCCCAACATTAGGCATATATGATCAGGTTACTCCATATATGGTGTTAAGTAAACTAAAAAATCTCTTGATTTTTGGAGGACAAAAGGGGATATGGGTGATAGGTAGGGTAACTTTATTGTGGGATGGCTTGCCTCTTCTATAGGTGACCTAGGAACTATGATAGACAAGTCCATGTCTTATGTTAGGTGTAAACTAATCAGTGTAAGAAGTCTATTGATGATATTGTGAAAGCTAATTATAACTTTATTGGGATTGATTGGTGTTTAGTTTTGATATAGGGTCTATTATTGCTTAGTTTGGGAAGTTGATCTATGTGGGAAGCTCCAAGTGATTACTTTTGACAAAGTTGACTTAGCCATCCTTCAAGGGAGTGGTCTAAGTTTGGATTTGTTCATGTTTGATGGATGTCCTTCAAGGGAGTAGTCTACCTTAAGTTGAAGTAATTTTGATTATTTTGGGCAAGTTATCCTTCAAAGGAGTAGTCTACATGCTATAGATGTTGACCTAAGTGATAGTTTAGTATCCCAAATTATTTATATGTTGGTTTAGACATGGATTATCTATATAGGCCTAAGGTTTTCCTTTATGGAGGCAAAGCCATAACACAAGGAAGTTGATGATGGGTAAAATAGGTGGCTTACGTGACAACCATGGAAATCCATCCTAAAAAGGTTAGAAATTACCATGAGGATCATGTCATGGGTAGAGCCATGATATCCATGCTTAGGATTAGGCTAGGTTTGTGATGGATAATCACATGACCCTATTTTTAATTAGTTATCCTTAAAGAGAAGGAGATGAAGGTGATTTAAAATAGGGATGAGCTTAAGTTAGACACAAGATGGCAAGGAACTTGGTATAACCAAAGCATAGGCATGCAAATGAAAAAATCATTTGAGGGGGTTGAGGTTCTAATATGCCCTACATCCATGCTTGGGTAAATGGTTGATGTCAATCAGGAGAGTAGATGTCCCCCAGTAACTTTTTGGCACTTCATTAGATGTGGTTAATATTTGGATTGAAAAAAGGGTGAGGTTGGTTAGGTGATATTTTGGTGGATAAGGGTAATCTCTAATGATTTGTTGGGTGGTGGAGAAGAGTAATCTCTAATGGTTGGGGGAGAAAGTGACTCCTAAATAGGTTAGGTGGTGTCCAAATGGGTTGCCCCAATTTGGTATACCACTTGGTTTAGGTTGGGTTGATATAGAAGATACTCTCCAAATAGGTTAGTGGATAAGGGTAATATATAATGGTTTGGGAGAAGGTGACTCCCAAATGGTTGGTGATCACAAAGAAAAAAATGTGAAAAAGGTAGCCCAAAATGATTAAGATTAAAGTTATTTGGTTGGTTGGTTGGTGATTTCTTGAGTATCCACAGTATGATGTGATCTTGAGAAGGCACAAATGGTTGGTTGGGTTGGTAGAGTAGAGAAGGGTAATATACAAAGGTTAGGTAGGTTGGTGGAGAAGGTGACTCTACTAGGTAGGGGGAAAAGATGATTCTCTAATAGGTTTGGTTGGGTGAAGGATAAAGGTAATCTCCAATAGTTTAGGGTTGGGTGGTTGATAGGTTGAGGCAAAAATGCCAAGGTTTAGTTTAGTTGGTTGTTAAGGTATGGTTTGGGTTGATAAATGGTCAAAACCTTATGGAGGGAAAGTTCCCCAAATTTTCTCTTTCCATGGATGGTTGAAGATGGGAAAATGATCCCAAGGTGAGGTGTTGGTTAATAAAAGGATTTAGGAGGGGTGAATATGACTTCATACACCTCCCAAAAAGGGTTGTTAGTTGTTATTTATTAATGGTTAGTAGGTCAATTTTATAGGTGGTGGTTCAAGTGGGATTTCCTCTATTGTACTAAGGTGAGGAAAATGTAGTTGGATATGATTGAGGTAGGTTAGGGTAGGTTTGGTAGGTTTGATGGGTTGATCTAGGTTTGGGTTGTTAAATAATTTGGTTATGGTTGAATTAAAAAGTATGTTGATTTTTATTAATTGATTTGGTGTAGAGGTTAGTTTGATTGATTGAGAGAAGTAAGATAAATGGTTGAGTTTGCTTGTTAGTTGGGATAGTTTGATTGTTTGGTTTGGTTGGTGAGGTAAGGTTAGGCGGATAGTTATAGGTAAGGTTAGGTTGATGTTATGTTTGGTTGGGTTAATGGTTGTTAAGGTTAGGTTGATGATAGGTAAAGTTAGGTTAATGGCAGGTGAGGTAGGTTTAATGGTTGTTAAGGTTGGGTTGATGGTTGGTAAGGTTGGGTTGATGATAGGTAAAGTTAGGTTAATGGTAGGTGAGGTAGGGTTAATGGTTATTAAGGTTGGGTTGATGGTTGGTAAGGTAGGGTTGATGGTAGATTCCACAAAATTGGTAAGTAGAAGAGGTAGGTTGGTTGGTTCCACATGGATAAGTGGAAGAGGTTGGTTAGTTGGTTCCACATAGGTAAGTGGAAGAGGTTGATTGGTTGGTTCCACATGGGTAAGTGAAATAGGTTAGTTGGTTGGTTTTACATGGATAAGTGGAAAAGGTTTCTTGGTTTTTTCCACATGGGTACGTGGAAGAGGTTGGTTAGTTGGTTCCATATGAGTAAGTGGAAGAGGTAGGTTTGTTTCTTTGATTGTGATTTTGAAGGAAAGTTGAGAAGGTTCCACTTGGTTAATAAGTGGTTTGGTAAAGGGTTGGATTATGTTTCCTTAGTTGTAGGTTGATGAAAGACCAAATCTAATGGATGTGCCTCATTGTGTTGAGGTAGTTGGTTATTGATGTGCACAATAATAGGTTAAAAACTAGGTTCAATGATGGATTGTCCTTGAGCTTGTGAGCTAATAAATTGGTTTGATGAGGTTAGTTGGTTTGATAGGTTTGGTTGAGCTGATAAGTTAGATGGGTTTGACTACTTGGGTAAGGTTGATAAGGTGGGTTGGTTTGATAGGTTAGGTAAGGTTGATAAGTTGGTTTGATATTTTTTGGTTGGATGGCAAAGAGGATAGACCAAATTTTAGTGTTGAGATAAAGAGGGTTGCCTCAAAGCAAGATGGGGTTGTTGATATGATGGTTGGGGTAGGTGACTTAACAGTTGATGAAGTTAGATAGGTTAAATTTAAGGTTGGTTATGATGATTGTTAAGTTGGTGTTGATGTATTTTTGGTTGGGTATGATGATGGTTAAATGGTCATTGATAGGTTATTGGTTGGTAGTAGTTGAGATTTGATTGGTTATAGGTGAGGGTTGATTGGTCATTGGTGTCAAAAATAGATGACTCCACTCTAATTATCTAGTCCATTAACATTATAACCAACTTAGGTGGTAATTGATAGTTTTTTGGTTGGTTGTATTAGAGGTTTGATAGGTGATAGGTATGGTTTATTTTAGGTAAGATTATGAGCACAAGTGGCTCATGATGCAAGGTATCACTCTAAGGCGAGATGGTTATTCTCCAAAATCCTAAAAAATTTAAGATCTTCAGGGGAGAATATAGGTTGGTTCCCCATTGGACAAGTAAATAGAGGTAAGATGGTGGAAGGTAGGTTTCTCACAAATACAAACAAAGAGTAGACAAGAAAATTTAAAAATTCAAAACACACACTAAAGTACCTTATCTCCTAGGGTTCCTTTTAGTGTATTTTTTGGCTTATGCCTTAAGTTAGAAAGAATGTTGGAAGACATGGCTTGTAGATCAGGTACTAGAAAATAAGTCTATGGTTGGTTTTGGGTTAGTTATGGCTCTCAAATTCTATATTTAAAGTTAGTACATGGCTTGATATTGGGGCCTACCCCCTCACTTCACACGTCATAGTGATAAGGGTGTCAGGTGCTTAGCCAGTATATACTAATTTCTAGAGTTTAGACTCAACAAAAGAGCTAAGTTTTGGTTTATTTTCTTGGTAGTGAAGTCTAAGTAAGATAGCCAAAGGGTAAAGGTGATCCGCTAGGAGATGAAAAGGTGATCAGGCCTTATGTCAATTATTTTCATGTTTAATTGATTTAAGTGGTTTAGTATAGTGTGTGATAAAAAAGTGAAACTATGATTGATTACTTTGCCTTTAACTTAACTAAATGAGTTAAACATGCAAGTCAACAATGTATACAAGGTTTATTTTAATCCCAAAAATGAAAATTTTCAATTTCTTTGTATGAGCATAGAACAAAGAAGAAAAGGGCACCTAGATGTTACTAGGTCCCATCAGGCGTGCCATGATGTTTGTGCTAAATTTATGCTTTTATATCTATTTATATAATAAAGGTAAAACTAAAAGAGGGGTAGAGGTTAGTAGAACCTGGATGTGGTTTGCGCTCATAATCCAGATGGATGTAGATACTCTTATTTGGACTGGGAAGATGACTTGCAATAAGAGAGAATTAGAAAAGGGGTAGTTAATTAGGTAGGTTGGGTGGATTGCCCAACAAGTTAGAACCAAGAGGCATGAGATTTATAGGAGGCTATCAATCCACCTTTTGATGTAAGTTAATGTTGATAATTGAAAGGTTGTATAACATGAAAGTACTAGATCTAAAGAAGTAAATAATTTACAAAGAAATGATAGTGTTTTAACAAAATAACATTAAGGTAAATGTTAAGTTGTTAAATAATGGTTTAGGTATGGTTAGGTTGTTGTTTCTAATCTATAAGGTGACAAAGGTTAAGAAAATAGGTTTTGTTTGAAGTTTGGTGGGTTATAGTTGTTTACTAGTTTTTAAGTTAAAGAGGTTCACACAGTGACCATCGATGCTTAGGGTGACCATCGATGGTTAAAAGTAACTATCATTAATTGGGTGACTATCAATAGTTTTATATCCAACCATCGGTAGTTAGGGTGATCATCAGTGGTTAGATTAATTGTCAGTGGTTGAGTGATTGTCATCCATTTGATAGCCAACCATTGACGATCAGGGTGATTGTCAATAGTTTGACAGTCAATTATCGGTGGTTACTATTGACAAATATAGTAAATGTAAAAGGTTGAACTATAGGTAAATTATAGATGGGTTATTAGGTTGGCCAAGGTTAGTCACTAGTTGGTAGGTTAGGGTAGGTTTGAAAGTAGGGTATTATTGAAATAGAATCAAAGAAAATGAATAAATGAAAACAAATACTTGGATTGTGGTGGATGGTTGAAGAAGTCTTGGAGATGTCTAGAGCAATTTTGGTAGAGTGATGATTGGTTGATTGGTGAAGTTTGGAGTGATTTCGGTAGTACCTTGGGTCTATGTTGTACCTACATATTCACTAGAAGAATGGAAACCTATAAGGAAACTCTTGCTAGTTAGACCTGATCAGAAAGATTGTTGATCAAAAAGGATCTCGTAGAAGATTAATTTTGGAGATCTTGTTGACCCCTTTCTTGATCCTACTATCCTTATTTTATAAAAAAATAAGAGATGTGTTTACTACCTTGATTTAATAGGTAGATACATTAGCTAGCTAACCAAATTAAATTCTTGATATGTTAGCTCACATATGGATTGAGTGTTCAGGTTTAGGTGGTGAGGAGCTATCCATCAACAGTTTGACAGTGGAACATCGATGGTCAGGGTGACCATCCATAGTTACTATGTTTATTGTCGGTGGTTACTATGTTGATTGTCGATGATCAAAGGTTAAGTTTGGTTAAAAGTTGAATGGTCAAGTTTGGTCAAGGGGTTAATCTTGGTGGGTGTTTTGACATGTGTTTGTAGTTGAAAGGGGTGTGTATGATCCCTAGGGGTGTTTTAAATCTAGAAAAATGGTGTATGATTTTCTAGTGTCTATGATAACCTACTAAGAAAGTTTGTTAATACTTAGGTGAAACTTGGAGCTATAAAGGGAAGATTACACCAATATGCATATCAAAACAAGAATTAACACACTAAGTACTAATCATGAAGAATCTTCCATATTCTAATCATCATTATAATAGGTCTGCAAGTATAAGACCTAGAAGAGTTTCCTCATACCACCTTAAAGGATACAATTCAAGGTCATAAGGCCTGAATATATAGTAAATGAGGAGATAAATGGAGGTAAATTTGGCATGAGAAGAGGAGAAAAGGTAATTAATGACCATCCTACATTTATTACATTAGTTACAATAGTCATGCCTTACACCCTTTCCATGTGTTGGTCTCATATGGTTGAACATGTGCCTTGAATGAGATCCTTAGAGCATTGAGGCCTATTGTTAATAAGGTTTGATTCATCAAGAGTCCATGAACACCACTTTTTCCCCATTTATTCTCATCTCATCAATTACCAATGTTTAAGGAGGTCTAGTAACAAACTTCTCCATGAGGCATTTAGTGATGTAGCTCCCCCTCATATGCCAATGAGGCTTGATAACTACCCCACTCTCACTAATTGCCATGAAGTGTTATTTTATTGACCTTCAAGGATCAATGACTAGGCATAACATCTCTACATTAACTCATTTCATTAGCCCTTCTATGCCATTTTCATTCCTCTTATTGACCAAGTAGGCCAAATAAGCCAATTAGGCCTAATAACATAAATGTTGATGTTTGGAAACCATGAAAGACCTTCATGAGAGATTGAAAACCTATATATATATATATATGATTTTTAGGTCTAAAACATCTCCTTACATCATAACATGATCCCCTTTTAGCAAGAAACATCTAAAATTATGTCAGACTAGTTAGCTATGTCACCTTGTGTTTCTTTTTTGTAAACTAGATCTTTAGAATAAACCCACAGAGGCATTTACATGCATTTTTAATCATTTTATGGCATATATAAATAATTTTTATACCTTCCCTCATAATGATTGGCATCTCTCAGGATAACTTTATACCTCTCTTTCTGCCTTTTTTCTTGGAAAAGTAGAGTTTTCTAACACTTTCATATAGATTTTGTACAATTAGTTGCCATGAATAGGTCCTCTAAGTGGACTTGAAATTATAGGTGCTTTTAAAGTGATTCTAGGGTGTCAAGATGCCAAAATATCAAGATTTCCAAAATTGGGTCTACCTAGGGTTTTAAAGACATTTTGTGTCTCCAGTAGTCTTAACAATGATTCATAGAGTAAGAAAACCTAAATCAAAAACTCCTACCATGGATTTTAGGTACATGAACCACTTCAACTTATTTGATAATCTTGGGTTCCCATGTAAGGAGTGTGCCATGATGTGGATGTATAGAAGTAGGCTTGTGTTCTTTTACAAGTAGTTTGAATAGGATAACATTATTAACCTTTGTTCATAAAGGTGGGCCCCTCATTCCCACTCAATATTACATGATTTTCAAGTGTATTAGGGTCTTAAATCCCTGATAAAAACATTTTACATGAACCCTTCTATGGTGAAATATTCAAACACTTGAACAGAGGCCTCAAAGGATTGTCTAGGACTATGTGCTTCGAATTAGCCCTTAAGACTAAAAATGGCCCTTCCCTTATTTCCATATACTTTAAAACACCTTTTTATACTTTAATCATACATACTTCACCTTATCATGGTGTCCACTTATCTATGAATGGTTTTAATGTAGCCCAATGGTGGTGTAGGCCTCCTAGGCCTTAAGACAGGGCTTTAGGCTAAACATGCATAGACTATGTTTGAGGGTCTAGATGTCTTATAGGTCACCGAAGGGGATTAAAATAATCATGAGATATTTTTCTCAAACCCTCTTCAATATTATACATTTGTCTTTACTCACCAAATTCTAATCTTGCTCCTCTATGCACTCTCAACTTGGCCTCAGGTTTGTATGCAAGCAAGACTGGGAAACCCTGAAGTTTGCATTATAGTGCCTTTTACCTTTCCTAAGGTTATTATCACCACCTACCCACATTATAAATATGAGTGTTAAGATCATTATAATAGTTTTTTCTTGAAAATTAAAACTTTGGGATATATTTTTCGAAGGCAAGATTATATTAAAACTCAACAAGGATCAATACAAAGAAGAAGTTTTGCAAACTATGTGTTCATATTCTCTTCATGAATTATGACTTGTGTATGATTCATTTATATTCAAATCTTTGATTTTGAAACTTTATCATAACTATTATCAATTATTCTTAATGTGAAAATTAAATCATAGAATTTCTTTTTGAATCTATGTCTATTATTTCCATAAATGTGAAATCTCAGTTGGTTTAAGTAATATTTTAATTGTCTTTTATGCGTAAATATGGTATGGTTATCTTTGGTTTGCTATTAGTATAAAAGAATCATCTCAGTGATGTTTTTCACTCCTAACGGTATAATTATGTATTTACCACTCATTGAATGAGAAGAGATTTCCATGAGCATAATGTTTCTCCTTTTGGGCTACTCTAGTGAATCTGTGTATTTAGTCACCTAAATTCATCCTTCAATTTTCTGAGGATTATCATGGTAGAGTCTATGTTTAAGTATCTATAATAATCCTTTTCTCATTTTAATCCTTTTCTTTATTTATTTCCCATCATTCACCTCACTCACCCTATTTCCTTTCTATCTCTTTTTTGTACTTTCTTATTAAAAGTATGAAACCCCTGTAGAAAACATTTTTATTGTGAATAGCTCTTTCCCTAATTTCTCCTTTTGAATTTTTGTAAAGGTAGCTCTGCCTACTAATAGGAAAGGGACTTTGTCCCTTGCATTTTTAATAACGTAAGGACTCAATTCCCACACTGTTGACTCAAAGTCACCAATTTATCCTCTTGACAATTTTTTGAGCCAACAGTGCTAAATCAAAGTTTGAGTATTTTTTAAAATCTCAAATTAAGGTAGTTTTAATTAATTTTATTTTCATTTGAATTTTTTTTTAATTAGTCATGGACACATATTTTCTAAGTTGGTTATGTTTGGATACATCATGGCCCTGCCCAATTTTATGTGGTCTTGTCCCACACTACCATCCTTTAAGGAGTGGTCACATATGATTTTTGTTCTGAGTTAGAATAAATCATTGTATATTAAATTTGTTCACTTCCAAACTTGTATTTGATAATTTTTTATTCCTGATGTTTTTTTATTCATTGGGTGGAGGAGAATATGAATTATAGAGAGTTTTTATAGGGTCAGATGATGGAGACCATTAGTGCCTTACCCTTATTACATGAGGATAGATTGATTGTTAAGAGGGATAACCTCAATTATGTTGGTTGGTTACACTTAATTTCATACAATGTCCATATGATGATTATATTGGTTGAACGGTTAGATGTAGATACTTGTGTGTTTTGGTGGCCTATAAGCAAGATGATAGTCACTCTGGAGGATGTCTAGAGGATATTGATATTACCAGTTACAGGCACTAGAATTGTATTACATGAGGTTTTGATGGGCGGGCCCCAAGGATCTTGAACATAAATAATTGATGGGTAGATCTCATGGATAATGTGAGCATAATGATTATTATGTGGTACTATCTCTAATTGTGTTATCTAATGTTTTGTTTATGTGATTTTTTTTTTAGTTGTATTAGATTCAGTCATAGTGGTGGATGGTGTTGGGGTGTACATCTCATATAGGATGTGTTGATGGGTCATTAGGCACATCAACACTAGGCAAGATGATCACCTATCTAGCCTCTCTTGAAATGAGATCTAAGAGTCTTCCCATGGTCTATATCTATCGAGTCATGGTGTATTGGGTAACCCAATTGGTCTATGTTAAACTATTCCAATACAAGGGGCTTGTGTTATGAAATTTAAAAATTGATTTAGCCTTTAAAAAATTAGATGAGTATGCAAGATTATATTTTTGTCACTGATGAAGTTTTAAATCATGTTTAGGGAAATGACCACAAGTTTGCATATTCACATTTACCCAAAATAAATCAACGTTTTGATATTTTAATGAAGTGAATATGGCTAATTTTTAAATTTTTATTGCATTATACTTAATAGTGTAGAAACAAATGTAAATAGATATTTTTAATTGATATAATCATTCTATGAAGATTGAATTCAGAATCTATACTAATTTTGGCTTAATAGATTTAATAAAAAAGATAAAAATAAAGGGAAAATGAAAGAAAATCATATTGAAATGCAACCAAATCAGAGTTGTTTGAACAAATGAGACCCACAAATTGATCCCACATTTAGATAATATTCACACTAATATGAACAAGGATCAATCCTAGAGTGTAAGAATCACACCATGATGAGGAAGAGCACAACCACCATATTTCATCTACATGAAATGAAATGAATTCTCCATAACTTGTATTAATAAAATATTCATTTGAAGCACAAATTCAAGTTTACATTCATCATTTAATTAAAACGTTGTGCAACATAGCCCTAGTTAAAATAAAAGAGATGGAGGAATTACACTACGAATGCATATAAAAAATGTTTAGTCCTTAATATGTGAAATGGATCAACAAGGAACTAGCCCTTTAAATGGATTTGAGCTAACTAGGGTCAATGAAGGGAAAATATTTCCATCCAAAACCATAATTTGACTTGATTTTGAACTTTGAGCTCCACTTTTCCCTCTAAGATTCCAAGTGATGTGCTCCATTTCCACTTTGGCTATAAAAAAACAAAAAATAAGTTAATATTTCCCACCAAAAAGGTAAAAAAATAGAGTTAATAACAAATTAAAACATGCACTTTATCAAACCACTTGAAAACATTCCAAAAGAATTTGAATAAGTTTTAAATAGCACACTTACACAAAAATTATGGAACCATGATGTCCAAGTTGGATCCAACTTCCTATTGCCATAAATTGCTTGCAAAATGAAGATACAACACAAATGTTATGGTAAAAATGTTAACAAGGGGTAAAAAAAGGCTTGTATACCATTTTGAGCTTTTTGGCCTCTAGAGGAACAAGTGAGACCAATACCAACACTACATTTTTAGACCAAGTGACAAATATGAAAAATTATCTTCTTGAAATAATCTACACAATGAAAGAGTTTTGAGGGTCTAAAAGTGCACGTAAACTGAGATATGTTAAAATAAAGCCTCGAGAATAAAGCATTTACACATTTTAAACCATGCACTTGCCCAAGGTTAAACTTATGTTATGATAATTGGGATAAAATCATCTTTCCAACACTGTAAACAACATAAATGGAGTGATGAGTCAAAATATATGACAAAAAACCTAACCACTTGTGCATCCATGGACCATTTCAGGTTTTTGGAGGCTATCAAGAACAAGTAATTTGGAAGAATAATATTGATATTTTGAAGAACATTCAAATCATGAAAGTTTATCACTTTGAATCCAACTTTCCAATTCCACAATCGTCATAAAAAACAAAGTAGCGAGTAAAAATATATGGTAAAAAACTAACTACTTATGCACCATTTTAGTATTTTCAGCTTTTGTGGGAACAAGTACAATAAGACCATTTTAGGTTTTTTGGGTCCACTCAAAAATAGGCCAAAATTAAGGTTAAAAACTCATTTCCTAGAAAAATTCAAAACATTAAAGTTCATTGCCTTAAATTCATCTTTCAAAAACCACAAATGGCATGAAAAATGGATTTACGAGTCAAACATTATGATTGAAAACTTGATCATTTGCCCATCTGAAGAACAATCTGAATAATTCAAAGTTTGCAAGGAGAAGTGGAACAAGAGTTCTTAGACCAATTCACCCTTTTAGAGGCTGTTATGAACTCACTTTTTTGAATCACAAGGTAATATTTTTGAGTAAAGTGTAAAAAATGAAATTTAATGGCCTTGAAGTTACCTTTCCAACACTAAAAATGACATTGAAAATAGAGTTATGAGTCAAAATTTATGATTAAAAACTTTATTGCTTATCCACCTGTAGACTAATCCAAGTATTTTGGGATTTTCAAGAATAAATGGAACAACTAGAACAAGATTCCCTAGACCAATTCACCATTTTGAATGTTGTTAGGAACTAACAATTTTCAAGGTCAAGAAATCATTACCAGGCAAAGTGCAAAACATCAAAGTTTATCTTTTCAATGAGGTTGATGCAACTAAAAAGGCTTAGGGGATTATAAGTGCATAAAAATTGAGATATACCAAAAATATTGTAGTCACATACAAATGTGTTCTCATAGGTACATAGAAATGGATTTAATTATAAATTGTAAATTATGTCAAAAGAGAGAAAAAATATGTAAAGACAAAAGAAAGAGGAAAAGGAAAAAAGAAGTTGAAGAGACAAGTGAGAAAGTTGAAAAGCGTTTATAGGCAAGTGTATGACAAAGGAGAAGGTTGGCCATTGATTCAATAAGATTTATATTTAATGTATTCATTTGGATTTTATGGTTTATTTTTCTTCTCTTGTTATTTTTTCTCGTCATTTGGTTGCTTTGTAGCAGTTCAGTTTATTTAATTATTGCCATTAAACTACTTCCAATAATGTGTGTTGGGATAGGTGTGGGTCTCACGATTAGCATAGGAAGATATGCACGAGATAGAGGAATAAGGTTTTGAATCCTCCTCTTCCGTTGGAACGTTTTTTATCCATGGGATAAGCAAAATTCTAATGTTTTGTGTAATTTTTCATGAAATGGGGTATTCAAAGATCTTATAATCGTAAGTTGATGCATTTGGCATAGAGGTTGGATACGTCATTCAGTTCAAATAGGTATGTGTAACTATGATCAATTTACAATGTTGCCTCAACTCCTACTTTCCAAGGGCAAATGTAAATTCGCCATTCTAGTGGAAGGAACAAAGCTTAGTTTTGAAAGGACAAAGCCATAATTTTGGTGGAATGGATCATGATTTTGTATGTCCTACCTCTTTTATGTTTCATCTTATCTGACTGTGACCTTTGTTTGTTGCTTGAGCCTTTGTTTTAATGTTTATTGCTACTGTTCGAACTTGATCTATGAGCGGTGAGCCCGATATATGTGTAGCCTTCTGCATATTTTGAGATGCTAATACTTTTTTGATTCAAACTCAAAGTCTCCTTGATCATTTAATTTTACATTGTGCTGACATGTGTACAATGTGGGAGGTGTTGTTTATTGACTTATTAAAGTGCATCGATGTATTACTCACTGAGCTCTAAATACTGCGCGAGTCCCACTATTAGTAGATAGATGCTTCTATCCTTCTATCCAAATATATTTCTTTGGACATATTTTATTACCATATGATGTTGGTGATGGAGAGCCTACGAACTAGGTTTCTAGTTATAAAATGGATAAAAAATGAGAAGCTGATGAAAAATTAGAATGTATATCTACGGTTGTTATGTGAGTCAGACACAAGGCCTTTTGGATATTCACTGGTCAAAAGCATCTTATCACCATATTTGAACATGTGACCTTTCGAAAGCATAGTCTAGATTTCGATGAGGACGTAAGAAAAATTTGTGTAGGGGCCTACGAATGGACTTTCTTTGTGTATGGAGAGCCTCGGCTTTGGAAGTTCTGATGAGACAAAGGACTGTCATTCAGACTTTTCATTCATTTATGTAGAATAAAAATAACACGAAGAGGTATCTGATATTCATTACTGCAGTGAAACCATTAAAAAGAGATCATATGCCAATGTTGGGGCACCTCGCTGTAGGATGAGCACGTACAGGTTGGAATAGCCTCGCTATCAGGTGACTGACAGTTGCAGACACAAAGAGTAGGTACAAGTATGGCTTTTTGAGAAGAATTACATGCAGTTGAAAGGGCGCCAAGTTTTCTTCTAGCAAAGAAGAAGTTGGTGAAGGATTTTGAGCAATTGCATGACGGGACAGAAGAGGTCGAAACTCTTTCTTTTGTTACTTATGAATAAAAATTTCATTTCAATATTAAGTGGATAAAAGACATTTTATTTAAGTGGTTCAAACAGGTATGAAGAAAGCAAAGGGTTTATAGTTTTGTAATATTATAAATGTATTTGAGGTTGTTTATATAATTGGAATAGAAGAGCAAGGAGTTCCACCATGAGAGGCCGAGGATATTAGTTAGGATTAGTCAGGTAGATTATCTCAAATGCATTTATAATTGAATAAATTTGTAAAAAATTGATTTATTGTGGCCTTTTATCTGTGTTGACATAGGCATAGGGCAATGCATTTAATTGTAAGTTGTTAATTATGTCAAAACAGGGAAAAATTATGTAAAGACAAAAGAAAGAGGAAAAGGAAAAAAGAAGCCGAAGAAACAAGTGATGAAGTTGGAAAGACTTTATAAGTAAGTGTATGAAGAAGGAAAAGGCAGGCCATTGATTCAATAAGATTTATCTTTAATGGATTCATTCACTTTTTATGGTTTATTCTTCTTATTCTCTTGTTATTTTTTTTTATCATTTGGTTACTTTTTAGCATTTCAGTTCATTTAATTCTTTCCATTAAACTACTTCTAACAGATCAAACAAGCAAGATTTTTAAATGCAAGTTAAGTCATCTAGAACTTATTTTTAGGCTAAGTGTTTAATATCAAATTTTCTCACATGAACTTGGTCCTCTCAATAGATGGGATTTTCGGCCCTAGTTTTATGTGCATAATAAGATGGCCTTCTCAAGATCAACTTGAGATATTTGATACCAAGTGGCTCATGAGCACAAATGACTGGAGAAAAAATCAAAAAGAGGGGTACCATGATTCCTAAGGATTTAGGATTTGTTGTGAAAGAAAGAACAAGATGCACACTATCATCCATGATATAGAGGAGCATGGGACCATGTATTCCTAGGGTCAAATCATGCTTTCACATTTATACCAAGTTCTATATAGACTCACATGCAAGGAGTACAATGGCAAGATTGGTTCAACCACTTTACTACATTATTGGGCATACGAGCACATATCAATTAATCGATTGATGAGGATGCCACACACATATTAGCTACATCAGTGGGTGTTTGCATTGATTTGGGCCAATACAGGGTAGGTGCAAGATCAAAGAACCATGTGATATAGGCAAATATTAGATGAATTGAATTATGACTCTATTGTTTTGAGACTATATAGAGGGTTTATTGGGTGGCTAGAGGATGGGGAGTAATTGCATCAGATCCATGTGAGTTGTTGGTACCATGATCAGTGGCCAAATGTTTTTGAAATTTTTTATTATCAAATAATTACATGATAGTTTGGGGTACAACAAGATGTGCCCCCAGCTTCATGAGTATTGGCATGGAGTGTTCAAGATCCAGTGAGACCAGTGGACAAGTGTAGGCCATCTATGAGAGATCTTAACCCCATTACAATATATTATATGGATCATGTGATAGAGATCCCAGATGTAGATAATGTGGGGTGCACTGACACATATACCAAATGGTGGGTATAGCAGATGTGGCTTTAATTATATTCCTAGGTGGAGGAGATGGAGGTACTAATGATGTGATAGATCTTGAGCCAATGAGATTTATTAGAGAGATGGTATGTTTGAATTAATTTGTTATTATATGTTTATTCCTTTTAAATTTTTTACTAAATGATGGATAATGCTTGTTTTATTATGTGTCTATGCAGGAGCTGAGGATTACTAGGTTATGTTGATTGAGCTACTACTAAGAGTACTAACATGGAATGTACCTAATGATGTTATAGAGGGTGGTATTATTGAGTGGGCTGAAATAATTTCTAGCATTCACACATCTCTATTTTATCAAGCTACAATTTCCACTTTTGATTATGTTCAAGTTGTGACAGAGTGAGACTAGTTGGAAGCTGAGATGGTAAGACTACATATGCCCCCACTATATTTGTTTATGACTCTATGTCCTATAATTTTGGATGAGTACATATGATTGCAGAGAGAGAATACCAATCTCAAGGTCCGATTGGTTGTATATGAGGATCGAGAGAGAAGAGATAGATTGTGGTCCTAGACATGAGGTGACCTTAGGGATTCTAGTTATGGGTCTCATGTGTTATTTTATATAGATGATGTGAACATGGATGAGGAGGGTCCTATGGACTATACTCTTATTAGAGAGTGATATCATTCATTTCATTTTATAAACTCTTGATTGTCTATTATGTTATTTGATAACTCTTGATATATATGGGTGTTAGTTATTTGATGCATTTGATCTTGTTATAATTGTATGTATTTAGCATATTAGACTTTAATATGTATGTTTTTAATTTGAATTCGACATGTTAGAATGTCAATATTTTAGCTTTGTGTCTATTGAGAACAATGTATGAACTATCTGTATCTTGCATGACCATCTAACTAACCTGAAGGGAATAAGAATTGTGAACCATAGTGGTCATGTTGTATAGCTAAATTAATGTACACTAGTTGTGTTACTTTTTTGTTCATAGTTGTAGTATGAATCAATGTAATATCTATTCAAAATATCTCTATTGGTTGTCACATTGTCACTATTGACTGATTTTATTTTCCTTGTATTATAATGCTTCTGTAAGTTTGTTTATCTTTTTGTATTAATTTCCATTTTTGTTGAATTGGTGGTACAATGGATCTCTCATAGTGTGGTTCTCTATATGTGTTTCTAGCAAAATGATGATGATGAGTAATAATTGGTTCCTTAATAGGAACATATTGGGATATCTTAGTCATAGTAAATGTGATCTAAGAGAATGCAGAGAAGGAGATCTAGATCTTCCCTTTTTAAATGTGATAATACCTCTATCAACATACTACTCAATTTTGGTTCTGAGTGTACAAAAATCATCATCTCAACTGCCATTAATGTGATGATAGTTGCAATAAGATCTATTTATAACTCTATCCAAGCAATACAATGGATGATAATGATTGGGAGGAAGTGTGATCATCTTCATATCCAATAATGTCTGAAGAATTTCATGACACTTATATTTGAATGAATTGAATTATATAGGCTACCTCTTGGCATAATGTGCTTTAACCACTGTGGCAGTAGTTCTATAAATAATTTTTTCCCCTTTATTGAGTACTTTAATTTGTTTTTTCAATTTCACATTTATCCTTGGAAGAGGTGTATCAGGGGCTTGGACCATATCTTATAACTCTTGTGGTAACAACTCAATATCAAAATCTACCTTTGTATTACTCTAAACAAGTCCCAATCTATTCTCTAATGCAATAGTCTCATGGCATAGAAGTCAAAATGACGTAAATGTTTGATACATCAAATGTCACTTAAAATGGAAAATGGTACCTCTACAAAAGATATATTATGTCTCAAAATATTTTGGTTGATAGATTAATTATTTTGTACATGTCTTAAACTATAATATATAATAAAAAATTAGATATGATTTACCTTGATGTAATGATTATAATCTCTCATTTATGACTCTAGGTCCCTTATTTTAGATAAAATGCATAAGGAATACTTCCTCTAACTCTTCATATGTAAAGATCCACTACTAAATGAATGATGAAACCAATTTAGTGCTTTATCCACTAATCTCTTTGGATAAAAATGTAATAAAATTTGACTACCATTACAACCACTCATATATTTTTTATAATATTTGATATGTAGATAAGGTTCGCCACTTCCATTGAACTTTTAAAATGTGTGTATCTTAAAATTATGTGGTAATGGTGCACACAAGATATCATGTACTATAGGGTTACCATAGATAGCATTTGAATCAACCCGAGAATGATATGCCATACTTTCCAGATTAAGTTTATTTACTTTATGTTGTAAATCACCAAAGATGTACATTAGATAAATAACCTCTTATGAAGGGACATCTAGATAATTAAGGGTCTCATTTAATAATTGAATTTTATTATTAATTTTAGCGATAGGTACACCATTACACGTAGGATAAAGAGGTGTAGGAATAGATTCTACCTTGGGAATGGTGTGCTTGGGAGGTGTATTGGTATTTAATATATCATTAGTTTGTAAACACATATGGCATTCTATTAAAATAGAAGAAATAACACTATTATTTTCATCACTAGAATAAACCTGCTCACATGTTTTATCTTTCAAAATAAAACTAGGAACATCATTATGATTTGTAATGGAATTATTGCTAAGTACATTATAATTTGATTTATCATGTAAGATACAATCATCGTCAACATGAGGGGAGAGTAAATAATAATTTAGACTAGGTGTAGTGGAAACATTTTCCTCTTCACTATATGCATAATAATAATCATCATTCCAATTTTCATCATGATCATTTTCACTTATAGAATAAACATTCAAAATAATCACACTTTCATGTTCACTAAAAGAGGGTGTAAGAGATGTATTCATATTTGTAATGTAATTCAAAGCATCATCACATGAAAGAGGATTGCAATTTTTATTTTCATTATTAATATTTGAAATTGAAACATCCTTATGTTGATAAGGGGATAAATAAGGATAAATAGTTAAATTTTCTACCTTTTTTAGAATCTTATTGCATTCAAAATGAATAATAATTTCATTATGAGCATTTGAAATAACAACATTTTAAAATTCACAAGAAGATATGATATGGTTTTGATGAGGGTGTCTATGATAGCATCTACAATGGAGGAAGTAGATGGATTGAAGGAAAATACAAATGGAGATGCTACTAGTGATTCAGGGGTAGCACCAAAGGTAGTGATTTTTGGTTTGATAACCAAATGGGCCAAAGAAGCTATAGGTTTTGTAGATCTTGAATCATAGCATTTAGGGTATGGTAGATAATATTTGGGTGGGGATTTCAATGTTTATGAAGTCAAATCTAGGAAGGGCCCTAATTTTATATATGGATATATTACTAGGTGGCTTTAGATAAAGAATCCATTGGGGGCACACTCTGTTACTATGGATAAAAGGAAAAGAGGGGCAATGACTAGTATAGATCGAGTGTCTATGGTGGTCAACAAAGACCCTATGATTATGGAGTTAGTGTTATAAAAATCTATTATGGTAAATAATAAGCCCTCATTTTCCCAAATGGTCTCAAGTAAAAAAGTGATTCAGCTTTTAGGTATATCTAAAGTTATCCCTATCCTTACCTTTAAAGAAGAAGAGCTGGACATGATTCAGCTGAGGAAAGATCTATTCTCTTCCCATGGAATGATTTTCCACTTTAGATGTTTCTAGCTGACTCTATCACAACTCCATAAATGGATCATAAAGCAATGGTTATATGTAGTCAAAGGTGAGATTGAAATTTACCCTTATGCAAGAGGCATTTTCATTGAAAATTTTTATTCAATACAAGATAAAAACAAAGTTTTTAGTTACCATTGGGAATGGGAGTATCATTTGCTTATGTCTAATCCATGGCATCCTAATTTTAACCCATACACTAAAATGTTTAACTCAAAACCAATTTGGGTTAGTCCTCTTTAGTTTTGGGATCGCTAAGTTTTTATAACCATAACAAAGTCTATAGGGGAATATTAGAGTATAGATCCCAATTCTCTGGAATGGATTCATTCAACCTATGACCTAATTTTAGTCAATGTAGATATAGCTAAAGAATTACCTACTCAGATAGGTTTGAAAGTTCTAGACAGAACTTAGGTCAACCTTTATATTATGAAATAGTTCCTTTTAGATGATGTATATGTTTTAAAACCGATCATCTAGTCATTGATTGTCCCTCTCTAAAATACAAAAGTAAAAATACTAGGTGGAAGGATGTCAATCCTAAACACATAATTGTTCAAGATTTAGATGAAAATGAAAATATAAGTGAAGCTCTAGGGTTGGTTCCATAAACTCAAATGGAAGGTTTACAACCAGATTCATATAAATTACCAAAATAAAATTTCTCTGAGGCATGTTTTAAATTTAGAGAATAATAGTAATAATGTTAATCCTAAGGAAAATTTAATTTCCTATGTCTCTCTAAATTATATTCAACCAACAATACCAGAAGGTAAAGGATTGTTAAATAGAATATCATTAGATTCACCAAAACCTATTTATTCATTATAAATCCCCATTCCTATTCTTTTAGATTTAGGAGATGGGGGTGATTAAACCCTTATGAGCAACAAAAGGCAAGGAAAAGGTTAGATGTAAATGGACCATCTAAAGATGACCCTTATATCCTAAAAGGAAAAATTATGAAAGGGTTGTAGTTGTTGTTTCTACTATTTTTTGGGCTATTTGGTATGTTTTTATCCCCTTTGATTTCATTTTGTGCTGTTCATGGTTGTTGTAGATTTTTTATTTATTTATAACATTTTATTCTTTTATATTCTATAGTTATGTTGCATCTTTTTCACAATGTTCTTGTAAATAGTTTCATTTTCTTTTGAAAGAGGACCTTCATTGAGATATATTTGTATCTTTTTCTCCATTGTAAAAGGGGTGGGACCCTTTCAAAACCCAAACCTTTACCAATAATAATAATAATAAGACATGATAGGGGATGCATGTTTATTTTCAACCTTAGCTATATCATTATCATATGTAAAAGGAACATTATCATAAGTGGAATGAAAGTTTTTTGATGCAAAATTATCATTTTCCTCATTCAATGGGATATTAACCTTCTTTGCTTTATATTATGCAATTTTCAAAAAAGATGTAGCAAACATTTTTTATAACATGGGTGTTTTAACCTTTTAATGTTTAACTATGTAAATCATATGTTTGATTAAAGGGATGAGTATTCTAAATCAGTGAAATAATAAGAAATAAATAACCATTGATTTGTTATATAATTTGAATTGATTTTAATTTGTAATAAAATAATAAATATGTGCAAATAAAAACTTAGCTGAAAAAATCTTGATGTGGAATATCTAAGTGATGAAAACTAGGATATGAATAAGTTTAAGTGTCATAAAAAGGATCCATGTGTCATATCTTCTTATTGATAGTAGTGACACACTTAGATAGTAGTGAAATTTGGATCTAGTGTCCTGGAAATGGCACTAGTTTACTTTGTTCAAGACTATTCTTGAATTATGGGTGCACCTGCACCTATGTTTCTGGGTTTTATTCCTACATGCATGAAGTTTTAAACTTTGCATTATGCCTAAAATAGATTATTTATGATTCAAACCCTTATACTCCTTATAATTAATGTATAATATAAAAATGTATGTTCATTGGTAGGATCGGCTAGACATCCACAATACCCCATTGTGAATAAAGTTGCCTACATACCAATCCTCTAAGGAGGGATCAAGCCCGATGTAGCTATCCATACCTAAGTGATGTTGAAAGTGTAAGTGATGTTAGAATGATATTGGTCTTAAATTCCTTGAGTGTGATTGAGATTGTAAATTTGGAAAATTTGGGCTTTGATGCATAAGTAGGGAAGAATATGGACTAATAACCTTGATTTTGTTCAACTTGTTTCGTGTTTGAATAGGTATTCTACATCTATTTTCCATCTAGTGGATATAGGTATAAAATTCATATATTTATAGTGTTTTTTAGCTTGTGAAAATAATAAAATATGTTTAGGCTGACCTTAAGAGGGTTAAAAAAAATAAAATATATCTGTTCATAAGAGTTAAGGTAAGGGAAACTAGTGCCATGTTGAGAACACTAGCACCATGTGGCTCTAGTGTCCTTAATGTGGTACTAATGTTCATCTAGCAAGGTTCTTGGACTCAAAGGGCCAAGATCTAGGAATGAAGGTCTAAGATTGGGTTTTAGCTGACTAGGTATGCCTTTGGTCTGCATAAAAGCTAGAAAAGTGTGATAAAAGGCTTTAGCATAGGTCTAGGGATAAGCCAGGAATAGGTTATCTCAAGTAGCACTATTATCACTCAAATACCACTTTTAGGTTATTTAATTTTCCCCCCATTTATGCTACAACAAATCAAAATGACTAGTATAAAGGAAAAATAATTTTACTTAGACTTACCTAGGAAGTGAAGCCTATGTAGCTGAGTCTAAGTATGTGAAGTTGGGTCTATATATGTGAAGCATGATCCAAAGCATGACATAAAATGAAACATTCATGAATCAATCCTTAATTAATATATATATATATAAATTAAAAGACTATGATGGATAAAGAAGTAACTGAGTAAATTTGAGTAAATAAATGGGAAAGAGGAAAGGAATAAATACACCTCGTTGGGTACGTGAAGTAATACATGAACCTGGTGATAACCTATGTGTGTACATAGTGATCAAATAATTGAATAGATTGGAATGAGCTGATATATTTCTCAATCCTCATGTATGGGTGGATCAATAAATCAATCTATTTTTGACTCCATATTTTCCCACCCCTACTTGGTGGATCATGACCTATGAATAACTTGGATTGGACTAAAAGTGTATCCAACCCTCTTATGTGGGTGGCTCAAGAAATCAAGTAGGCTATGACTCCATAATTTACCACCTGTGTGTCATAGATAAATATGAAACTAAATTAAAAGAACTATTGTAAATATCTAATTTGGTATATCTAACTATGTATGTCAGCTCCATGGCCACTCGGGTACATTAGGCATCTCTGGACCACTTGAGAATGTCAACCACTAAGATGGAGTAATGCATAAAACTAGTGACAACCTAGAATATGATGTGAAGTGTGTGAATCATAGAGAATGACATGGAGTTTGAAATTATATCTAATCAACCTATGTGTAACTAAGCATATGATAATAATGTGTCACACATATGCCCCTAATTTGATATCTAAGTGTAATAATTTTAGATTAAGTTATAATGAATGTATTTGAGTATCTAAATTGAATATGGGAATGCTCATTTTGTGCATGATGTCTCCAATATGAGAAACTGATGTGAATCTAAGTTGAACTAGTGTGAATATGAGCTAAACCTGAGCATAATTGTCAAACATATAACTGTGTTTGTGCAAACTTGTACTATACCTGGTGTACTATTCTGGATCATTAGAACTAGCCTAAAAATAGGACTATTAAATAGTAGTTTCATGTCTTAAATGGTAGTGGCATATGGTGATAGTGTCCCAATATGGGAGCTAATGTCTGTCTGGTTTGAAATCTAAGTCATTGAACTACTTTTTGAGACCTTATTTTTCCTATGTTTTACTTATGTCTGATTTCCTAAAATTGAGTTTGTGTGTTGAAAAATGTTTTTTGAATGCAATTTAAGACCCTGATATCTATGATAAACCCCTATGAATTCCCCCTCTGTTGAGGGTAGTTTTTTACCTCTATAAGAACTTCACTCAAAATAAATAGATTTGCAAAATGTGTTAGCCATAACATATATGATAATTACATGATAATCCAATACAATGTGAAAACATAACATCAGAATGTAAGATAATTTAAGCATAAGTATGTAATGTAATATGTATGTTATGTTTATCATTGCACAAAGATGTCATTATATTTGTAATCAATGTGTATAATATCAAATATGAGTAGCTACCTGGGGGATGTGGCATGATGTCCATCATGGCACCCAAGTAAGAAGGGTAGATGTATGAGGTCCCTCTTAGAATAAAAAATTGGTGTGTGTAATAAGCAAAGACAAGTGTCATGAATATGATGCATACAAGAAAGCATACATAAAAACACATGAGGCATGTAAAAATAGTACAAGGGGCCATAATATAAGGGAAATGGGCACATGTCACTAAATATGAGAAAAAAAGACATAGAAGGACATGTTCAAATGTCCACATATGTAAGTAACAAGCAAGTTGGCTTAGATCCACATATAAATACATGTTCAAATGTCCACATATATAATTAGGAAAGCACACACGAAGGATATGGGCACATGTCTAAGGCATACATGAATATAAGTGGTGTAGAGCCAAAGTAAAATGTCATATTCAAATGCCCTCGAATAGAAAAAAAATAGAAAATAAAATCAAGTCTAAACTGGGAAAGCTATAAATGAAATCTATGTAAGAGCTAGAATGTACATATGTAGATTCTAAAGTAGTATTAGTTGGAAAAAAGAATGAGTATAAGTAGAAATAATCAATATCAATATATAACGATGTTAAAACTGGAATATATAGAATGTAAGGATAGAACCTAGTAATATAAATTGTGTATAAGATGCCCCCAAGTGGGAAGATGTATCAAATGAATAATCCTAAATTGGTGTAGATGACCCAAGTGGGTAGATGATATCAATTATGGATTAATGTAGTATCCTTGAGTCTTGTATTTAATATGTAAGCTATTATCCCTAGAATTTTAACTAAGTATTGTTCAATTTTGGTGTAGAATCAGCATAACGTAGAAAGACCATGGCATGAAAGGACCATGGACTAAAAATGATAGGCATATAATAAGCATGGTGAAGGACCTATGGGGCACAAGAGGATAATGGCGTGAAGAAACTAACATGAGAGGAACTAGTAAAAGGGGAATGATTCATGAAGAACCCAAAGATGTAGGACTCAGAACAATAGTGGAAGACTAGGGGAGCACATGAGAAGTGGGAGAAGTTGGAAGAATGGTTCATACGGGTCACTCCAACCTTATTGATAGGAATTTTTACACCAAACCACAAGGAGAGGAATACATGGCAGCAAATATATAACATAGAATGAGGATATAGGGGACACATAGGCTCAGATATTTAAGAAGAACTAATTGTTAAGTGCCACGACTCTTAATCTATTGAGAGTTCATTGACCAATTCTTCATGACATTAATGATTGTAAACACTTGGTCAGGGCAAAAAAATTATAAATACCCCTGTTATAAAGCATTGTGTGGACAGATGGATTTTGGAATGTGATTGTGATAAACATATACCTTTCTAGGGGTTAATCTTAATATATGAGAATAACAGGTTTTTGTTAACTTCTTATTTTCTAATGAATGATGATGTGAATTGAGTTTTGGCTTATTTACAAGTTATACCCTATCACATTTTATTTTCTATGATAACTAATGCTAATAGAAAATGAAAATATTCTACGTAGTAATATTAATCAAACCTATAACTCAAAGGATTAAGGTAGTCCATTTATTCTTTTATATAATCCTTGTTTGATTAGCATAAAGAGGACTATGAACAAGTTATCCAAATTATGCGGCAAAACCTATGGGAACTATTATTTCATTATGTGGTTTGGGTGAGCACATAAAACATAACTCTTATGTGAAAGGGCTAATGCACTAGCTCATTGGGCTAGACTTCAGTGTCAATTTGGAATTATAAAAAATAACCCAACATTTTGGTTCTATTTCCAGGACCTAAAGCACTTGAAGCATAGTCATGGAAAAATGTTTGAGCATTTAATTCTGGAGAATATAGAAGAATGGGTTACTAGTGTTGAAGATAATTTTTTAGTTCCTTATCTTGAGCTAAGAATATCCACATGGCAGTGGGTAGAGTAGAATCTCCACAGTGCCTTGTATGAAACCATCTTTTCAGAGGTCTCAATTCATTTGCATGCTTGTTGATATCATATGATCAAGGATAATCAAGGAATTTTGAAAGGAGGTAGTCTTGAACACTAGAAACAAAAAGGGATTTAGCATGAATTGAAGCCCCATAGATGTGAACAATTAAATTTTGGTGGAAAGGAGTTTTGAATAGTCACATTCTAGAGTACATTGTAAATTTTTAATCAAGCCCTAAATAATCCAAGTTTGAGTTGCTTTGAGAACCACATGGTCTTTATATTAAGCTTTTTGCTTTTGAAATTAAAAAGTTATTTGTTGATCTTGGACTTGAAACTATACCATTGGAGAGTTAAATCCTCTTGTACATGAGATGCACATTGAAAGGGGATAATAGGAGTTGGTATAATATTGTGGGTTCAAAATGGTAGCCATTTAGTGTGCATTACAAAAATGGAATTATGATGAAGCTCGATAAAGGTTTATAATATTTAGTAGTGTGGGAAAAGATTGAGATAACTCCAAGAGTGTTCTTAGGAGATGTAGAGAAGCAAAAAAACATGAGGAACCCATCAATTTGGAGTCACATTCTATGGCACTTCTATCCTATGAAGGAGAAATAAGCTATATGGTAGGAACCAAGGAACCAAGTTTGAACCAAATAGTCTCTCCCACCATAGCTCACACTCATGATTTTGATTTAGATGAAGTATACATACAAAATTGGGATATAGATAGCTTAGAATTAGAAATTGAACTAGTAAGGGATATTAAAACTGAGCCTTTTGATGTTCATTTAGACTTAACACTCTTTTTCCCTCTTCAATGGAATTCTATGGCACAACTTGGGATGCCTATTGGACTAGGCCTACAAAGACATAATATAGTCCCCAATTTGAGTAATCAACCATCTACCATACTTCACATCACAATCACTACTGCTAGAGGTGCTGGAGGTGGACTAGGAGGTAGTAGAATTCCTCCTCAAGGGGTTGGGTATGGAGGTTCCCAGTAACTACCCATTCAAGTACCTCAACTGAATACTATGTATTATGAGATGACATTACACTTACCAAAATATTGAGGTATGGAGAATGCAACTGAGTACATCCACAAATGTGAACTGATTTGGAGGGTGTGAGGTATTACATCCTATGAACATAAAGCCACATAGTTTTCAACTACGCTTATGTAGTGCATGCATAAATGGTATCATAAGTTTAACCCTCAACAAGTAGTGGGTGATTATGACCAACTAAAAACAACCTTCCTTCAGGAGATTGACATTTCTAAATTTGAGCAATAGATAATAGCAGTGTTGAAGGACATAAAGCAAGGACTCACTGAAAGTGTGTGTGAGTATGACACAAGGTTTAAAAAAAGTTTGTCTAAATTTTCATTTTAAATTAACATTTATTAACATTCATAATGGTTTATGGTAGGATTGTTACTACCTTTATGTCGAACCTTATCACAGAGGACCTTCACTAGTTTGCATGAGGCTTTGGAAGCTACTCTTTGCACTGAAGTAGTTGGAGGCATTGATATTGGGATCAGTCCCTTTATGGATACTAAAATAACCTTAATGAAATCACAAATTAAAAATTTGATGGCTAATAATTCACATGAAACACACAATGGTGTTTGGTATACAGACTACAAATCTAAAAGGCATACATGAAGCAATTATTCACACAAGAAAATCCATGTGGTAATTAAACAAACATGTGAGATATATCACGAGGAACATAGTGTCCACTCTTATCTTCTTCTATAATGATCTACGCACACTAAGGTGTCTGAATATTGTAATATTTGTGATGCATATACTTATTACACTAACAACTATCATTTGATTAGTGACATCCATGAAGCTCAAGTGTGTGGCATGCACTAAACCTTAGTAGTACACACTCAATATAATGGTGGATACCATAGATGAGGAATAGGGTTAGGATGATGAGGTGGTCGTTTCCCACCTAAGATCTATTACAAATGTGGGTTTCTAGACCACTATCAAAGGGATTGCCTAAATTACTTGATGTGCACTTTTTAAAAAAGGACCAGCGACTAGAAGAGTGTCCTGACTTATATACGACTATCACCAAAGAGCAAAATGAAAAGGGCATCGGTATGATTCAAATTAATGAACCAAATTTTCATGCATGCCCAACCATCCTGATAGTTCAACAGGTAAATATTACCACTTGTAGTGGTGGACAGACCAGTCGATAGATAATCCTATCAAGAAAGTGCAACGAGAAGAACCACGAGCTAAAAAGTGTCATGATATTTAGTATCAAAAAGATGCCCTCCAAGATATTATGTCACTCATATGAGAAATTTAGGGAGAGATTTATTTCTTCAAATACAAATACATAATGTAGCGTGCTACTATGCAAAGGGAAGATAAACCTTGACATGTGGCATGGGATGACTTTTAGGAACTATGTAAGTGTATACTATATGAGGATATTATCCCACATCTTAGTGTTTGGCTTAAAATTCTAGCTTGAATACCAAATGAGGTTCACCCTCATGTCATTAGGAAAAGTGAATATCATCATTTAAATCATGCTTGATGATAAGACATGACTAGTTTCTCTACTCCCCCAGAAGATAAAGAAATATTGGTTAATGGTGCCATCAATGGATGGGTAATCTGGGACATACTAGTAGATACCAATGTAGAAGTCAATGTCCTCACCAAGGATACTTGGTGCAAGATGTCCAGTCTAGCATTACAACCTTCACCTCATGTCTTTTGTATGGTAAATAAGACTCACATGCTACCTATTAGGGTCCTCAAGAATGCAATGGTCGACATACTTGGAGTACCATTCAAAATAGATTTTGAGGTTTTGGAGCTAGTTGAAGCTGATGATTACCCAACTCTATTGGTAAGACCTTGGTGCTATGATAATAATTTAGACTCAAGATTCAAGAATCACTACATTAATTTTGAAAACACTAATCAATGTGTTGTAATATCACTAGATCAAGCTCAAGGGCCCCCTTACATAGATCTTGCCCATGTTGATGAAGATATAAACCATATCTATAACGTTATTACAAGAAATGATGATCAAATAGATCCCATTCTAGATGGCATTATTTGATGATCAGATACTCAATCCATCTCTAACACTACAAGCAATGTGTGTAATTATTGGGCTCATGGTGACTATGACCTCACTGGTAGAATATGCACTACCATCAATAGCCAAGAGAATGTGTCATGCTAGTTTAATAAATGGCATAAGTTTATTCACCTTATCACTGTTCAAGTCATGATGGCACCTATCATAGAGACACCACTTGAAATACTTCATGAGGCTCCAAGGTTCCAGGGGTAGATGGAATTTTGAGACTTCATTTAATGCCTTGAAGTGTTTTACCACACTAATGGAGATCATCTTCAATCTTTGGTCCATCTCTTTGATGGCGCAGTTGCACAATGGTAGAAAAACCATTATGACTCAGCCTTACACCACCATTTCCATCATGATAACAAATTAAAGGGAATAGTTAGCTACAATGGAATACAAGCCCCTAAACCCCACATCGAAGCTTGTGAAATAATGTGGTAAAATGATGAGTCCTACTTACTAAAATATTTATGGGTACATGGATTTTATAGAACTTTATGCACTTGGGCATCAACATGGTATGATCATGAAGAGAGATACATGGGTACCAAGTTTTGGCATCTATTAAAGGAGAACATGAACTTGGAGTTGTCTTATTATTCACCAAGAATGGATTTATGCCTCACCCTCCAAGCCATGCATGAAGAGGTTGTAGGTAACCCATCCCATGGAATAATGTCTGAAGATTATCCATTAGGACTCTAAGGATCCCTTACAATTATTCCATGAACCATCGATACACTAATAACCTACACATGTGCCAATCTTTGATCTGAACTGATGTGAATAAATTCATTTGGGAAAATAAAATCTCATATTACAAGTGGAAGAAGGTGAAGAATCCACTCCACTCGACCCATTGTCCAACCATTTAGATATTCCTATAGATGTTGGCACAAGAACCATTCAAGACATAGGTGTTGATATAGACAACCCCTACCATGGGCCTATTCAGACTATTTAACACAACATTAGCTCAAAAAAAGAACTAAAACTAGCTAAAGTGGGAAACTATTGGACTGATACAAAGACTTCCAAAATATTTGAATTGCTAAAAGAATATAAGGATGTCTTCCTAAAGAACTACAGTGAAATGAAAGGAGTCCACCTATCCTTGGAAAAGATGTATATCAAGCTAGTTGACGATGTTTGACCAGTGAAATAATGCCCATATAGGATAAATCCTTATCTTTGGGCAAGTGATAAAGAGGATATTGAGAGTACGCTACTCACTAGAGTAATCATTCTCATTGATGAATCCAAGTAGGTTAGTCCCATGGTGATTAGTATTTAAAAATATGGGTGCATCCATATCTATGTAGATACTAAGTGCTCAATGCATCCTATGTAATAGATCCCTTTCCAATGCCATTCACAGAGGAAATCCTTGAAGGTGTTGTTGGTTGTGAAGTGTACTTCTTCACATATGGATTCTCAGGGTACCATTAGGTCCAAATAACTAAAGAAGATGAACCCAAGATAACCTTCACCATTAAATGGGGATCATTTTCCTATATTTTTATGCCCTTTGGGTTGAAAATGCCCCAACAATGTTTTCATGAATAGTAGTTGAAGCCTTTAAGGACCTCATCCACAAGTTCCTCCAAATCTATATAGATGATTAGATAGTATATGGTTTAGTTAAGGAAAATTTTGCTAACCTTAGTCTTATGCTTGAGCATTGTCAGGTCTTACAAATCTCATTAAAATTAAAGAAGTGCCTATTTACAACACCTTTTGGTATGATCCTAGTGCATATTATTTGTAAGGAATGAATCCTAGTAGACTCGATTAAGGTATCTATTATTTTTTGCCTTCCAGTGCCCAAGACTCAATGTGAGGTCTGTGCCTTTCTAGGCCATACAAGTTATTATATAAATTTCATTCATGGTTATGTAAAGATTATTGTACCCCTAGAAGAACTTATAAATCAAAATGAGCATTTCATATGGACTTATTCTTGTAAGGAGGCCTTTAAAACACTCAAAGAAAAGTTAGTCACTACTCCTATTTGCCAATTCCCTAATTGGATGAGGCCATTTCATGTCCATGTTGATGCATCTATATTGGCCATTTGTGTAATCCTTGCACAACCAAGTGAAGATCACCTGGATCACCCAATCTACTTTGCCAATAAGAAGCTCACACTAGCTGAAATAAACTATACAACTATGGATAATGAAGCATTATCAATGGTCTATGCATTTTAGAACTTTAGATAGTACCTACTATCCACTCCTTTTATTTTCTATAGAGATCATGAGGTGTTGAATTACCTTGCTAATAATCCCATACTACATGTTTCTCTTAATTTTTACTTGTTTCTCACAAAGAAGTAAGGTAATAAAACTAGTAATAAGGGTGTGGTAGAAGAATCTAGTTGTTGTATGCACGTGATCTAGATGAGTGTGAAGAGATCCTATTTATCTTGGGAAGAATGACCTATAGATAAGAAATCACTAACAAAAGGAATTGTTAGAAAGATAGTAAGGTGGACTGCCTAGCATGAGCTAGATCCAAGAAGCATGAGCTTGTTAAGAGGCTATCAATCCACTCTTTGATAACATTTAAGTTGAAAGAGATAGAAATGAAATACTTGTATCAAATAATAGAAAGGATTGAAATGAAATAGAAGAATAAATAGATGATTAATAAATAAAATAAACTAAATATAGCAATATTAGGTCAATACTAGTGTTAAAATAGATCAGGTCAATTTTAGGAAATCAAGAAAAAGTCTATGAACAAGCAAGGACACAAAAAGTTAGATTTATTTGGGGGTAAGGGGTTAGAAATATCTTTTTATTATTTATTACCATGGTGACCATCAACTTTTAGGGTGATCATCGATAGTTAAGCTAACTATTGGTGGTTGGGTAATCATTGACGGTTGGAGGTGACTGTCAGTGGTTATGCTGACCATTGATGGTTATCTATGGATTTTAAAGTTGTTTAAAAGGAGTTGAAGAATGGGTAAATGATCAAGGGTTTTTTAAGGGTCTGGTCAAGAATGAGCAGGGGTCAGAAGATAGGTATAGGAAGTCTGATTTAGGCAAGGAAGTTAGAAACCAAATAATCAAAGAAGAAATACAAAATGTACATGTTACTTGATAGCTGATGGTGGGTGGCTAGAGCAATTTTAACAGAGTAATGGTACATTCCCTCAAGATAAATTTTGGTACAAGTTCATATCTCTATTGTAATTACTAAATTATTGGAAGGAAGACTGGTTGGCTGAAAGCTAGATTACCTGTGTGCTTGAATTCTTGTTTGATACTTGAAAGTCCCTCTTTTATCTACCTCATACTCCCCTCTTTTTATAGTCAAAGAGAGATGGAGGATAGAAGGTTACTTAAGAGGTTAGGCTATTGATTTTGATTCTTCATATTTTGTTATTAATGAGCAAGGTAGGCATATTAAATTATGGTGTGTTAGCTTTCACACAACTAGTATTGTGTTAGTTGGATAAAGACTTGATCTTCGATGATTAGCCTAATAGTCAACAGTCATGCTAACCATCGATTTTCAAGTATCTGAAGCTAAAGGGGTCAATTTGTGTTTAAAATGGTAGGGTAAAGGGTTACTTATTAAGTTGGTGAGTTATTTTAGCTTAGTTAGCTAGCTTGACTCAGGGTTTCATAGGTGAGATTAATGGGTCAAGAAAGTTTATGTGGTCCCAAGGCATTTCAACATCTAGAGCCATTGTGTATAGTTTTATAGTCTCTATATTTCCCCCTTTTTATTATGTGGCTTTGAATCAACAAGATTTAAAATAAAAATAGATTGTTGGTTGAAGGTCTAGTTTCCCTGAGTATGGGAGGAGGTGTTCCCCCTTAAACCAGGAGTTGAAGAGGTGAAACTAAAATTAAGTTAGGGTTTGACAAGCAGTTTATGGTGATTCATGAGGTTCGTGACAAAAATGTTGGGTATTTGAAATGTAAACATGCACACAAAATGTGACTAAGTGTGATAGTTGAGATCCTGTAAAGACTAAGATTGCCAATGTTGGTAAAAATAAGGTTAGTTCTAGAAGGACTGGTGATGGGTAACTAGGCCATAATGTTAATCATAGCTAATCGAGTTATTCCTATCAATTTTCCTAGATAGGGTCAGTGTTTTTGTGGGTATCCAAGGTAGGAAGTGACCCCTTTAAAAAGACAAATGGTCTAGTGTGCATGATGTGGTGAAAATTCAAATGTTCAACATGGCAAGGTTGGTCAATGTAGTCAAAAAGGCCAAGGTAAGGTCATTGAAAAATATGTGATAGTTTGAGAAAAAAATGGCCAACATCAAGGTGGACATGGTTGGGTGGTTGGTTGGTTGGTTGGATAAGGTGTTCTCCAAAGCTTGGTTTTGGTTTGATGGACAAGGTAATATCCAAAAAGGTGGCACAAAAGTGTTAATTCTTGAAAAAGCAAATGTTTGGAAAAAAGAAGGTTTCCTGATTGTTGATAGTCAAGGGTATTCAAAACTCAATCATCAATAGTCACCCTGATCGTAGACAATCAAGGGGAAACCTTAAAATGATGAAACATAAAAAGTGTAAATGATAATTAATTTTTACTTTTGCTTTTGACTCCCATGATTTTTGTGTTTTTAGTGATTTGGCAGTTATGGGTGACAATATTGATGAGGTGTGGTTGACTGTTGACTAGGTTATTGTTGATTTATGGGAGGCATGTGTCGAGTTGATCAAGCATGATACTGAGGATATAGGGTAGGAGAGGATGTGGTTGGGTAGTGGGACATAGGATTCATCCTCAAAAACCATTGAAGAATGAGGTAGGTGTTGTCTTTAAATTGTTAGATTAGTTTATTTGATAGGTAAATTTTGTTAGTTTGTGGTATGTTTGGAGAGGGTTATGGGGGGTATGCCCTAAATGTAGGTTTTATTTGTGATTGTTAAAACTAGTAGATGAAATTCAAAATTGAAGAGTAGTTGGGTTGGAGGTAGGGTAAAGGGTAGAATTAGGTTGTTTAGCTATTAGTATGGGTGGTTTTGGTAGATTTTAGGTATGTAAGGTTAGGTTTTTTCCCATCACTAGTCACACATAGTGACCATTGATAGTCATACCCAACTGTCAGTGGTCAGAATTAACCATCGACAGTCAACTATTGAAGTTAAAAGGTCACTTGACCATTGATAGTCATAGTGACCATCAATGGTCAGGTGAATGGTGAGGGTGTATAGGAAAATGGGTGGGGTTTATAATATTTTTAGTGTTTAAAATGCTAAGGGTTGGTTGGGATAGGGTAGATTTCAAGTAAGAGTGATGTGTTGAACTGTTTGTGGGTTAGGGTGGGTTTTCTTTGATAAAATATTTAGGATTTGTTTGATGGGTTAGGTAGGTGTTAAAATGTTTGTGGGTTAGGGTAGCTTTCAAGTGCTAAAGTTAAGTTGAAAATGTCATAGCATTATAAGGGTAGCATTAGAATAGGTTGATTTAGATGGGTTTAAGTTGATAAATAAGTTGATTTGGGTAGAATAAATGAAGTGACAGAACATGAGTAATGGTAATGGAAAACTAAATGTGCATGCTAACTTGAATTTTTAAGGCACAAGATCAGATCCAGATGAAGGATCAGGTTCCTTGAATCTTTATGGAGATACATGGAGGGATGGGAGATGGGGAATAAAAACATATGGAGGAGGTTAGCCTCATATCTATGAGACACTACTAGTGCTTGCCATGAGATGTGATTATGATCATGGCCATCATCAAGAGATGGGATCTGGCCATAAATACCTTTATATTACTAATAGGAGAGGTGACCTTCCTACTAGAGGATGTTCATAGGATCACATGGTTGTCCATTCAAGGGGAGTTGATATATCATATTGAGAGTAAAGAGAGGGATGAGTAGATGGAACTCTTGTATGATGAGGATTGAGCCCTTGCCAATTAGCATGTTGGTAGTTTCAGTTATAGACCATTATATTAGAGGGCTCGAGATGAGAGGTATTAAAATATGAAGATGATGATGGCAATCTCCTATTTTTCATTTCTAGATTTTAGCATTAGATGGTTTCCTTATCTGATGCTAGGATTTTTGGTGGAGATGTTGTTAGGTAGGACAATGTTTAGGTGGGAACCAATTTTTTTAGTCCAAATAAACATGGATTTGTGGGGGTTTCAATCTCACAAGTGATATAGGATCATCATGGGGTTTGTGATTCATTATTGGGTGTATGTGCACATTAGTTTTTTGAGGCTGATGGGGCTACCATGGAAGTGTTACACCTATATGGAACTCAGAGTGGGTTTCATGTGATGGAAGGGTGAATATGCACTAGCAGGAGATAGAGTAGGGGTGAGGGATATAATTGGTTTAGAGATGCACTAGATAGCTTGGTTATGGGGGATGTGGTCTAAAGGTTGTATGTTATATTCCTGAGGTGGGCCTACTACACTTAGCACATTTTATCAATGGAGAGTTAGAGTTGTATTTATGAGAGGAGAGAGGGTGAAACTGAGCTCATCCCATTTGATAGAGTTCAAAGGTAGTTCAACCTAGTTTAGGGGATTTTGGCTCTATTCTTGAGATATATGCAAAAGGATGTTGAGTTTTTGCTTCTTGAGCCATAGTTAGAGGAGGTGGTCCTAAATCATTAGGAGCTACTTGTTAGAGCAGAGGTCGATGATGCCAATTTTGTCAATGGATATGTAGCATGGTACTAGTCTTGATATACAATTATAGATTTTGGGTGGGATGATGGGGGCCAATAGGCCATGGATGTGGATCCAACTGGTAGGGGTCCATAGGTATAGGTGTAAGGAGGTGGCCTTGACAAACATGTAGGAGCATCACTAATTGCTTTATAGGCACAAATTATAGCATTATAGGGATAGGTGGCCACATTACAAGGCTAGATTGTGACATTACAAGGTTAGGTTACCACTGTGATATGTGAGAGAGATTAGGATAGGACCTCACTAGGATTAGTGACTCGAGAGAGTGATACCCTAATATAGAGGGGAGGAGTAGTGGTAGTACCAATAAGACCACCAAGTACCATCCCTATTGCATGTTACTTGGCCATATTAGAGGAGTTAAGATATTATGAGGCCATAGTTCTGACACATTGTCTAGATCAACCAAGATGGGGGCAATATAGATCTAGCTTGGTAGGTGGTACAATTATGGTGACTCTAAGTTAGTGGGCCACTTCAATGGGTGGATAGGTAGGCACCTCAGGAGTTTAGGTACTGAGTGGTAGTGGTAGTGTAGGTGGGGCCATTGGTAGTGGTTCCCTAGGGGCATGATATAATATGATAAAAGATTGATTTACATGATTTTGATACTGGTCTGCATGTCAATGTAATGAGATGTACATGTTTTGAGATAGATATAAATTATTACATGTATTTATTATTTTGATGACATGGTGTATATGATGATGTGATTTATGTTTTATGATTAATGGTTTATGGATGATGGTTTTGATGTTTTATGCTTTATGAGATGTGGACTCCTTAGTGTAGGCATGTGACAATGTTTATGGATGATGATTGTGATGAGTGGATATAAGTGATTATGATGATGTTTTATTTTTTATATGTGGTTATGATGTTGTGATTTATGTTTCCATAAATGGTTATGATCATGGATATGTGACATGATTATGGTTTATGATTATAGATATGATGTGGTTTATGAAGTTTATGATTATAAATGATTTGATTATGGTTATTAATGTGGTTTATAATGTTATGTTTATTATTGACATTTTTGGTTTATGATCATGGATATGTGATGTGATTATTATTAAGGATGTAATGAAAACAAATAATTTAAGTTAGATAACAAACTAAATGTGGGCAAAGAGATAAGATCATGAGATGTATGTCTACATGAACCAATGATGGGAGGATAAGAAAAAAAGGCACGATGATTATTCTTTGGTGAGGATAAAATAAAACTAAAGTTGGATTGGCTTAATGAACATAATCCCTTTGAATGTTTCACATTATCATGTGTTAGTTGATAAAAAGTATCTTGATCACATTGTGTCAAGTAAGCTCAAAGTCCCTTGATTTGTAGATGGTATAAAGGGGAAATATATGTTAGGTGGTGTAAAGGGGAATGTAATCTTTATATGGGTTAGTTTTTCCCTTTTGTAGGTGACCTAAGAACCATAATAGACAATTCCATGTTTTTAATGTAGGGTGTAGATTGATCGATGTGGTAAGTCTACTAATGCTATATATATGGAAGTTAATTGTTGCTTCATTAAGATAACTTGTTTTAATTTAGATATAGGGTCCTTTGTTTCTTTTGTTCTGATAGGTTTGTGAAGCTGATTAATGTGAGAAGCTTCAAATGATTTATTTGACAAATTTTACTTAGCCATCCTTCTAGGGAGTAGTCTAAGTTTTGGATTTGTTGATTTTGGTATCTATCTTTCATGATAACAGTCTATCCTTTTAAGCAATTTTTAATATTTGGGTAGTTATCCTTTAAGGGAGTAGTTTGCATGCTAGAGATGTTTGACCCAAGTGATATTTTGGTATCCTAAATTGTTTTGATGTTAGGTTAGACATGGTAAAGTCTATTTAGGCTTATAGGTTTACCTTTATGAGGGCAAAAATATTAAAGCACAAGAAATTAATGATAGATGAAAGGAGTATTTTTGAGAGATAATGACCATGGGATTCCATTTGACTAGGGACAAAAAGTATCTATGAGAAACATGCCATGGGTAGAGCCATAACACCCATATTTAGGATTAGGCTATGACTATGATGGTTAATCACATGGTTATATGTTGTAATCATTTGCTCGTAGGGGGGATAGAATGAAAGTGTGAGGGAGGTGAAAATCTCTTAAATCAAGGGATGAACTTAAGTTAGAGAAAAGGTGAATTTGATCCTTGTTTAATAAAAGAATGGATGTAGATGTGAAGCATTGAGAGGCTTTGGTTCTTGTTTTCCTTTAAGAGAGGACAAATGATAAGCTCCTGATCCATACTTATGGGTTATGATGTAGGGTCTAAGCCAATTGAAAGCAAACTTTCCTCACTTAATTTTCTCTATATTGATCACATGTTGATTTTCCTTCAAGATGAGGTCTTCAATATTGAATTATTTTACTTTTAGGTACTTTTTATAGGCTCACTTGATTCTCTCTTGGTAGACATGAGTAAGGTTAAGTTATTTTAGGTGATGTTCATCAAGGAGTTCAAATCGTGTTAGATGTTCTTGATGATAATCACTCTAAATAATGTTGTATTGCAAGGATATGTGAAAAGAGAGAATATATATTTCAAGAGGCAATATTACCTCTATCTCAAAGACCAAAGAGAATGGGTTAGCACCCATAAAGGTTAAAATGCTAGTGTGATAAGCTCGTAAAGTGAAAGGGATGTGAACGTACCAATCCTGACTAGAAGCATTGACCACTTTGGTTAACATTTTATTAAGGGTTTTGTTAGAGGCTTATGCTTTTCCATTTGTTTATGGATGATAAGGTGAGTAAAAGCTTAACTTTATGATAAATGCATCAAAAATACCTTGAACTTGATTTTTTTAAAAATATTTGCCATTATTGGTGATGATTTTATGGGGAACACCGAAATGACAAATGATATGATGATTGATGAAGTCAATTATCTTGTTGGATTTGGTCAAGATGAGTGGAATAGATTCCACCCACTTGGTGAAATAATTGATAGTGGTGATAATGGATTAGTATTTATATTAATAATAAGGATTGATTTCTCCAATGAGATCTAGTCCCCATTATGAGAAGGGCCAAAAGTCCTTGGATATTTGAAGGTCATGGGTAGGTGCATGATGTAAATTGGCATGCTATTGACATTTAATACATTTATTTATATAGTCATAATAGCCTTGGTTGAGGGTAGGCTAATAATAACTGAGGTAAAGGATACATTGAGTGATAGTTAAACCACTACAGTGTTCCTCACAGATCTCGTCATGCTTTTCCCTAATAGCATGGGAAGCTTCATGACTATGTAGAAAATAAATAAAGAGGCCATCAAAACCATGCTTGTAAAGGATTCCCTCTAGTATGGTATTATGAGAGGTACTCTTAATAAAGGCTCTTTAGTCATTCATAGAGAGGTTAGGAGGAACAATGCCGAGGTTGAGGTAGTTAAAAGTTTTCTCATACCAAATGTCTGAGGGAGATTGCTCTACACTACAAATGGTAGGAAAATCAGAATGGATATAAGAACATGTGATGAAACAATGAATGGTGATAAAGAGTTTAGAATTGATAGCTTGAGATGGGATTTGGGAAGTAAGGGAAGCTATTGTATCTATAAACTTGTTGGTAGATCATGAAATAAATTGGATAAGGTAATGATCAAATGATGTTAAGAGTATCTCTACTAGTTGTTTGTACTTTTGCAAGACATCATTATTAAATTAGTATGATTTGTTGACCTAGTTGACCACCAGTTAGGAATCACCAAAGACACTGACCATCATTATTCATAAGGCTAAATTAGTTCAGAAACCTATTACTAGGGTTTCATACTCAACCATATTATTATTGTGCTCACAATCGAGTTTTAAGGAAAGGGTAAGAGGTTTTCCATCGAGAGGAATGATACTAACTCTGGCACCCCCATTATGCTAGCATTGTGAGCCATCAAAAACATGGTCATTTGGTAAGTGGGTTCATCTTGAGAAAGAGTAATGATGGACTCATTTGAGAATGCAAGAGGGAGAGTTTGGTTGTCTAGAATAGGAACTTCAACTAATTAATCGATGATGACTTGTCCTTTAATAAAATTTTGATGGAGGAACTCAAGGTTAAACTCAGCTAGGAGCATGAGCCACTTAGTTTTACATTAGTTTTGGTATGGTTTAGAGTGCATATACTTGAGTGGGTTAGTTTTGGTGATGACAAAGGTTTTGTGTTTGAGAAGGTAATGATGAAGTTTGAAACAAAGATTAAATCAAGGCAACATTTCTTAGAATGGTTATACCTAATCTCATATTCTATAAGCATTTGGCTTATATAGTCGACAACTTACTCTTTGTTTTGTTCATCACGGTGAGCAAGCATTGCCCCTAGGGAATGTTCAGTGGTAGATATATAAAGGTATAGGGTTGGTCTTCTTTAGGTGAGATAATAATGGGTGGAGAAATAAGGTCCTCTTTGAGTGAATCAAAGGCTTGATAATAATATTTAGTCCACTTAAAAGATGTATCTTTCTTGAGAAGATAGTGAAAGGGGTGACATCTATTCGATAACTGAGAGATGAAGCAATGAATGGATTGGAGATTCCTCTGTAGGCTATGGATTTGCTTAATGTGGGTTAGAGATGACATCTCCAAGATTTGTCTTACTTTATCAAGGTCTACTTCGATTCCTAAAAGAGAGATAATAAATCCAACAAACTTTCTAGATAAGACCCTAAAAACACATTTCTTAAGGTTAAGTCTAACATGTAAATAAATTAGGCATTAAAAGATAATTTTGAGAACATATAGATGATCTTTGCGATATTTAGATTTTCTAAGGATGTCATCTACATAGTCCTTAATCATTTTATGGATGAGATCATGGAAGATGTAGGTCATCACACACTGGTAGGTTTCCCTAGCATTCTTTAGACCAAATGGCATGGCCCTATAGCAAAAGGTTCTCCAAGGGGTGATGAAAGAAGTTTTGTGTTGATCCTTGGGGCAATAAAGATTTGATTATATCCTGAGAAATTATCCATGAGGGATAACATCTCATGGCTAGCTGTAAAATCAACAAGTTGGTCAATGCTAGGTAAAAGGAAGTCATCTTTTGGACAAGCAAGATTGAGGTCAAAAAAGTCAATATAGAAGTAAAGTTCTCTTGTGGGCTAGGTAATGGGAACAATGTCGAAAAGACATTAAGGATAATAAATAGGTTGAATGAAGTTGATAGACAAAAAATGTTGAAGCTCTTCTTTGACTATAAGGGTGCATCTTGTGAAGCTTTTGTCTGACAAGTTTAGCATCAAGATGGATGATGATGTTGTGGAGGGATATAGAAGGATTGATCCTAGGTATATCATGATAGTACCAAGCAGATTTTATGATTTGGTAATGAAGGAAAGAAGGGTAATCTTGTTGCTCCAAGGAATATAAAGATTGACCAATATTTACAATGTGAAGGTTATCCTGAGTACCCAAGTTAACATTGATAGTGGATTCACTCAACATAGTTTAGTTCTCAAGAGAAAGGGATTTGTGGATAAAATAATCCTATGAACCAAGATAGATGAGAATGGAATCATCATTTTAATGTTGGATGGTGTAGATGGTAGGAGAATCATTTTCTACCATTTTTGGATAAATTAGAGGAAAGATTTTAGTTTAACCATCCTTTTGATAAGTTAGAGGGCCCAAAATAATGGTATTGATTAAAAAAATTAGGAGGGATTATTTAAAAATCCTCAAAATTCTAAAGAGATTGGGTTGGTGAGGATGGGATGTCTTCCTCAATGATGTTGATGGATTCTTCTGGGGGTATGAACCCAAGGCCAAATAGCTCAAGAGGTTTTTGGGTTTTGATCAATGGTACCTTGTGGGGTCCTTGATCATAACAACTAAGGCCAAATCCTTTCTAGGAACACATATGTGTGTATAATTTTGAAAATACAATTTTTTCCAAATAAGAGAAATCAAAAGTAAATTATCAGATAGAAGAGGTGGTGGTGGAAGCAAGAAATGATTGATCAAGTCCCCCATAGATGAAATTGGTTTGGTAGTTGGGAAGCTTGAAAGGGATGATGGTTCAGATGTTGGTATCATAATTAGGATCATTATCAAGGTTACCATACTCTTGAGGAGTGAGGAAGGCATCTAAAGCCAAAAAATGATACTCTCCCAATGAAAGATTGAAATGTGGGTTCTAAGGGGTCTTTTACAAGGATTTGAGAAGAAGGGATAGATGATCTAGTTGAAGCTTCATCAATGGTAGGGGTAGATATTTTATTGGTTTATGGTGAGGTGGATTAGGGAGGAATAAGAATGTTTTTGGGTTGATATGTCATGTTGTAAGATGTGAAAGGACTAGGGTCAACTTTTATGGTAACGACTTGACCCTCATGTTTGAATTTGACACATCGATGTAAGGTGAAAGGGACACAACTCATGGCATGGATCCAAGGGCATACAAGTAAGACATATTGTAACTCTCCTTATACAACATAAAATATCTCTAAAATTATGTGAGGTTCAAAGCAAATGTGGAGGATAACTATCCCTAAGGTTGTGGCCATAGTATCATTAAAAGAGCAGAGGACCACTATAGTTTTTGACATGATATTTTTAGGTAGTTGGATTTGGTCATAAGTATGAGAGGAGATAATATTGCTGATATATCATCCATCAATCATCACCCTTTTGATGCAAGTTTGATTGATGTATGCAGTGATGAAGAGGGGAGGATCAAGATTCTCAAGATAAACATAAGGTATCTCTAAATCCTAGAATGTAAAAAAGGTAGAAAGTTGAAGGGATCCAATAAAGGATGCAAGAGGTTGAGATTATTTGGGTTAAAACTCTATAGATTAGAAGGCCTCTATCAGTGCTTGGTAGTGATGGGGTAAGGTGTTAATCAGTTTTTAAAGGCTCATCTTCACCAGTGTTTGGTGAAATTATTTTAAGACTACTCATTGGATAAATTCAAAAGGGTTGGAAGGAAAGGCACCCAAAATGGATATTTTAGGTTTTGATGAAGGTGAAGGTTGAGGGGTGGAAGGGTATGTCTATGGAATAGAAACTTTAGCTTTCCCCTTAAATTTTTATTGGGCTTGAGATCGAGTAACCATATGGATAGTGTGGATGAGGGGAAGTGTTGGGCTAGAGGGCTACTTCAGTTCCTCCTCACTCTTAGGTGAGAGTGTGGGAGTAGGTATATGTTGGGTAGGTTGGTTTAGTGGTTGGGTTGGTAATGGGATCAAGGAATTCTCATCTGACAATATATCATCTTCATCCCATAAGGTTGGACAAGTGCTTGGATAGCTTTGAAGTTCTCCATTTCATATCCAGGTGTCCTATTGTATGAATAGATCAAACTGTCATTGAAACAAGATAGTTAGGACTTGAAGGATCAAAAGTTTTGATGGGGGGTAGGCTTAAAGAATAAGTTTGTAACAACCTCTATAGAATGGTTGAATAAGATTTGATCAAAGGTGTTGGAGGTGATGGGTTTTTGGTTTTAAGGGTAGGATCCTTCTTAAAAGTAGGCTTTACTATGGAAGTTGTGGATGGTGAAATTGTGTTGGTATGTGGGTTTGTTTGAGATTGATTGGTATGGGTTGGTTTTAAGATAGAAGGTTAAAAGGTGCAATATTTGGATGATGAAGGTTTAGATATAGGTGAGAAGGTATAGGTAGATAGTTTGGTTTAAAATGATGGAGAGTTTGATGATTTGGTGGGGGTAGGTAAAGGAAAAACAAAAGGAAAAGGTTTACCAAACAAGGAATAGGTAGTTGTGGGAGGGTTCACCTTCTTGGTACAAGGATGAGATTTTGGAATGGTAGAAGGATGGCATCCTAAGATAGATGGTAAGGGGGAAGGAGGTGGTATGTTCAGGTTCAAGGTGGGAGTTTGGGTGGTTGGTTTGGTTAAAGTTTTCTTTGGTGGACTAGATGGCGTTAAGTCCAACTTCAAATATGGGTAGGTAATGCTAGGAGTAGGAAGTATTCCTATATTCTTAATGGGTTGGGTTAGAGAGGTGTAAGGTGATTTGATAATTTTAGATGAAGGTGGGTTGGATGATTCTCCTATGGCTGTGGAGGAAGAAGAAGAGATTGAGGTAGTAATAGGTTTTATGGTGGGTGCATTTGGAGATAGGCTGGATGAAAGTAAGGTTAAAGGTTCATTTTTGTTTTGATAAGGAAGCCAAATATGGTTTCAAAAAGTGGCTCTATCCAAGCTGGATTGAGAAGGTAATTCTAGACATTGGACCAATCTAGAAAAAGGTTTGTAAATTGGTTTGATTCCTTGGTCATTGGTTTCAAAGATTAAGCCCATAGGTTGAGGTGAGGGAATAGTTTATTCACCTTTGTCCTTAATGAGAGGTTATAATATTTGAGAGGATGTTTCTTCCATGGAGGGAATGGGTAAAGTGATCTCTTCTTTTGGGATGGTTTTCAAAGAGAGAATGGGTGGTTCTATGACAGGGGAGGAAGGTGTGATGGCCTTAAATGAAGGAATGGAGGTGGTTGTTTCCTTTGTTTGGGTGTCTAAAGGAATGGTGGGTAATTCTACCACTTTAATTAGTGGAATATAAGAAGAGATAGTTTAAGTAATGGTTGTCTCTTTTGGTATTTCTATCAAGGAGAGGTGAATAAGTCCATGGCATTATTAAGTAAATAAAGAGAGGTGTTGGCTTCCTTTTTTTGGGTGTATAAAAGAATGGAGGGTGATTATACCACTTCAATGAGTGGATTGAAAGAAGAGGTAGTTGAGGTAATGGTTTCCTCAGTGATAAGTTCATTGATAATAACATTGACTGTATAGACGTCACAAGCATGAAATGACTCTGGTTTATTATCATCATGGTTAGTAGAGGGGGAATGATTAGGAAAGAGTTGTTGAAAGATGTTAAGGGAATAGTTTGAGGGCGTATTGGGATTATAAAATAAAAGTTATCCCTTATCAATCAAGTTTTGGATAATGGTTTTCAAGGTGTTACACCTACTAATGTCATGTCCAATGACATAGTGTAAAGTACATAGGTCATTCTCATTGTACCAACTAGGTACAAAGAGAGAAGCATCAAATTGTTGGAGAGGTTTGATAAGGGAAATTTGTATGATGTTGGCTTTGAGAAACTTGTCCAAAATCGAAGCATATGACTCCCTTAGTAGAGTGTTTCATTTTGGGGTTTCCTAGTTTTGATTTTGGGTTTGTTGATTGGAAGAGTTGAATGAGTTGGTTTGGTTGACAATTGGAGGTGGTGTAATTTTAAGGACTGCCAAGTTTTTGGATGCCTTTGGTTTGGTGTTGGGGTGGTTCAATTGGCTAGATGTTTTAGATGAGTAAGGGTCATTGGATTTGAAGCTAAAGTTTTTATTTCTAAGTTTCAAATTTCCCTCATCAATGGCTCTGATTTATAGTTTGTGTGCTATGGTTAAAGCCTTATAAAAGGTTCTAAAAGTTTGAACCTATAGAGTGGGGGAAATATGTTTAGCACAACCCTGAGAGAAAAGTTTAATCAACTCAATTTGGGGTAAACAGAAAGAGAGCTAGTTGATAAGACCTCTCCATTTAGTTATGAAATTGGCAATTGATTCATCATCAAATTTCCTATTGGAGTAGAGGTCGGTAATAGAGACCTTCTTAGATATATTGGTTAAGAAATGATCTAAAAATGTTTTGGAAAGTTGGGAAAAAGAAAAGATGGAGTGTTTGGTGAGAGCACAATACCAATCTAAGTTTGGTCCAGATAAAGACATGGGGAAGGTGCGAATGAAAATAACATCGTCATATGCAATCAAGTAGCAAGAATGTTGAAATTCTTTCAAATGTTGTTGGGGGTCCTCCTTGCCTTGGAATTTGGAAAACTTGGGTAGTTCCCATTGAGGAGGATAAGGTTGGATAGGGATGGATGGATGAATAGGTTCATTACAGATTTGATCATAAGATAAAAGGTTGTGATCCCCAAAGATAGATGACTCTAGGTTGGTCACTTTGTCCATTAACATTTTAACTAAATTTTTTTGGGTTTGGGAAGCTCCATAATTGTGTGGTAAGTTTTGTTGAGGTTGAGTGGCTAAAATATAGGGATAAGTGATATAAGGTTGAGAAGATGCCACATAAAGGTTCATGGGCACAAAAGGATGTGTGGAAGGCACTATGTATCCTTTTGGATTAGGAACATATTGGTAATATGTCATGGGTATTTGTTGAGGGATTGATATGGGTTGATTGGAGGAATGAAGGGATTAATTTTTTGGGGTTGAGTCGTAACTCTAGTGTTGATCGGTGGAAGGGTAGGAGGTATGGAAAGCACTAAATTTTAAATTGGAGTGGAAATTGGTGGGGTGATAGTGATGAGGGTAATGGTGTAAATATGGGTAGAAGAGATCCCCACAGTGGATGGATTATAGGTAATAAGAGTTTAGGTTTCCCCTATGTTAGAGGTGTTGGTTGGTATAGGGGGTGTTCGGTTATTATTTAGGATGTTTGATTGAGTTTGGGTAGAGGTAGTGGATTGGATATTAGTGGAAGAATATGTTTGGGTGATCATAGGTTGGGTGGAGGTAGTGCTAATCATAATATGGGGAGGCATATCATAAGATGGATTACTAGGAGGAACTAAAGTAGGCATGTGATATGATAAGGTGTTGAGGTAATCTTGGAGGGCCACAACATTGTTATCAAGGGAGGTAGAAAAATATGCATCACCCTCGATAACTATTTGAGGAATGGTAGTAGGGGGATAATGATGAGGAGATCTCTCAACATCTAAAGTATATTCCATGGAGGAGGAAGAAGAAGAAGAAGGTGGTTCTTGGTTGGTTTGATTCCTCAACTATTGTCTAGTAAAGACCATATGAGGAATAAAAAAGAAATGATGAAAAGCTCACAACTCAAACACAAAAACAAGAAAAAAATATCTTAAGGCAATAAAAACATACACTAAAGTTCATTTAAAAACTTAGGATACTTTTTAGATCACTTTTGGTTTATGCCTTAGAAATTGTGAAGAAGAACCTTGGTTTGTAGATCAAGTACTATAAAGGAAGTCTAAGGTTGGTTTTAGGTGTTAAAGGCTCTCAAAAATATATATTAAAAGTTATTACATGGCTTGATATCAGGGACTATGCCCTCACTTAACACACTAGAGTGACAAGGGTGTTAAGGGCTTAGCCAAGATATACTGATTTTCAGAGCTTAGACTCAATCAAATAGCTAAGTTTTGGTTTCTCTTCTTGGTAATGACCTCTAAGTAAGATAGCCAAAGGTTAAGGTTTGTCGCTAGTTGATGAAATCCTAGTTGGGTCTTATGTTAGTTGTTTTTATGTGTAGATTTATTTAAGTGGTTTGGTATGTGTGTGATAACAAGAGTGAAACTATAATTGATTACTTTGCTTTTAATTTAACTAGATGAACTAAAAACATTCAAGCAATCAATGTATGCAAGGTTTATTTTAACCTCAAAATGAAAATTTTAAATTTATTTGTATGAGCATAAAATAAATAAGAAATGGAACCTAGATTATACTAGGTCCCACTAGGCATTCCAGAATGTTTCTCTTAATTTTTGCTTATTTCCTAGAAAGAAATAAGGTAAGAAAACCAGTAATAAGGGTGTGGTAGAAGAACCTGGTTGTTGTGCACACATGATCCAAATGAGTGTGAAGAGATCCTCTTTATCTTGGGAAGAATGACCTATAAATAAGAAATCACTAACAAAAATGGTTGTTAGAAATATAGTAAGGTGGATTGCCTAGTGTGAGCTAGATCTAAGAAGCTTGAGCTTGATAGGATGTTGTCAATCCACTCTTTGATAACAGTTAAGTTGAAAGAGATAGAAATGAAATAATTGCATCAAATAACAAAAAGGAATGAAATGAAATACAAGAATAAATAGATGCTTTATAAATAAAATAAACTAAATATAGTAATAGTAGGTCAATACTAGTGCTAAAATGGATCAGGTCAATTTTAGGAAATTAGGTAGGGGTCTTTGAATGGGTAGGGACACCTAAAGTTATATTTGGTTGGGGATAAGGGGTTATAAATAACTTATTATTTCTTACCACAGTGATCATCAGTGGTCAGGGTGATAATTGGTAGTTAAGCTAACCATCAACAGTTGGGTAACAATCAATAGTTGGTGGTGACCATCAACAATGCTGCTCACTATCAGTAGTTATATATAGATTCTAAAGTTAATAAAAAAGAGTTATATAATGGGTGAATGATCAGGTAAGGGTTTTTTAAGGGTCTATTAAAGAAAGGGTGGAGGTCAGAAGATATGTGTAGAAGGTCTGATTCAAGTAGAGAAGTCAGAAACCAAAAAATCAAAGCTAAAATAAAAAATATACCTATTACTTGATAGTTGATGGTGGGTATCTAGAGAAATTTTGGTAGAGTAATAGTACTTCAGCTCAAGATAAATTTTGGAAAAGGTTTGGATCTGTGTTATAGTTGCTAAATTTCTAAAAGGAAGACTAGTTGGCTGAGAGCTAGATTGCCTATGTGCTTGAAAGCTTGTCTAATACTTGAAAGTTGCCTTTTTATCTACCTCTTACTCCCTTCATTTTATAGGCAAAGAGAGATGGAGTATATAAAGTTCCCTAGGAGGTTAGGTTGATTATTTTGATGCTTCATAATTTTTTATCAATGTGTAAGGCATGCATATTAAATTGTGTTGTGTTAGCTTGCACACCGCTGGTGTTGTGTTAGTATGGTAAGGACTTAACTGTCTATGATCATCCTAACTATCAAATTTCATGCTGACCATTGATGGTCGAGTGTCCAAAGGTAAAGGTGTCAAGGTGGGTTAAAAAGGGTTGGGTAAAGTGTTAGTTATTAAGTTGGTGATTTAGTTTATCTTAGTTAGCTAACTTGACTCAGGGTTCGAGAGGTGAGATTAATGGGTCAAGAATATTTAGGTGGTCCTAAGGGGGTCCTAAGGTATTTCAAATTCTAGAGCCATTGTGTACAGTTTTATAGTTTTTACACTACATGGATGTATTTGTCGCTAGATTGTTTTGTTCCAAGAATTCCAATTTTTAGTTATAATGAAACCTATGAAGGCTAATTATGGACCTAACAACCCATCTTGAATTGAGAATGGAGAATAAACATTCACCATAGAGGATGATCTTACTGATGTATAGATTTTTTGCATTACATGAGTGCCTAAATAATCGGAAGACATTAGGATGTTCTTTATCATTGGTTATGTGCCTGATTGTCTCACCTCGCAAGCCAAAAACAACTCACGGTTCATGTCATACCTTTTCAACTTATAACAGGAGATATTTATAAAATGGGTTATGATGAAGTTATTCAACATTGTGTAATGCAACATGAGCACCTCGAGGTACTTCACAAAGTTTATGAAGGTATTTTTTATGGACACTATGTTGGAGAGGCTACTACATGAAAGGTTCTACTAGTTGGCTTATGGTGGTCAAATCTCTTCCAATATGCTAAAAAATATGTTAAGCAATGTGACATATGTCAACATGTAGGCAAACCTAATCAGAGTGATTATTTACCTTTACGACCCATCTCTTCTCAAGAAACTTTTGTAAATGGGCTATTGATTTTTTTGGTTCCATAATTCTAACAAGAAGATTGACAAGTTCTTGGTACATCATTATAGTAAATGACTATCTTATGCACTAGGCTAAATCTGTACCAATAAAATATTGTACTATTGCTACTGCTATGAGGTTCATCTAAGATAATTTCATAACTCAATTTGGATGTACCCTGAGTTTCACTAGTGATAGTGAAACCCATGTTTTGAATGAAATAATTCACATCTTGATGGTTGAGTTCATGATCGCACACCACAAAACAACCCCATATCACCTACAAGCTAATGGAACTTTTGAATCTTTCAACAAAATCCTAGTTACCACTTTGACAAAGATCTGTAACATTGGATAAATGGATTGGGATGATAGGGTGTTTGAAGATATATGGACTTACTAAACAACCTTCAAATGCCTAAAAAAAGTATGCCATTCAACTTGGTGTATGTCAAGGAAGTAGTCCTACTAGTAGAGTTATTGGTACCATATATGAATATCACATGCATAGGACAACTACATGAAGAATCATCTTTAAAATCAAGCCTATACACTTTATTACAACTAAACGAAGCTTGATTCCTCACTCATTAGAGCCAGGATGTATAAAAATGCAAGAAGAAGTTATGGTATGATCACCATATAAAGGACAAAACATTTTATCTAGGAATGAAGGTCTTATTGTATGACTCTAAGTTTGTGCATCACCCAAGAAATATCTTTATACACTGGGATGGCCCATTTATAATGCATAGCATTAGACCTATTGGATCATGTTAGTTATAAAGGATGGATGGTCAGTTACTTCTTGGGCACTATAATGGAAGCCAAATTTGATCATATTTCACTTTAAAATAACTAAAGTTTTTGTAATCAATAAGGTTTATGCCATTAGTTTAGGATTTACTACTTTCAATAAAAGCATTGCCTTTATTGCACATAAATTTTCATTTTTATAATGTTGTTTTCAAAGTTCTTATTCTTTTCATGAAGGACCACGACACATTTTAGTGTGGGATAAGAAGTCATGTTTAAAAATGCAAATATGAAAAGTGTGCAAGTTACTTAGACATGTGAGTTACATGGGTGTGCAAGTTATTAAGGGCATGTAAGGTACTAAAGGCACATGAGTCATTTCAAGGCACAAAGGGGTAAGGTTTTTACCATAAGTTATAAATCTAAAAGAGACAATTGTTTCTCACCTTATAAAAAAGTGAGGGACACCACTGTCACCCACTTCAATGAAAGGCATGAGATGAGATGTGCCATTAATGTGGAAAGAATAGTTATGAAAAAATGTACCAATGGTGTGATGGGACAATAATTTTAATGTATTAATTACAAAAAACAACTATCTAAATGTAGTAATTATTAAGGATCTATATTAATGTTATGAATCGATGGGTGATGGGAATGCATTAATGAAGATAAACCCCTCTTGGAATCTATAAATAGGCATGTAAAACTCATTTTACACTTTACCTTGCATTTAAATTCATATTATTAGATATGAAGATAAAGTGACTACTAGAGCTGAGTAAATCCAATCCAGAGCCAATAAAAGAGATTTTTAAATCTTTAGCAAATCATGTAGGTCATTACCAAGTTGAGAAGAGACATTTTGCGTTTGGTTCATTAGAAAGAGATAGTTTCAAAAGTTATAGGTTTCAGGTCTGCCATTGAAGGGTGTTTAAGCTTGAAAAGACAAAGCAATAATTTGCAACCACATATTCTTTTAGAAACATTGGATGGTTGTTCATTAACCTTTGGGCTCCTCAAAGGGTAATGCAACCTAAGAAAAAGGCCAAAAAACTTGAAACCTTATCGACAATACCAAAAGAAGAAGAGGTGAGTAGAGGATATTGGGTTCTAATTAGGGAAGATACACTATAAAAACAAGTAAGACACATGGAAGAAGAAGAATAATAATAAAGTATGATACATAAGGTAAAGCAAGCCCAATAATTTTTGATGTAGAAATCTCAAGCATTCCCACCCCCATCTCTATTAATTAAAGAGATGCAATATCCATATTTAGTGTTGCACATGGAGAAATGGGTCTCCACTTGTACTAGCTTTGACTAAAATCATTTCCAACTTGGAATGAGGTTGAGCTCTAAAATGATTATTGATTAGAGACCACTAACACTAGGAACCAAGTGGTGTATGATCTCATGATCTTAAACTAGATGGACACTGTAGGATTATTTTAGCAATTCAATTTTCCATATTTTGGTAAGCCCATGGAGGCAGTTCAATTCCTTATTTTACATGTCCATAAGGAATATATTTACCTCATCGAGTGAAACATGAAGATTACACTCGAAAGGATTGGCAAGGTCATGGGACTACGTTACTCAAGGATGAGTGTAATTAATGACTTGGCTAAAATTGAGGAGATCTAGAAGATGACCATGGTGTTAATGTATTAAAATTAGGGCCATGCTATGCACATCACAAACCTATAAGATCCTACCCTTTGGGTTACAGTGTGGATCATCATGACCAAGATCAAAGGGATTGATCATTGGGAAGAGGTTGACATGGGGCACCTCTACATTGTTCATTAGGTCTCATAAGGGTTGAAGTAAAATTAGGTTATGGATTTCACCCAAAATATTATTGAAGATGTGGAGAGGACCCATAGAGATCCAAAGTATAGGTTTCCATTGGGGTGATCCTCCTCTTAATGGTTTTCAATGAAATTAGGGTTCTATAATATAGCTCTAAAAACCTAAAGTGGGTGTACCCTCCCATGCGTAAGTCCCCTGCTAAATACTACAAGGTGTTCACATGCCTTGGTCACATCATCCCCTCATATAAGATCAAGATGAGGTACTATTTTGATGGGATAAAGACAAATTTTGGGGATGAGTGGTGTATTCTTAAATATTTTCCCCCTTTGGCTTTTGAACTAGCATAGTTTTTTGTAAAACATGAATTCTCCCTCATGTGTATCTAAATGAACCCATTTAGAGAGCTCTCAGCATGGCTTAAGTTACCAAATGCCTTTTCAGCATGTTACTTCATATAATCCATCAATTGGATATACGATGTGCATCATGTCATCCTGTAGGCTGAACGAATAGACTAAAAAATTCACACTCTCCATAAATTATTTATATATCCAAGAAAGAAAGCCTACATATATAAGATGGAGATAGACATGACTGACATTCAGGTTAAGCAAACACTGGTGGGGGAGAAAATTCATAAATTTTTGTACATGCTATGTTCCTAGAAGAATCCATAGGGTGGGGACCCTAAGGAGAAACTTCCATAAATGCCACCTATAAATAAGAAGAAGCAACTAGATGTGGGCATCAACACAAGTGGGCATCAGGCCCCTAGAAATGTTAAAAGAGTACAGAAGTACAATCTTATAGACCTATGCCATCCCATCCCTTTATGCCACCTCCACCTCAGTCTTCACCATCTCCATGTTCATCTCCATCTCCCCACACTTCTCCATACCCTCTATGCTCTATGAATGTGCACTCTTCACTTTCATGCCCTTCATCTCCCTAGCCTACTCCTCTTTCTCCACCACCTTCTCCACCTCCACCTCCACCTTCTCTACCCACACCTTTTATACCTTCTCCACCCCCACCTTCTCTACCTCCACTACTATCTCCCCCAAGTGATTTTACTACAAGAGCTTCCCAGCAATATCCTCGAAGGCAAGAACCCCAATAAGAAGTTCCTAAGGTTTAGGTCCATAGCTTAGGTTCTAATTCTGAGAAAACTCCCTCCTTAGTATATGAGGAGAAAGTTGCCTTTGATGATTCATTATTTGATACTAAAATACAATATGATGAGGATTGGGATAGTGAAGAATAAAGTGAGATGGTCATTGGTGGTCATGAGCAGGTTGAGCTTAAGCGTGACCCTAATAAGGGGAAGGGACTGGCTGAGACCTTAGAAAAGTAGGATGAAGGTATGATGGGCAATACATGTGAGCATTATAGTTTGACATGAGGATGCTTCAATACCACCAAAACCACTATGGGTAGATCCATAAAAGGTCTCCCCTCTTATTGCAAGTTTTGTTTTTTTGAAGTTAGGCATGGAGATTACATGATAAAATATTTTATTGAATTTTGATGCACACAATGACTAAGAAGAAACATGCAAAAATTATAGGCATATATAACAAGGAAGTTCTAGAGAAACAAGCGCTCACCGAGAAATTGGCTACATTAAAACAATAGCTCCAAGAGGCCATACGGGCAAAATTAAGGGTCTTAAACCTCTATAAAAAAAAATTTGAACAAAGACCCAGTGCTAGTAGACAACATACCTCTTGATGGGGATGCCATAGAAAAGCTAAAAATCTTAGTGGAAGTATTGCTCAAGTGATGTAAGGAGAAACCCATACCATAAGACGAGGGATTAGAGTTGGCTAAACAATTCACCACAATCATCTACATTTGAAAACACACTATAGGGAGATTTAGGGAAGTTATCCTCATTTTAGATGGAATTTTTGCACGATTAGCATGCCCTAATAAAGTTTTTGAGGCTTAGCTCCAAGTTGAAGAAGCCTACAGGCAGTAGTTGGCTAATGTTGTGCTCTTAATAAAAGACCATGTCGAGAATGCAATGCATTCAAGGATGTAGATATGATGGAGGATGTCATCAATAAATATCATTAATAACTAAATTTGAATTTTGTATCCTTCTAAGGATAGGTTGATAAGGAGATATCTACACTTGAAGACATCCAAAAAGATGCCACCACATCCCTAGACGAATAGGTCAAGAAGGCTGACAAGACCCCTAGCCAACCCAAGGAGATAAATAAAGTAAAGGGGACCATAGAATAAATAACTATGAAATTTCTTGAGGAATTGTCACATTGGGACAATCTGAAGAAGGAGTTCGAGCAATCTAGGCCCAAATTTTTGGAGGACACTAGTGAGGCTTAGTCGAGGATGGAATAAGAGCATAGTGTGGGGTGATGTTGGCCTCAAAATTTTGACTAAGTATTGTCCAATATTGGCATGAAACTGGCATGGTGTAGAAGGACCATGGAATGAAACTGATAGTCATAAAAGCACCATGGCATGGGACTTATGGGGTGAAATAGGACTATGATGTGAAATAAATAGCATGAGAAGACCTAGTCAGAGGGGAATGAGTCACAAGGAACTCAAAGATGTAGGACTTAGAATAGTAATAGAAGACTAGGGGAGTGTATAGGAAATATAAGAAGTTGGAAGAACAGATTATATGGGTCACTTTGACCTTATTGATAGGAAGTTTTGCACTAGCCCACAAGGAGAGAAACACATGGTATAAAAGATATAGAATAAAGTGAGGATATAGGGGTACAGAGGACCAGATATTTAGAAAGTACTAATTGTTAAGTGCCACAACTCTTAGTCTGTTGAGAGTTTGTTGGTCAATTCTTCATGTCATTAATGATTTAAACACTTGGTCAAGTAAAAATAAGTATAAATACCCCTGTTGTAAAGCACTGTGGGGATGAATGGATTTTTGGATGTGATCATGACAAAGAGATACCTTTTTGGGGGTTAAACTTAATATATGAGAATAGTGGGTTTTTATTAACTTCTTATTTTCTGATGAATGATGATGTGAATTAAGTGTTGGATTATATATGAGTTATACCCTATCACATTTTATTTTCTAAGATAACTAATGCTAATATAAAATGACAATATTCTATGTAGTAATATTAATCAAACCTAGAACTCAAAGGATCAAGGTAGTTCATTTATGATTTTATATAATATTTGTTTGATTAGCATAAAGAGGAATATGAACAAGTTCTCCAAACTATGAAATAAAACCTATGAGAACTAGTCTTTCACTATGTACTTTAGGTGAGAGTGCAATACATAACTCTTGCATGAAAGGGCCAACGTGCTAGTTCATTAGGCTAGACTTCAGTGCCAATATGGTATTATCAAAAATAACCCAACACAAGTACTCATCAAAAACAAGTGAAACATGTATGTATGATAAAATTGACTATACTAAGATAGATAACATATGTAGTGTCTATAAATTATAAGAAATGTAAACATAGTAATGCATACAATCTATAAATATTGTGTTTTCTGAGTAATATTTGACTATTTTGGTGTTTTGGCATGTTATATTATTTTTGTATTTTTTGTATATAAGCTATGTAAAAGAAAATTAAAATGAACTGTGTACAAGGAAAAAAAGAGAGATACATTATGTAAATAAAAATAAACCATACTAACCAATGAGTCTCATGGGAGACTCACTATCACTATGGCTTGTGTCAAATAAGGGAACTGTGAGCCCATAACTTATTGTGAAAAGTAATTTATGTCTATATCTACTTGTGTAGTGGTGATATAAATCTGTGGCATTGATTATGATTACTTGTGAACTGTAGGGGTCTTAGGAACCCATCTAGTAAAAGAAGTGGTAGGTAATGTAGGTACTCTATGCTAAGAACCCTGAGAACCCAACAATATTTATCATGGAATAAATTAAGTGGAGGAAGATCATATAGAATTTGTGACATGTCTCTGATGTCAGGGTCTCTCTAATAATGGTCTCCATGGGAGAGTATGCATACATGTCTATATTGTAGGAGTATACTTTGCTTGCACTAGTGGCTTTATTGAACTCTATAATGTATGCATAGAAAATGTACTCTGAGATGTAACTAATAATTATGTAATATCTAGTAGCAATGATGGAATTATAATTGGTGACTATGTTGTAACTGTTTGTGGGTGTGGGATAGGTAGAGGATACTCATATGGGAGACCCTCAATTTTGACCACCTGATTCACATGTATGTATTTCAAGAATTTTTGCACTATATATGGGATGGCTAAGAGATTTTGTGACCATGGCCTACCCAATAACATATCAAACATGCTTTCACTAAGTACTACTAGTAACCAATTAGATATATGTGTTATCCAAATTGTAATGGAAGCACAATCTCCCTGATGGAGTTCTGAATGTGACCATTGAAACCATTAATGATTGTATCTATGGGGAATATGTCTAGCTCTAAGTACCATAAATTTTTCAAAAGTGTCATAGTACACATGTTAATGCTTTCCCCATTATCAACCATAACATTCTAAATAGGATGATGATCTATGTATGCTCGTATAAAGAGTGCATGTAAATTTATATCATCATTGACAATCTATTATTCTAAAAATGTGATGAGTGGTCTAGGTGGAACCACAATATGGTATATGCCAATAATGTTTTGAAATGGGTGTGCCTCCTCTATAATAGTATGATATGAAGGTAGTGGTGGATGTGCCTGATATGTGTAGTGAACACTTGATGTGTTACCCACTTCATTCATTTTATGCTTTAGAAATGGATCTGAGAATATCTTTAATGCTTTAGCTTCTATTTTTTATGCTTTTAGTGCTTTTTTGGGGGTGCCCACATCAATAATATTAGCCTCAATCAAATATTTTATCTTATGCTCTACGTTTATGCATCTCTTTATTGTATGGCCTAATGTCCTTTGATACTCACATAATTCATTAGAATCATAGTTATTTGGAAGAGGTCATGTATTATACGCCTATTTAATGTAAGGGAGAGATATGAAATTGCATTTCAAGATCTGTTGTAGTTGGTGAATCTAGAAGGTTGGTGAAGATTTGGCGTTGAGGAGTAGATAAAACCAATATAAGAGATGACTCAGAAACTATGTTGATTGTGGCCTATTGATCACTCTTATTCTCAATGGCCCTTACCTTGTATGGAGACTTATTTGAATTCTTAATAGTTGTTTATGATCAATTAGTATACTTGATTTTTCCCATTAATAGAAGCTTAACCTCCCTTTCTTTTACCATGTGGCATGAATCTATGAATGTAGGAAATTTCTTAAACAAGATAGCTTCATCTAATACTGGTAAAAGACTTTGTTTAAATATATACTAAATCTCTCTATCTACCATGGGGCTAGTTAATTTGGCTAATCTAATCTTGTATCGTAAGACATAATTTAGGATAAGCTTATTTGAATTTTATTTTGATTGTGCCACTTGGGCATATGATATCTTATCATTGATGTTGATGGTGAAGTGTGATAAAAACATGTCGGTTAAAGGATTTAATGTTGTGATAGATTGATTTGGTAAATCGTAAAACCATTTTAAGGTATAATACTTTAAACTGCATGGAAATAACTTTGTGAGAAGCTAATCATTAGATACTTAATCCAAACATGCTATGTGAAAAGATCTGAGATGATGCTCTAGGTCACCCCTATTATCATATAATATAATCTTAGGTGCCACAAAATATAATGGCAAGGGAGTTGTCAATATGTGATGCGCTAAAGATGTATATAAGAGAATATTAGAATCCAAGGCATGTGATGGCCTACTGGCTCCCTTCTCAAGATATAACACCTTAGCCTATAGAGTATGAATCTCATGCATAAGGGATTGTACATCTGGAATGGAGGAACTATCCATAGGAGGTATAGCTTTCATTGAAGGTTGTTGAATTTTAGGTTGTGCTAGTTGAGTTGGCCCCATTATAGGTGTAACAACATTATTAGCTAGGGGAGTTGAAGATTGAGCATTGTTTATTTTTTGGAGTTATTCCTAAAGAATAGTGATGAAGTCATCTTGTATATCTGTATGTTTGGACATTAAATCTTGTAATTATTTCTTATCAATTTCATCAAATTTGTTGGTGAATTCTACCATTGTAGTTTGGAAGGTAGGAAAATAAGTTTTTGTATATTTTGAACCTTTGAAGAATCTTAATATAAGAAATATTTCAAAAAAATAAATATGGAAATAATTCTAATATTTTAGAACTAAAATATGAGCATAAAAATAAAAAAGGATACAAACCCTAAGAGTGTCTAGGGTTAGGGTTTTTTGAATCAGGGTTATTTTACATCAAGTTTAAATTATATTTAAATAAATGAAACCCTAATGTGAGATTTATTTAATGAGCTAGGTTATGCCAAAAAATTATAAAAATAAAAGTTTGTAACCCTAATTTAGTGCATAAAAATTAGAGAAGGTAAACTAGGGTTTAAAGCAATATTTGAAGTAAGCTAGGTTCACCAAATGTTTTAACATTTTAATGTTTAGATATGTAAGTCGTATGTTTGATTAAAAGGCTTAGTAGTCTAAATCAGTGAACTAATATACAATAAATAACCATTGATTTGTTATAGAATTTGACTTGCTTTTAATTTCTAAAAATAATAATAAATATGAGAAAACAAAGACTTATCTAGAAAACACTTGATGTAAAAGATTTGAGTGCTGAAAACTAGGATATGAATAGGTTTGAATTTCCTCAACAAGATCCCTATATCAGATCCTCTCCTGGACAGTAGCGCCATATTGCTCTAGCCTCTTGAAAATGGTACTAGTGTCCTCTATGTAGGACTATTTTTGAATTTTGGGTGCGCCTATGCCTGTGTTTCTAGGATCTATTATTTCTTGCATGAAGTCTGAAACTATGTATTTGCTTTTAATAGGTGATTTATGATGTAAACCCTAATCCTCCTTGCAATTAAGGCATGAGCTAAAAATGTGTGTTCATTAGTAGAGTAGGCTAGACATCTTCAACACCCCACTATGAAGAGATTTACCTACATACCAATAGTCTCAAGAGGGATAAAAAATAATGTAGTTATCCCCACCTAAGTGCTGGTGCAAGTGGAAGTGACGCTAAAATTATAGTGGTCTTGAATGCCTTGAGTGTGCTTAAGATTAGAAATCTGGAAAATCCGGGCTTAGGGTAGTAGATGGTTGTATACAGAAGTAGGGCTAGGGATTAATAACCTTGATTTTCCTCAACTTGTTTCATGATTGAATAGGCTTTTTGCTTCTATTTTCCATCTAGTTAATATAGGTCTAAAATTCATATATTTATAGTGTTTTGTAGCTTGTGAAAATAATAAAATATGCTTAAGCTAACCTTAGTAGGGTTTAAATTTTGAAATTGTATCCATTTGGGAGACTTAGGGCAACATACTTTAGTGCCATGTTATGGACACTAGCACCATATGGCTCTAGTATCCTTAATGTGATGTTAATGTCCAATTAGCATGTTGCTGGGCATGAAGGGCAAAGATCTGAGAATGAAGGTTTGAGATTGTGTTTTAATTGACTAGAGATGTTTTTGGTCGACACAAAAGATAGAAAAGTGTGATAAAAGGCTTTAGGATAGGTCTAGGGATAAGCTAGGAATAGGTTTTCTTAAGTATCACTCTTATTACTCAAATACCACTTTTAGGTGATTACACTAGGAGCATTATCAAATAAAACATCACCAATAAGAGGCTCTTTTAGAATTATATTATTAATTTATTTCACTTGATTTAGTAGAGGTACAATGGAAGGAGTAGGGGAATAGCATGCATCTACACTACTTCCCTTAATACTTTGATCATCACTTGCATAATATTCATCATTACCATCATGAAAGTTATAATCATCATTATATAAATAATCATGTTTATCATTTAGATCTAACTTACAATATTGGTAATTTATCCATTCTTTATTGTAATTATAAGGAATGCCATGAACCAGAATAGGGGAAGAGGTTCCTTATTAATAATTTTAAATTTTATGAAAACTAAAATGAGAAAAAGAGTATAAATGAAAACTAATGCTAACATACAATCCAAAATAAGAGGGAAAACATAGTTTGATTTCAAACCCCTAGGAAGATAAATTTAAGGAAACCACCAAGGACAAATCTAGTGTTTGACTATGTTTAATAAATAAAATGGGTTCACCAATATGTTTTATCAAATTTATGACTAATAGATTTTAATCTAATATGAAAAATATCTGATTAAAGTAAATGAATAATCAAATTAATATTCAAGCATGCATTTACTTACAAATAAATGATTTTGAGTAACAAGGGTTTTGACTACAAAGTACAAAGAAAGAATGAGCAACTTATGTGTTTGGGAACACAGAGTTGTGGATAAATATGTATGAGTCTGATTTTAATTGAGATGCATTGTGTTTTGATTATGTCTATCGTGTCTACATGGGACAAGACATACAAATTAGGACTGGGGTGCATTGCTTTGTTTTCCTTATGGAGTGTTATTATCGAGGTTGCTCCTACAACAAAGTTATAAAATGATGGTATATGTGTATTCACATGTAAGTATGATTTAACCTATCATGGATATGAGATCGCATAATCCAATCTATATTTTTTCCTTTTCCTCTTGAAAACCCTAGTGAAGTCTTGCACACAAATCAAATGGAGATCAAATGCAAAGGAGGGGGAATGGGGAAGTAGTAATTTCCAAGCTAGCCTCAAAACCCCATTGAACTGAGTGTTGTCTACATATCCCTAAAAAGAGACCTCAAGCTAATGTAGTTTTACCTCTAATGTGTGTGTGTGTGACTGGATCATATGCGGCATGAATATAAATGCTCTTTGCCCATGCCCTCCTCTTAGTTTAAGCATATAATATAAATGTGATATGTATAAAACTCAAATAAATGCAGGAACTGAGCTTGTTGTATAATTTTTTTTATTTATTATGCTAGTGTCAAATTGATAAGAGTTAGATGTAAAATGCCTTAGGGAGCCCTTTAAATAGGAGAATCCCAATTTTAAATTCTAAAAACACATTGGTGTGCCAACTAACTTAGAGAAGGGTAAAATGGTCATAAAAATAAACCCAAACAAAACATGTGCTAGACAAAGCTGATACTTTTGGACAACATGACAAAGTGCTTATGTCAAAATAGGGTGTTACTATCCAGAAACAAAAAGACAATAGAATGGAAGAGAAAAAGAACCAAGGATCCCTATGACTCAAAAAAGAATGGCATAGAACACTAAAAATTAAGTAAATACGGTGAGATTAATGTGAAAGAGTAATGGAAAAAGACATAGGACCACAACAACAAGTGTTAATGTGTTCTTAATTCAACATTAGGAGCTTCTAAATATAAAAGTCATAAAGTATATAATAATTATATTTGATTGACCAAATTTAAGTGTATACACACTCCATTTGTGATATAGGTGTCAAATTTATCCTAAAATTCCTCATGTAAATTTATAAAAAATATCTCAAAATACCTAAATTATAAAGGATTGGGAATAACTCAAACTAAGTTGATTAGAATTGTTGTTGATTCTAATGATGTGAAAATAATATAATGAATTAAAAGATAGAATTATACAAATATATACACATAAGAGTGAGAAAGAATGTCTCCAAAAAATTAATACAAACTTGATTAAATATATATAAAAAATTATAAAGCTTTTATAAACCTAACTATTATTAATTTAAAATGTTCTCACAAATATCATTTTGTTTGATTAAAAATGTGAGAATAGAATAGAATAATCACTTACTAACAATTAACATATATTAGTTATATTCTAATAACCTAACAATTTAAGGTGAAATTAAGAGTGAAAAAATTCTTACTCTTTATCTACGTACCATATACTCTTAAGACGTTTTTTATGATTTATAGATGTTTGAAATTTAATAAATGAGAGAAAAAAATATTAATGTTTGAAATTTTATAAAAGAAAAAGAACGATCAGATATTTTACAATTAACAAATGAAATGTATTATTTTAACTTATATATTATTTCTATAAAATAAAAGATTAAATTTTATAATCAATCATATATGTGAAGTAATTTTTTTTTTATGAATATCCATCCAAAATTTCCTTTCAAATATTAAAATACTCCATCTTTAAAATATATATATATCAAAAACTAAATATCTTTTTACTATAAGATCCTTTCATCTTTTAAAAAAGCAAACATCAAAAACTAAATATGTTTTTAGTATTATCCTTCAAAATTTCTTAGAGTGTATTCAAATTTTTTCTTTCATTCTATATGTTCTTAAAAAAAAAGCTTTCATCGTTTACATTAAAAAACTTTAGATTCATTGATGTGGTCAACAAATTCGACCTAAGTCTTGGAAAATATAATTCCAATAGATGTAGAACAATGTCAATAATTTTTAAAATAATCTCTAATGACGTGGTTGGCCTCCTTTATCTCGAGTTACCCAATAAGTTTTCTTCAGATGACGTACATCTTGACCATTCCAATGTACCTTTTAGGTGTAGCTATATTTTTCTATACAATATTATTTTTCTTATTTATATTTAAAATCAAAGATTATTAAGATAGGGTATCCTCGAGGGGATTACCTTTTTTTATTGAGAGTAAATTCGATGGTTTCTGATTATATTTGTGTTTTTTACTTTAAACTACGATCATATTTTAGTAGTTTGTATCAAATATCAATTTAAATTTTAGGTAAATTATTAAAATTTATAAAAGATTGTTTTTTATATATATATTGTGAATTATAAAATATCGAGCAATCATAATTTTCGGAGAGAAAATTTAATTAAAGTTCAAAAAAAGATTAGGAGTTTTAATAAAGGTTAAAAGTTTCATCATATATATATATTTTTAATTAAATTGTTTCTAAGTAATAACTAATAAGTAATTTTTTTTCAAATAAAATATTAATTTTAAAAAAATATATATTTTTTAGAAGATAAAAATTTAAAATTTAAGAAAATATTTTGTTAAAATAATTCTATATTTTAATATACATCTATTAATATTTTTGAAATACCCATAAAAAAATTAAAAATTTCAAGAAAAAACTAAAATTTTACAACATTCATAAATTTAAATAATAAAACTAAAAATAAATAACAACTAAAATAATAATACATCTTTTTATCAAATATAAATTTCAAAAAAAAAATTTAACACATAAAAACTTAGAATTCATGAAAATATTTTATTAGAAAAAACCCCACATTTTATTGTATATAATATGGATTGAAAATTTTAAAACATCTTCTTTACCTTATATTTTTGAATTGAAAATAAAACATCCTTAACAAAAATGGATATTTATTCTATTTTTTTATATATAAATAAATAATTAATGTTGAGAATCTATAATTATTATATTCAAATATAATTAGCTCATACCAATATCAATTTTCTAAAAGTACTAATAATAGATTAAATGACTCTATGATTCTCTTCTCTTCTTCCATCACAAGCACCCCCTTCTCCACTTCATTATCTTTATACCTCAAATCCTCCGTCTTACATTTGTATATGTCTTGATGTATTGAGTACACTTCGTTGGTGAACCAACTAGAACATTGTGTGAAAACACCTATTTAAACGCATTTACCCTCGGATACTACACTATCATATTGGAATAGTTATATGAAACAATCTTGGAAGTAATACAATTTATAACAAAACATATCATAATGGCATCACCATTGGAGGAATGCTTTTGCCGCAATTTTGGATAGGACCTCATTTTCTTTTTAACAATGGAGGAACATTTTTGTGGAAATTCTGTAAAGGACCTCATTTTCTTTTTAATAAAAGAGTCAACAACAAAGAGATTCAGAAGATTTAATCGACTTAACAGCGACCCCGCCTTAGTGATTGCTTTTGTACATATCATTATTTCTTTTGGCCATTTCAGCAATTTAAAATATTTAGTCAACACACACATAAAAATTATTAAATTTTTATATTAGTAAAAAATATTGTTCCCTGTATCCTTTGAATGCAAAGTCTAACATCTGATCTCTTGTTGGCATTGAGTTGCAGCGCCATCAAATTTTCCATATACCCCAAATTTTCTGTGTAGCACCAAATTTTCCAATAATATGCAATGTTGTAAACCTTCAATTTCTTTAACTTTGTTGCAACCTTTTAATTTAAATAATTTTAGAAAATTATGATATTACTATCAATTTTTAACTGTGTAGTGTTCGAGTCAAACTCATTGACCCATGTTTCATGAGCTAAGTGGATCATTCATTGAGAATGATTGAGTCAAACTCATTGACCCATGTTTCATGAGCTAAGTGGATCATTCATTCAGTCATTCTCATTGACCCATGTTTCATGAGCTAAATGGATCATTCATCGAGAATGAATGATCCACCTAGATCATGAAACATGGGTCAATGAATTTGACTCGAACACTACACAGTTGAATCCTAATAGTAATAGCATAATTTGATTCACTGTGGAAAATACCTCCTATTTATTAATTTTAGAAAAATTAATTCTTGAAAACTTGAAAACGCATATAATTCTAGACACTCTTCTATTCTTAATGATAGAAGGTTTATCAGACCAACAATGACCCTTATACCTCAGCGTCTATCACTTTCTCAATTGTATGTTCGTGACTGTTGTTGGCAGGGTTTCAATCTCCTTTAAATTGTTATTATAGGAAAGATCAAGACTCTCAAGGCAGGGGCAACAGTCTTCAGAAATTGAAATCTTTGAACATACTTGTGCTCCATAGATCTATGTGCTTGAGATTGCACAATGAATAATTAAATGACCCCTGTTCAAAAGGCAATTCAGTCATAGGGGAACTACGTATTGTCAATATTCGAAGATTAATCACTCGCTCTAGCGATTTTGGTAGAGACTCCAACTTGATACAACACTCAATCTTCAGTGAGGTTAAAGACAACAAATTCTCCATGGAAGTGGGAAAGTTGGTCAACAATTCACAACCAACAATCTCAAGAGAAGTCAAGGAGGACAAATTCCTCATGTGTGTAATTCTGTCAACAACTTACAATCATTAACTCGAGAGAAGTTAAGGAGAACAAATTCCCAAGAGAGGTGGGCAAGCTTGTCAACAGCGGACTCCCTATACACATCTTTTTCAACTTGGTGAGTTCACCAATGTTAACTGGTATCTTCCTTAGCCTCTTCATACCATATAAAGAGAGCTCTCTCAAAGAGGCCTGACGAGGCTACTCTTCCACTTGATGGCACCATGAAAGGTTCAAATACTCGAGTTTTGTCATGTTTGCCAGAATGTTTGACTGTAAGATGAGGTTACTACAACCTGATAATTTGAGATACTGCATGAGTGGCAGCTGATTAAAACTATCTGGCAACATCCTCGGATCAATGAACCATTGTAAATCTAGATGCCGCAGGTTTGTCAAACTGCCGAAATTGCTAGGCAGTGATGATAGCATCCAGCAATTATCTAAACTCAGGTGCTCCAAAGATTGCAGAAGGCAAAATTCTTCAGGCAGACTTCTCACGTTGATAATCTGCACGACTATCTTTCTCAAATGCTTCAAACATTCAATTGACCTTGGAAATCTTCGGAATACTTTGCCACCGTCAATAACCAACTCTCTTAACTGCACCGGAGCCTGAAGCCAATTTTCAATTTAGTTATACAAAAAACATAAGACAATTATAATAATTTAAAAGAACCGTCAAGCTATATACTTACATCCGCACCATCCTTCCACAATTCTTTTAAGTTATGGGCTTCATAAAGCTCTAAAACTCTTAAATTTTTCAATGGTTGCCATGCTGGAAGATTTCTATGAGGAATTTTGGACCAGCAAAGCCAGATTAACTCTGTGAATTTGTCAATTTGTTTGTTCAGATAATATCCTCCAACAACAAGAACTTTCAATCCAAGGGGGAAACGTCTTGTTCTGAGGCAACGAAACCCTGTGCTTGACTTCATCAGGATTTTCATATGCGAGGAGAAATCAGGAAACTGGGCAAGAGCATTATTTGATATTGATACAGTTGTCGGCTGCAATATCATTCCTCGAATCTGGATCGCTTCCTGGATACAGAAAAAGTTTTGCGAAAAAAAGATTATGAAAGAAAATAAGCAAGTTAGAAGGGGAAAGGAGACAAACAGAAACAAATCAGGTTTCTATTTCATGAAAGTGACTGCCTACAAAACAATGTATTAACCTCACCTCCCATTGTTTCTGAAGGTCCATAATCCGCGCTTCACTCCAAATACGACAGGGTGACTGACTATTTGCAATTTCTCTTCCTAAATCCCTCAAGTGATCATGGGTGACTGACTAGTTGCAATTTCTCTTCCTAAATCCATCAAGTGATCATGCATTCTTATCGAATAGTATTCATCTAGCTCAACTAAACACTTATTCACAAGCTTTTGCCAGCTGTAGAGACCACTCCAGATCCATCCCATACTTCAATGGCCACACTGGTTTCTCTTCAGTGTGTTTCTCTTTCGATGAAGAAACAAGCCGTATCCAAGAATACCTCTTTATCTTCTAGAGCATCATAGCTTACTTTCAACCTCTTTTGATATCCCCGCGTAATATTCCAAGAATACCTCTTTCTCTTCTTCATCTAGAGCATCATAGCTTACTTTCAACCTCTTTTTGATATCCCCGCGTAATATTCTAGAGAGCTTATGTAATTGACTCTTCCAATAATCTTTGCAAGAGTTGCCATAAAGCTGGCTTCCAAAGACCTTTAGAAATAAAGGCAGTCCGTTGCAGGCACCTACGAACTCTTCAACAAGATCCTCGAATCCCGACGGTGGAGAGGGTTGTAAGAATGCATGCCAACAAAACAGTTGCTTTGCATGTAAAGGATTCAATAATCTAATTGGATAAATACCGGAGATACCCCAAGATGTGAGGACGTCTCTTGATCCACATGATCCACGTCATCCAAAATGAGGAGCACAGGAACAGATCTCAAACGGCTTGAGAGAATCCCCTTGTCTTCTTATACATTGTCAAATGAAACACCTTTGACACCAAGGTCCTCCAGTAACTTTTTCTGCTCCCTAACATCAAAAAGTAAACTGGCCGCCTCCATAGATGAATATAATTCTTTTGCAAGGGTAGTTTTTCCAGCACCACCCATACCCCAGATTCCCACAATTTGACATTGATCAGATTCAAGTGCAATCCTTTCGAAGTCTTTTACGGTTTCATTAAGGCCGACAGGATGTTTTGCCACCTCTAATGGCACCTTTTTCATTACTTTCAATACACGATTCACAATATTCTTCAACACACTCCCCTCCTCACTGAACATGTGAAAGGCCATAAAAAGAAAATACGACAGACATCACTAAAGAGCGATGATTGTACCAAAGTTAAATGCATTAAAAAGAGAAATATAGCACGAAAGGGAAGATTTGATAAAGAGAATTGCACGAGACAGAGTATGGGGTACTTACTCGTTGTTAGTAATGATTTCGCCGATATAAAAAGAGACGTTGTGGAGTGCCATCTTCCACTCCTCAAGCTTTTGTAGAGTGTATCTACCCTTCTTTTCATGCTCCGCAAACACATCTGCATAGATTCCTTTTCCTTGAGCTACCCATCGCCGTTCTGCAGGTTGAACATGGTAGAAAACAGGAATAATAGTTATGCCAGTTTTGAGCATGAAAGATAGCTCGGCCAAACACCAGGGCGATTGTGCATAGCTGGGAGAAAAAATTGCAATATGAAGGGAAGCAGTACGCATTGCTGCTTCTAATGCTGTGGGCAAGAAGTCCGCCAATTCGAGCTCCTCTGAATCAAGAAAAACCTTCAGTCCCAGGTGATTGAGGGCATGGTAGGTAAATTTGGCCAGCGTGTTTTTGACGTCAGGTCCGCGGTGATTAATAAATACATCGCATGGCAGCTTTGAGGATGTAGCAGAAGTAGATGCAGATGGTGGTGCGATTCCTTCAAAAACAGGCGTAATCTCGTTTTCGAGTTGCTGACCAAAACAAACACAGAAAGAAAATGCAAGATTCGTGTTGGGGAGATGAAATGCTGAGCTTGCTAATACAGATAAGAAAGTTTTCAAACGCGTAGAGTGAGTGGGTGTGGTTTGCGGGGTAAACCGCGTGGAAGAAATAGAGAAAGAGAGGGAGTAAGACAGATAAGAAAGTGATCAAACGTGTAGAAGCAGTGGTTGTGGTTTGTGCAAGAAACCGCGTGGAATAAACGCAGAAAGATAGGCCACTCACCCACTCATTCTAGAGATGTCTTGGACGATCACATTGTTTAAGTACACCCTAAAATTTAGAGGATAAGATTTCGACCTTATGTGGTTCATGTTTGTTTAAAAAATATTTTTTTATTGTAAAATTTAATAATAATCATATATATAGATATTTTTAAATAGTATTAGTCACAGCAATCAACATGTGTAATAATGATATTTTAAAAAGTTATAATTTGGGATGGTTTTTTTCTATATAATAAATAATAAAAGATGGATGAAAGTGTTAAAATTTTATCTTAAAGTTGTTTTTTATGATTAAAATCATGGTATAGTCTAAAAATGTTTTGGACAATCATATTATTAAGGTACATTTTAGAATTCAATGGATAAGATTTTCATTTTATATGATTCACGTTTGTTTAAAAATTATTTCTCTAAATGTAAGATTTAATAGTAATTATTACATATAAGCATTTCTAGATAGCATTAAAGTCAAAGCAAAAAACATAGACAATAATAATTGTATGCATTTAAATATGCTCATCCCGCTAATTTTACTTAATTCCCGCTAATTTAGCCTAATTACCATATCCCTAACCCTATTTAACCTCTTAAGCCTAATCCCCATACCCATTCCTATACCCCATGGAATCTTTACAATCCCTTAAAACCAATTAATCCCAACTTAATAAATCTTAACAAAGCCCATTACCTACTAACCTACTCCCTAATCCCACTAGCCGATTTAAAATTCAAGAAAATCCTAACTACCCACCCACTACCCTACACTAGCCTCTCCTAAACCCCTAAAAACCTATGAAGAGATTTCTAAAATTAAAGAATTCTAGAAATCTCTCCATTTTATCTGTCCTCCTCTAGAATCCTCTATTCTAAAGGATTCTGTGGAATTAAAAATTCCATGGAAAATCCTCCACCCTAGATCTTAATGGGCCTAAATTCAAATTTGGATCATAAGATCTTCCTCCACCATTCTATAAAACTAAGATTCCCTCCCTTGCTCAAGCTAATGAGAAATTGAATGAACAAGTGCATGTTATAGGGACTTCATCAAGCAATCTAAGCTCTTATCAAGCCATTAGCAACATCGATAGCCTCTTGAAGCCATTGTCAAGTCTTGAAGCAATCTAACAAATCAACAAATCAAGCAAGAACATACAAGTCTCAATCTTGGATCGGAGTTGTGAAGAGGTAAAGGTGATGGTAAGAAAATTCTAATCAAACTGATTTACTTTTTCTATCCTTTCCTATTGCTATCACTTTTTTTATGTTTTTATTATCACTTTTGATAATATTTGTTTGAATCCCAAATTTAGTGTCAAAAATAGTCCGTGATGTCTTATCTTATGCCTAATCCCCTAGTCGTATCCATATCCATCCATCTCATATTGTCCCATATTTGGATACCACTTTTAGTCTTGCAAACTGATCTAAGTGGTCACCCATCATTTCATCATCCTTTTGGGTAAGTATTATTGGCACACATCACCTTGTCAAGATTTTAATTTGTCACCCATCACTTTTCTATCAATGCCTTTTCATACATAGCACCCATCACTTCTCTATCAATGCCTTTTCATATGTAGCACCCATCAATCACCTCTTTGCTAGTGTGGAAGGTACTTGATCCCGTCACTATCCTTATCATTGCCAATTCATGTCTAGCACCCATCCAATCATTTCTGCTAGCATGAAATGTATTTGATCCCATCAGCATCTCCTACTCTCCTTGCTAGATTGAGTCCTTGCAGGGCCTTGTTTGTTGGTATTCCTTGGTCATCACTTGTCTAATCACCATCTTTGGACACTTTTCAATATGATTTCAAGACCAAGACAGTATTCAAAGAATCCATTCTTATATCTTAAACTATGGGCAACACCTCATCTTCATTCTAATCATCATCATCCTATCCAAATCGAAGTCTATCCTTTACCCTATCGCATCATGATTATTCTAATCCAACCCATCATCCAATCACTCATCCCATTATTAGACAAGACATTGTGATATTACATGTAAATACTTGTCTATTATTTATCTGATGTTTGTCTATTATTTGTCTCTTGTTTATCTTATTTGTATGACTGTATATATCATTTTTGTCTCATGTTTGTCATGTCTCTTTCTGTCTAATGGGCAATAAATAAGTTCATGCTGTAGGGACTCCATCAAGCAATCCAAGCTCTTATCAATCCATTAGCAACATTCATAGCCTCTTGAATCCATTACCATGTCTTGAAGCAATCCAACAAATCAACAAATCAAGCAAGAGCATACAAGTCTCAATCTTGGATCAAAGTTGTGAAGAGGTAAAGGTGATGGTAAGAGAATTCTAATCAAACTGATTTACCTTTTCTATCCCTTCCTATTGTGTCATTATTTTTGAGTTTTTATTATCACTTTTGATAATATTTTTTTGAATCCTAAATTTGGTGCACATTTTGGCAACCACGATGGGGCCAACCTCTCTCATTTAGGCTAATATACTTGCTGGAATATTTTCAAGTGATCGCAGGACCAATTGGACATGGAATCAAGGCTGAATTTTTATTTTCATGCATTCCAAGAAAGTCATAGTTTTTCCCTACAAGTCATGGTTTTATCAGCCCAAATAGTGGTATCATCATCCAAACTCATGGTATTGTTAGTTAGACCACTAGCGGTTAGGAGTTTTAGAAGGGTTTTAGGATTTGACAATACCACTACTTCGATAGTTGTAGGATTACCCTGCTACTCATGATACTGGTGATTTCAATGGCAGTATTGTCCCTTGTTGAGAATCTTGCACTTTGACTATATCAAGCTGACTATGTGCTCACTAGTAGGTGGGTTTGTTTGTTGTGTGCAGTTCAAGGTGATATTCTACTAAAACTAAGGTTGTTAACACATTTTTGATAATCCTACCACTCTGTAAGTCATGGTATTACAATGGTAATAGCATTAACAAAATTCCCAGTATCGATATTGCAATAAATAGTGTTTAACTTCATATTATCAGTTGTCTTTGACCTCACTGTATTTCTATAACCTACCTATCTTCTGTAGTCTAACCTATGTGCAAGAAAGGAGTTGGAAGACCACTTTAGAGTAAGGGGAAGGTTTCGCTGGTCTTTGATAATCCCATGACTATAGGAATAGCAGTATTGACCTATAAGTAATAGTATTGTTTAATCATCATAAATTGGTAAGATTCCTACCTCGTCAATTCTTGTTGCCTCATCGGTATTCAATTTGGTTTCTGGTAGCAAGAAAATAAGTGTATTAGGTGCAATAAGTTTCCAAAACATCATCTTTTAACACCAAATATCATTTTTGTCCAAACACACCCTAGAAAACATTTCTCTTCGTATCTTATCTATTATCATTTGTAAATTTGAGTATTTAGCTCACAAGAACATTTTGTCTTGTGGTGACCATCAAAATTGAAAGAGGTTGTTAGAACCACCATTTGACTAATTTGGGGGGAAACTTGCAATACCGCTACTTTGATAGTTGTGGGATTACCCTACAAATAGCAGTATTGTCATTTTGAGAATCAGTATTATAGGATAGCATCTCAAGAGTTAGTTTAAGCTTTTTACAATTAGTTTAGGCTTTTGCAATCCCCTACCTGTCATTAATTGTATTAAAAATGAAGCACTATAATTATTTTACTTTGTAGACTTTTTAGACTTATTAGAATAAATTTGACATAGGTAGTCCAAGTCTTACAATACTGCCATGTGAATATATTCTTGATTTGTGGTTTTGTCAATTCCATTAGCGGTATTACAAACAATCTTGCCATTTTACTTTAGCGGTATTGGATCCCAGTAGCGGTATTGCATATTATGGTTGCAGTATTATCATGTATACTTACGAGATTACAATAGTTAGTATTATGGTTGTAGTATTATCCTGTATACTTATGAGATTACAGTAGTTAGTTGACTAAAAAAAAATTTAGGTTTTGGAGGGTTTTTGAGGCACCCATATTTTTTTTTAACCCTTTGTGCTTGTAGGAAGGGGTGTCATTTTGATTGATTTTGCTCAACATTTACCATAGTTGCAAAATTATGATTTGAATCAATTATTGTCTTTGTAATTGTAAATATTTGGTTGTTGTGTGTCTATTATTTGTACATAATTTTCCATATCATATGAAGCTCACATAGGAAATTAAAAAAGGTTAATTAATTATATCGTGAGCTTGCTTGTGTGTTTAAGCCCTCCCTTAGGATAACACATGACATGGATTTCATCACCACGCATGTGGATTAGTCTTTAGGGGTTAGATTCATGGATTTCATTATCATGAAATAATCACACTCTGTGTTCCAATGGAGTATAAAAATTAGGAAAGCATTGTCATTACGACCTAAGCCAAATTTCCCATAAAGGGTTCCATGGAGTGAGGATGATTAAGTCCATATACCTTGGGCAATCAGACAAGCTCCTATATAGACTTGGGACCCAATGTACCGCCACGTATATTTGGGACTCCCCTAGAGCCTTTTGTATACCTTAGCCTAGGGGACTTCAGTCATAACAGGTGTTCCACTATTGGTGTCAGTATCAAAGCCCAAGTGACCATCAAGTGCAAACAAGGTCGAGAAGGTTCGATCGATTTCATAATGGGTCACCGGCCTACAACCTCACTTGTGTAGCCATTTAATGTCATGGACATTGAGTTGCACTCCCATATGGTTTACTAAATAGGGTTGTACTTGTGTATGATTGTTTGGGTGTTGTGAAAAGACTTATTTTGTTTGATAAGCTGAGTCGGCCATACCTTTGAATTTTATGTGTACATAACCTTATAAAACCATATAGAGATCATCTCTCTCCATTTCATACCATCATCCTAGTATCATTCCATAATTACTTTCTTCTACCCCGCACTTAATATCCATTTTTTATCATCATTCCCTATTCCATTCTCTCTATATCCCTTTCATCATTATCCCTTCCATCCACCCTCATAGATCATAATCCATAGAAATCCCCTATTTATCCATATTCCTTTTGATTATCACATCTTACTCATCCCATAGCACCTAGGCCCCACACATTATTCACATTTATATCCTCCTCATATCAATCCACCCCATAGTCATAAATCCATTTCACACCTTTGTTTGCCATATCAATTCCCACACTTTGCTAATCCCATATTTTGACACATCATATCCACCTCACATCCTTGAATACCCATATTTTTTCCATATCAATTCACCCATCTTCCATCTATCCTTACCTTATCTACCATTGCATTCATATTTCCCCTTCACTAATCTATACATATCATAGCTTATCCAGACTTTATCCGTTTACCCATATCCTAGGACACTATATCATCTTTATCCCATCTTAATCCATCCCCCTTTTGCATCTTAAAACATCTACTCTATCTTACCCCCACCCCATCTCCATTATAATACTCACCTATCCATCCTATTATCTTTTCACAATTAGATAGCCATCCCACCCATATCATTATCATGGAATTATATCCTTGTCCATCCATATCATCTTTAAGTCATCCACATCCCATCTCTCTTTACTGATTGATCCATAGTCCATCCCCCACTTAACATTTGATCCATATTTGTCCACCTTCATTCCACATCTAATTAATCTCATTTGTCCATATACTACATACCTATTTATATCCTTCCCCATCCCACTCTTTGCATCATCTTATTGAATAACCATATATATAGTCCATATTTATAATTCCTCCCATAATCCATAAATAGTCCACATCCTACCATATCCCTACTTAGATTCACATCACTCATAAACCATATTTCACCCACATAATCCATTTATCTTCTTTGCCCCCACATCACGTAACTCATCCATATTTATCTACACATCATATTTTCTCACCATATACATTTTGTTTTATTCTTGTACCCACCTATCCTTAAGTAAATACTTGTATATATATCTTAGTATTATTCCTTTTTTTCCCTTATATGTAACACCCATCTTAGCCTCTTTTGTCCTAACCATTCTCTCCCCCATCCACCTATCTTGAGACATAGTCCTTGTCCACATCCTCTACACCTATCACACACACACACACACACACACCACTCCTATCCACTTATTCCCACCTCATCCCCACTTTGGATATTGGCTATTTACAAAATGCTAATCTACTGGTGGTCACCCATCCCTCACATATCATTGGTCATCTTCCTATCATAGATGGGAAATATTATTAAACATAGCCTTATAAGGTCTCAATCTAGTACCCATCCTTATCATGTTGTTTTTATCAAGCATCTTTTTTCCCTAGCACCCATCCACTCATCCACTTTCTAGTTGACAAGATATTTGATCCTATTACCTCCTTGTATTCTTGGTAGATTGATTTCTTAAAAGACTCTTATTTCTTGATAATTTCTAGTTGTCTCATCCATCAACATTATCAATCCTTGACCACTAGTAGTTTGATATTTTGATTAAGATTAAGATTCAAAAACACCCATATCATATTTCATCACACTTCATCTTCTCACTCTTTTATCATGGCCATCCAAACCCGAGCTCAACTCCACCTAGGACAAGGCTCAAATCAAGATAAGAATAGGATCCAAGACCCAACTCACAAATATGAGGACTTTCATAATGATATCCCCTCACCTCAGGTATAAAATGATAGAAATAATCTCCTCCATAATGATGACATCCATCACCTCATCAAACACTAATTATATAAAAACTGAGATGAAGTATTAGCTCAAATCATAGAAATTGGGGATACCTTGCCTCCAAACTATGACCACACTCATTTGAATAACATCATCTACCCATCTGAGTCCCCATGCCATCATGCTTATCAAGAAGTAGACCATGGGTTCTTAGAAGAAAGAGAAGAATAACCACCCCTTGTTAATCGACATATTGAGGCTAATAAGATATGGGCTGCCATCGAAGACCGCCTGGACCAACTAACACAACAAATTAATCTCCTCATTTGTAATCAAAAACCATCATCACCACAACACCATACCAACACCTCTAACAACATCCACAACCCTGATGATTCCAATAACAATCCCAATACACTCAACCATACCAACCACACTGTCACTAATAACCCCCTTACCCATATTCCACAAGGAATCCAAAATCAACTCATCAATCTGCTTTGGGATCCTACTTTTGCCCAACAATGGAAGATGATGAAAGAAACCCTACAATAGGTAATTCCTTAGTCTCAATCCCTTAAATACAAATATGATGATTTTTTCACATCACCTCTATACGTTAGCATTCTAAATATCCCTTTCTCCTCATATTTTGAAGTCCCAAAGTTTGAGAAGTATCAAGGAAAGGGGGATCCAAGGGACCATGTACAAGAATTCTATGTCGCATGTCATGAGGTCTCATATGAAGAGGCTTACATATTAAGGTTATTCACCAAGAGTTTAACCAGACCAGCATTAGAATGGTTCATGCATTTACCTAAAGGATCAATCTCAAGGTTTGGAGAATTGACTGAGCAATTTGTTAAGCATTTTTCCTTCAACATAGAGCATAACATATCCATTATAAACCATTATAACATAAAATAGAGAAATGGGGAAAGCCTGGTATACTTCTTATAATGATGGCGTGGGTTGGCAAGTTGTTTAAGATGTAGTGTACCTAAAAAGGAATTAGCTAACATCTTTATTGACAACCTCAATATGGAACTAAAGTATCATCTAAAATTACAATGTACAAATACCTTTGATGAAATCATAGAGAAGGGAATGCAGATCAAAAATGCCCTTATTGAAAAGGGAACTATCAAGTTGTTTTCTCATAATGAGCAAAATCAAATTACAAAAAACTCCTCTAATAAACCTAAGGTCTTCAATAAAAAAATAATGTCATAGGTGATGGAGTGATAGATTCCAAAGCAAAAAATGTGCAGACAATCTAAAGAAAAGACTTCACATAATCACCTAACATCTCCACCATCAATGTTTCACAAGGAAGGCCTAAACCTTGTAAAGGGAAAAGGCCCCTAACCAATTTGGGGGTATCAATAGAAACCATCTTGAAATAATTAATTTTAGTAACTATGATAACTCTAATAGAGATTTGACCTATGGATAATCGACAGCCTAAACCTAATTGGTACCATCAAGATTAATATTACAAATTCCATAGGGTAAAGGGGCATGACACTGAGAATTGTATTAATCTAAAGCATTATATCCAAGACTTAATTGAGAAAGAAGACATAGAACTTGAAGGGGAACCTATTCTAAATCAATTGAGAAATGGACAACTTGGAATCTATAAAGATCCTCTTCAAAAACATGAGCAAATAAATTATAGGCCATAACAAGACCAAGGTTAGGTATAATCCTCCAATTACACTAATTATCATGTCATCCCCTATCATTACATTAACACCATAAAAATTTGACAAATTTCTAGATCTACCCCATCCACTTCTCCCATCTTGAAGATTAACCGAGCCACTACCGATTGTACCATCACCACTCAACACAATAAAATAGTCATCCAAGTAGCACCTCTATAATAAATAACCTTTTGCATCATCTATTATGCCTAAGGGGAATACTTATAGGAAAACTACTAATGGGTTAGAAAAATCATATGATATCATTCAACAGTTGGAAAATATCCCTGCTCAAATTTCCCTCATGGAGCTCTTTAAGACATCTACCTTGCATAGGGAAATATTAAACCAAGTGCTCAATGATTTAAAAATGTTGAGTGACCTAGATACAAATCAATTATAGGCACTTGTGGCATATATATCCCCTTCACCATAGCTCACCTTCAGTGCTCAATATTTATCACTAGTTGGCTCCCATCATAATTATCCACTATACATCAAAGTCACCATTGCACATCAACGTGTCTCCCACATTCTTATAAATAGAGGATCTACACTTAATTTATGTAATGTGGACTTCCTAAAAAAGCTAGGGTACTCAAAATCATCACTCAGACCCATCCTGATTATGATAAAGGCCTATGATGATAATGAAATATCATCAGTAGGGTCTATCTATCTCCCTATCATTGTGGGACTCATGGTACATCAAACTTTTGTATATGTAGTTAATGTGAGTTTACCATATAATATGCTTCTTGGAAGACCTTGGATCCATGAAATACAAGTTGTTCCATCTACCCTACATCAATGTCTCAAGTTTCCTCTTCAAGCATGAAGGTAACTATTTTAGGAATCATTGACCATCATAGCTATCAGATGGATCAATCTATCTCCCCATTACATCATTCTAAGAATATTATCCTTAGTCCAATGATTGTAAAATATATTTCTCCTGATAAAATAACATTCACATCCACACCCACACTAGAGTTTACCAAACTAAAAATCACATCCACTGATTGCAAAGAATATGAATATAAAACCTTATGCATTGGACATTTTTCATTATCTCCCCAAAACTATGATTTCCCCAATAAGAAGGAAAATAGACCCATTTGGCATCAGTTTAGGCCCACATATTTTGAAAGTGCAGGATTTTTATCCAAGGAATATGTTAAAGATGGTGATGATTCTTAGCTTCTACCTGATGATGATATGGTTATTTCATCCAAAAAATGTTACCCCAAGGTCAACCATATGATGGAAAATATGAACTATAAAGGCAAAGGACTAGGCAAAGAAGAACAAGGATGACTAGAGCCAATTGAGGTCCAAGAAAATTCATCCTATTATGGTCTAGGATACAAACCATGTGGTAGTAACCTGATCAATATCATTGTGGATTTTATCTTGACTAATGAGTGATCTCTCCCTGATGAAGATATTGAAACATGATATGTCTATAGTCCTTTCGAAGAGTTGGCTGCTATAAACCTCGTTCTTGATTCTACTATATCCACTATCAGTGTCTCCCTCCATTACCCCACCCTCATAAACTGGACTCCAAACAAGATCCTACCTTTGATATTTCCAAATGGTGAGGCCATCTTTGAATACTTGGGGGAAATAACTTTCATGCCATCAGGTGATCCTAAGAAGGGCTTCTCTATCAATTTATGTGAATCAACTTAATTTGGAGAACGAGAATCATTGCATATCCAAGAAGAAGAAGAATGTTCTAAAGATGATGAGGAGTCTTCTACAAAGCCAAATGACATCTCATTTAATTTTGTTTAATCATAATATTACCTAGATATTGATACTGATTTGTGATCTAAGAATTTGACTCAAGAAAGGATGGTTAGTATCATGTTAGTTTCAAAATGAAAACAAAATGAAAGAAACACACTAACTAGAATAACATCTCTAGGCCTAAACACTAGGGAGAGATTAATTAACAAAAATAAATAAAACATGCAACTAAAATTCAAAATAAACCCTCTTTTACCTTCCTTGGATGCTCCAAAATGCTTGTTGTATTAGTGGTTTGCTTGGCTTGTGCTCATGAAGTCTTCATCAAAGGAGGCTTATCTATCTCATCTTCTCCTTGACACCTTGTGGCTTTGGATTGGCTTGGCTTGGAATCAATTTGGCATGGTAACACTAATTTTAATGGATTATTTAATATATTTATGCATTATAACTTTGCACCAAAATAGCTTAGAAATGATGTTCATGACCTCTTTATTTATAGATTCTTTAGAATGTCTAGAATCAACTTGAACCGTCCATCCTGAGATTGAGATGTGTGGTTGAGGATTGATTAAATTTTTAGAGTTAATTTTATAATTATCCTCATCATGAAATTATAATAATGGGTAATTAAGAGGCATGGAGGGCATCATGGAAGGCATTGATGAGGCATGGAGGGCACAAATCTTGATATTTATGGTATTTATGGCCTAGGGATGTCTTCCCAAGAAATGAGGTCACCTGATGATGCAGGTATTCAATATTAATTTCCAAAAAAAAATTAACAAATTTCCATGGAATTATTAATTATTCCCTAATTTGTTTTAATTAGCTCTTAAGCATGATTAAGTACTTTGTGTACAAATTACTCAATTTGATCAGTATGCTTTGTTATTGGTCCAAAATTTGACTAGATTAAAATTGAAAGGTGATGTAAGATGCATTGTACTTTTTATCCCATTTAAGATGTTACCAACAACAAATAATGAAGGCACATGTCTTGTGTAATAGATTTGATAGGAAAGAGCAATCCAGAGTACCTAGGTGCAAACTTAGCATTTTTACTTGAAATGATCTTATCAAAGTTAGCTAGCCCATAAATTACATTGCCCCATTTAGTGATACCCTAGCCAAAATAAGCACTTGAATATGTTGTTTTCAACTCATTTAATGTGTTTTAGTATTTTTAGGCCAAATTGTGCACTTTGGGTGAAAATTGGCCAAAACCCTAATTGGAGGTTATCAATGGCCAAATTTATGTGTCTATAGTTTTCCCCTATTTGGGAAGGTAGTACAAAATATAAGTATAGTAACATCTTCTCAAAGAATGAAAAGGTCATGTATGCCTACAACTACAATGATGATAAACTAACTATATGATGCCCCTCGAGGGAATGGTTGGCATAAGTAGGTTGACAAATGGTCCCTCGATAAGAAGAAAAATGAGGGGACCAAAGAAAGGAAAGATGATGGGGTGAAAACATAATAATTTTTAAAAATGAGTCAAAATCACTGAGAATGAAAGTGATACAGTGTACAATGGTTTACCTAAAGATGGTTATAAACATTGTACCCTGATAGTGGCAACATGGTATGATGACATAATGATTTGCCCAAAGGTGGTTATAATCATTAAGAAGATGGAGCTGCCCTAGTTAGAATAGACAAATAAGAGAATAACATGCCCAAGTATGGGTAGAAAGAGTAAAGTGGTGACAACACAATGATTTTCCTAAATGCAGTTATAATCATTAAGGAATGCAGGTGGGATGGTGTGCAATGATTTACCCATAGGTAGTTATAATCATTAGACCTCGATTATGGAAAACATGATAAACTTGGTCGAGGATGATGATAACTTAACATAGAGGGTAATTATGAATTGGAACAACCTACTAGTAGGGAGATACTCATCTTAACTAATAAAGGTTGAAATTCTTTCATGTTTAATTACTCTATTTGGGATATGATTAGGATGGAATTAGGATGTTAGTGCTGAAGAGATGCCACCATTACTAAATATACTTCTTGAGGCTAAGGTTTTTTATAGCATGTGTTGATAGTCATCATGGTATAACATCATGAGGACTTGGCTGAAATATGCATAAGGACTAACTCCCGTAATCCAATAATCAATAGAAAATAATGCACCAATGATAGAAATCATGATGACAATGTAAAAATATGAATATGGATGGATTAAAGTGTAAGTGTGGGTAAGGAATCACCCAATGAACACACATAAACTGAATCAAGGCAATAGTGTTGAAAGTAAACAAACAGGCAAACAAACAAACAAAATAAGTAGAAACAACAAACAAATAATGCAATAAAAACCATATGAATATTGCCCCTAGAAAATAGGCAACAACTGAAAAAACAAACAAAATGGGGGAATAAAAGAAAAGTAAGGTGGTGTCCGAGCTATCTCCATATGCACTAAGAAAGTGGAAGCTACCTACATAGTTCCATGGATGTAATATCCAATAAAAAACTTCAGGCTAAATGTAGTTCTCCCAGAGAATGGGAAGAATGTGATAACTGAGGAAAACAAACAGAATAGATGTGATAGAAGAAGAGGAATGGTCTTGAAAAATGACAAGTGCATGAGATAAAATCCAAAAAGGATGGGGAAACTAAGTGACAAGTGGTTATCTTGTAACTTAGTAAGGGTTCCCAAAATCTTTAAGGCAAAGAAGTGGTCAAATGTTTTTAGTTTTTTCTAATTATTTTACAAATGTTTTTGGAATTTTTTGAAGTATCTCAACTCGATCAAGAATGATGAGACACTAAATGGTTCAAGCTCGCAAAATTGTGAGAACATTTAAACTAAGGTTTCTCACAAAATGACTAGAATGTTCAAATTTAGGTTACTCACAAAATGGTGAGAGCATTCAAACTTAGGTTACTCACAAAATAGTGAGAGCATTCAAACTTAGGTTGCTCATAAAATGGTGAGAGCATGGTGGGAAGGGTGACTGAGTTGACCTCAAAAAGTATCAAGCACTGCCTATATAGTCCCAAAGTAGGACCTCATGTCACTGTAGTTCTATCCTACAACAGAGGAATTTGACTAGTATAGTAGTCAATTCAGATAAAATAAGCATAGTTGGTAAAAAAGGCACATCATGGCATAGAAAGTGACAAGTTGGTACGTCAAGGCTTAATAAACAAATGTTGCCCCTAGTTTTCCCATAGGTGTTTATAACTAGGACACAATGCCATAGGTAAATGGTACTAATTTTCCCAAAGGTGGTTATAATTAGTAACAAGATCAGTGATAAGAAAGGAATAACAAATGAAAGATGCAACTACCAAAATTTTTGTTACACTGCTCCAAAATATGATCTCTATCTGAAGTACTTGATGAAACTGATCAGATTCCTTGATGCTAAAAATGCATAATGAATGGAAAAAACCAAGGTAAAATGGGATAGGCTTTAAAACATACTAAGTTGATAGGTTAAAAATGTAAAGTGGATAAGGCTAAGAGGATGGATAAGAATGATATTTATACAAAGAAGAATAGTGATAAAATGGCATAACTAAAATGGTACTAATAGATAATATACCTTAACGCTCAATCATAGTAATAATTGAGATAAATAATATTCATTAGCTCAAGAAGTTCCTCTCTATCTAATGTGGCAAGCATGTATGCTCCTGATCCATAATATACATTAATGATGAAAGGCCCTATCCATTTTGGTTTGAATTTTACTTTATGCTTCTTCTTAGCCATGGTATTCTTTTGGTTTTCTTTAAGAACAAGATCACCAAGTTCAAATGTTCTATACTTAACACACTAATTATAGTGGCCTTTGACTTAATTCTGATATGCCTAAGTATTGTTGAGTGGAGCTATGTGTTTCTCATCAATTAGGTCTAGATCTTGCAGGTGATATACTCGATAGTCATGATCATCCAGGATGTGCTTGAAAGAGATGCACAATAAAGGCAATTTGACCTCAATGGGAAGGATGACTTTAGTACCATAAACAAGTGAGTATGGAGTGGTTCCTATGGGGGTACAATGATTGGTATGGTATACCTAAAGGGTAGGGAATATCTGAAGGTGCCAATCATGGCTAACATCTTTAACAATATTTTTAAGAATGTTAACAATTATGTTATTTGATGCTTTAGACTGACCATTACCTTGATGGTATTATGCTATAGAGAAATGTTTTGTGATGTTATATTTGGTACATAGCTACTCTACATCCTTGTTCTTGAATGATCTTCTATTATCAGATATAATTTCAGAGGGGATACCGTAGCAACAAATGAGATGGTTTAAGATGAATTTGGAAATTTTATTTCTAGTCATGTGAGGGGTATAGCTTCAACCCAATTAGTGAAATACTCAGTGGTGGTAAGGATATGTTTACGGCCATCAGATGAAGTGGGGTTGATCTTCCCAATGAGGTCAAGTCCCCATGTAGAAAATGGCCATGGTGTCAACATCAATTTTAGAGTTTTGGCTAAGGCATGAATCAGATTAGCATGTCATTGATATTTGTCACACTTCTTTACATATGTAGTGGCATCTGTATCTATCTTGGGCTAATAATAACTAGTATGCAGGATATTTTTGGATAGGACTACCCTGTTAGAATGAGCTCCACATACTCCTTCATGAACTTCTCTTAACGCTAGTGTAAACTCTGCTGAAGTTAAAAAATGAAGAAGAGTTCCATCAAAACTATGACAGTAAAGGGTAGATCCAAGTAGAGTACAATGAGTGGAATAATGAATGAAGGATTTCATTTGTTTTTTAGATAGGTTAGGTGGTATAACTTGGTCATGAAGGTAGTTATAAAGTTATGAGTAACAAATAGAATTAGGATCAATAATATCACAAATAATTGTAATGGTTGAAGGTTCATGAGCTGGTGCTAACAAATTCTTGATGAAGAAATGATACTCTCTAGCTTTATCTATTTGTCAAATCAGAGAGCCAATAGTAGCCATGGCATCTGAAATTCTATTAATAGCCTTTGGTATGTGCTCAAACTGAATGTTGGCAATTTATTACTTAAGAGTGTCGACCATGGCTTTATATGGAACTAGCTTGCCAAATCTGGTCTAAAAATGATCTATGGCCTGATTGATGATTAAATAAGAATCACCATAAACTTGTAGATGAGATATCTTCCAATGCACTACCTATCAAAGTCCTAAAAAAAGTACTTCATACTCGGCCATGTTGTTCATACAAGGAAAGATAATTTTGAATGATTTAAAGATTAGATCCCCCTATGATGTAATAAACAATAGACCTATCCTTGATCCATATGCAGTAAATGAACCATCAAAATATAGACTCTAGGGCTACTCTTCAAGGGGTGTGTCAATGATGATCATTATGAATTCATCAAGAAATTGAAATGTGAGTGGATATGTGTCTGTGAGAGATGCTTTAACAAGTTGATCTATAATAACTTGTCCCTTGATTGCCTTCTGATTGACATACTCTATGTCAAACTCACTGAGAAGCATGATCCATTTAGCCATTCTACCTTGCAAAGCTATTTTAGATAGTAGATACTTGAGCAGATATACTTTTGAAATGACCATGGTTTTATTATTCAACATTTAATGGCATAGTTTCTGAGCTGTGAAGACCATGGCTAGATAAGCTTTTTCAATAGGTGCATAGTTATGTTCATATGTGACCAAGGTAAGACTTAGGTAGTATATGGCATGATCTTTTCCATTATCATCATGTTGAGACAAGAGTGACCCCAGAGTATTGTTGGTAGTGGATAAGTATAACAAGAATGACTTTCCAGACATAGGAGGTAATAAAATAGGTACATTAGCTAAATAGTCCTTGAGTTATTGAAATGTTGTTTGGCAGTGATCATCCTAGTGAAATGAAACTCCCTTCTTCAGAAGATGTGTAAATATATAACACTTGTCTGCTAACTAAGAGATGAATCATTGGATTGATTGGATCTTACCCTATAAACTATAGATTTGCTTCAAATTGGTTGGTGGTGGCATCTCAGTTATAGCATGGAATTTAGCTAGATAGAATTCAATACCTATATGAGACATGATGAAGCCAAATAATTTTCTTGAGGTTACACCAAACATATATTTCTTTGGGTTGAGTTTGACTTTGTACTCTTGTAGTCTTTCAAATATCTTATGCAGCACTACTAGTTGGTCGGCCCTAGTTTTGGATTTCCTAATATGTCATCGACATAGTCTTCAACAATATCATGCATCATATCATGGAATATGACAGTCATGGCCCTTTGATATGAAGCTCCATCATTTTTAAAGCTAAATGACATTACCTGATAAAAAAATGTTCCCCATGGAGTGGTGAATGTTATTTTATGTTGGTCTTTTGGTGCTATTCTGATCTGGTTGTATCTTGAAAAGCCATCCATGAGTGAAATAATTTCATAACCTACCATGGAGTTGATGATCATGTCAATATTAGGCAATGGAAAATCATATTTAGTATAAGCTTTGTTGATGTCTCATAAATCAATACAAATTTTGATCTCTTTAAGATTTTTACTAATAGGTACCACATTAGAGATCCATTTTGAGTAGTCAATAGATCGAATACATCCTATTTCTAAGAGTTTTTCCAACTCTTTCTCTATCAATATAAAAATGCAAGGATGCATCTTACGTAGATTTTGTTTTACCGATTTGGCATCAAGATTGACCACATGGTGGTGTAGAACTAAGGCAGGGTCCAAACCTAGCATGCCAAAATAGGCCCATGTAAAGATATCTACAAATTATCTCAATAGAGCTGTAAATACTTTACGTTCCTCAGTGAGGGATGCACCTAATTTTATCCATTTTGGGTCTATGGAGTCCTAATGTTTACCTCCATTGTATCCTAAACTAGAAGGTTTGAACCATCTTCTAGGATCATAGGCAAAGATTTGAACTACTGGACTATATCAGGGTCCTCTACTAGGAATTGCTCTTTAACTTCTCCTAGGCATGATGAATTTGAGTCCCTTAATGGGAGATCAGGCCATGTGATAAAAATAATCAAGAATTCTTGAAAATTTTGATCAAAAACCTATTTTTGCTCAAAATTGAACTCAGATCCATAGGCAAGTTCATCGTTGGTGGTCTCCTGGTCTAAATTTGAAGAAGAATGAAAACCCCCATCTAATGGTGCTTGAAACAAGTTTTCACCTCTAGATTGGCCTTTATCTTTAATATTTCCCTGATTAGAAAGTGCCTCAAAGGGGTTTTCACTTGGTGACCTCAATGTTTTACTTATTTATTTTTGGCTAAGGGTGTTCACCCACTCTCCAAAATAGGCTTTAGGATCCAATGTGATTGAGAATCCTAATTTGTGATCTCCCAATAGAAAATTATCTCTAAGGCCTAAAAATTCATAGAATGCCTCATCATTCTAAAACTCATCAATCAACAAAGTGGATTCTTGTTGGTCCCAATCTATCAGTTGGGGATAGTATAACGGTAATGGGCTATGATGAATGACTGGAGTAATTGTATAAATGGCATTGGTATTGAATATGTTAGTCTCAACTAGGTCATCAAAGGTGAGGCTATGATCAAACTCTACTTCACTATCATCATCATCCTCACTAGGTGTTGGTGATGGAATAAGATATGCAGGGTCACCCCCATGTGGTTTAAATCCAAGTCCATAAGGTCTCATACTTAGTCATTAAAATTGGCTTGATGGTTCCTTGATGATTCGGTTTGAGGCCTCTTCCTTCATAATTGTGATGTTCCATGATCCTATTGGGAATAGGATAATTTGTAATTTTATAACAATCAGCTTGGTCATCATTATATAACCATGATTTGTCCCCTTTAAGAGGGTCAAGTTCTAGGCTAGATGCTAGTACAAATATGACAAGTCCCTTATCTTTATTCTTTCATTGCCAATTCATATGTGGGGTGACTTTGTTAAGTTGTGGAGCTAAAAGCTTCACTGATGCAAATAGGGAAGGAGGTTGCTGAGTGGCAGAGCAATCAACGTTGATCTGATCAACCGACGTCAGTCATATGTAGTGTCAAAGCAACCGACATCAGTCAGGAGTCGACCGACATCGGTCACCTGCAAGCAGATAGGGACCGATGTCAATCGCCTGTGCAGTTTTGAAACTATTAGTTTCACGAACAGTTTGTTAATGAACCGATTATTTGCATGTAAAAGGCCAATTTTAGTCTTGAGCTACGGATCTAATTATTGTAATTAGATGTCTAATTATTGTTTACATGGGATCTATATAATAGACTCATGGGCTGTATTGTAAAGTGTGCTAGTTGAGAGAGCAAGGTTAGCTCCTTCAGAGTGAAGAGAGCAAGGTGTGTTTCTCCTACTTCCATAGTGCCAAGTGTGTATGATCAGGTAGATCTGTAGGTTGTTGCAAGATCTTGTAGAGATCCACAGGGGTGCTAGTTTGGAGAATCAGAAGGATTCTTCAGGTGTGTATGATCTTGGTCGATAGGTGTGCAAGGCTAGGTTAATCTACGGTATAGCAAGATCAGGTGAGATCTACATGGTAAGTAAGAGCGATTGATTTGCATGTGTTTGTGTGTGTTTGATCTAGGTTTGCAGGTGTTGCAAAACCAAGTTGATTTGTAGGTGGCAGCAAGATCAGGGAGATCACAACATAATAGGTAGCAAGATCAGGGGAGATATACTTAGAGTACGGTGTGTATTTAGACCTTGAGTATGTGGAGTACTCGATTAGACTGGAAGTAGGCAACAACAGTTTTTTCAGTTGTCACTTACTAGTGGTACTGGCAGTATTTATACTGACTGGTTGGAGGTGAACACCAACTCTGTGTTTGAGTTGAATGTTGGGATCGTAATTGAGAGAGATAACTCTTGAAGGTGAATTACTGTACACTTGGTGTGGAAAGCCTGTAATGTGTAGAAGAGTGTGGCATCTCTTCATTGTAATTATTTTTTGGAAGAGTATTAATACAATTGGGTATTGTCTCTCATATTCTATGTTATTTTTAAATTCTAGTTACTTGTGCATTCTGGTTAAATTTTGTGTTTAGTTTCTTATACAAAGGTAATCAATTGTGTGCTCCATAATCCTGACAAAGTGGTATCAGAGCTTGGTTAGTGATACCACTGACAAAGTGGTATCAGAGCTAAGGTTGTAGTGAGCAGATTTGTGTTTGATTACAGGTCACTCTCAGGAGTTTTTGATTTAGTGGGAGTATAGCAATGGCAGAAGAAAGTACACTAAGAATGGAGGAATTGAAAAGCAAGAATGGTCAATTATGGTGTGATGGAAATAAAGAGCAGGTAAAGAAAAATTGTTGGTTGGTAGAAGATCAGCATGAAGGAACTGAAGAAGCAGATGTTGCAGGTGTTACACAGGATGCTCTAGGATGTTCCTTGGATAAAGTAGAATCTTGTTTTATAGATTTTGTTGCCTCTTTCCATGCAGCCCGAAATAGAGTATTTTTCCATGTTAAGGTCCTTGGAGACTTTAGAAATATTTATTTAGGGGCTGTTGTGCCTTGTCAAAGTATTGGCAAAGGGGAAGTGCGGTTGAAATTGCAGGCGGCCAACACATGGGTGTTGAAGGAGGTCATGCAAGTCCTAGTCTTGAAGATGTGGCTAATTTCTTTAGGAAATTTGGGTGATGGGAGATGCACATAAACTCTCACAGTGGATGCACTTGAATTAGCAGGTGGTAAGAAAGTAGGTATCCTTTATCTATCTACTTATATTACTAATTCTTCTTTTGTTGCAAAGACATGGCTTTGTAGGCTTAGTCACATGAGTAAGAAGGAGATGCATGTTCTTAAGAGGAAGTCATATGTCTTTGATAGACTTAAGAACTAGAAAGCCTTAGTGTTAATGGAGGAGATGATGGATAGAGATCAGTGGATGGGACTGAGTAACTCTGAGCAGAGTAGTTTGGATAGGGTTTTGATCCAAAGAGAGCTCACAGGTAAAAAGTCATCACTCACAGGAGAACACAGGTACCGGCATCGATCAGGAGGAACCAGCATCGAACAAATAGGTGCTGATGTCAATCATGTGCAAACTAGAGCCAGTGGTGTTGGGTAGGGTAAGATCGAGGTCGGTCAGGGAACCAATGTCGGTGACAAGTAGACACTGATGTTAGTCAAAAAACTGGCATCGACAGTCATGACAGTCATATGGAACTGACATCGGTCAGATGCAGACTGTGTGGTGACTGAGGTCGGTCACTGGAATGGATTTTGGGCAGATAGCAAGCTATCAAGGAGTCTCAAATGCCCATATGGAGGACTAAAAGGGTAAGCCTCAATTCGTTATTCCTCTTCTTTGATGCAGGTAGAATCTAGGAAACAGTGGGAGCATGGCATGACTCAGGAATTTGATTCCTTGGAGAACCAAACGATAGTTTTGGTAGGGTTGCCAACCAAGAAAGCACTGAAAGGCGATTGCATTCCCAGGTAAAGAATATAGTGAATGGACATGTGAGATGGAAGGCCAAGTCATATGGTCTTGAGGAAGCTCCAGGATAGTGGTACAGGTTTGACAGGTGGATGACAAAGCATGGCTTTAGTCAATGTCATTGTAACTACTGTGGTTTTTTTACCAGGTGGATGATGGTCGTGACATTATCCTGTTACTGTATGTTTTGTGTTTGCTTGATGCAGGGTCACACATGCAAGGTTTTTTTTTTGAGCTAAAGGTAAAGTTAGTTTAGAGGCATGTCATGAAGAATTTGGAAGGAGAGAAATTCTTTGGCATGAGTGTGTTCTAGAGACATGGAAGGTCACAGGTTGATTTTGTCTTTGGATGATTGTGTGAAACTAGTCAGCATGCTGATGGTTGGACAGTTCTATGAACAGTGTCCTAATTCACATGATGAGGTTAAGTACATGCATACTGGATCTGAGGTTGCCCATGCAGTGGGAGCTATCAGCAAGTTTGGAGCCAATCCAAGAAGGAAGCACTAGAGGGCAGTTCAGTGGATTCTCAGGTATCTGAGAGGGACCAGCAGTAGGTCGACATGCTATGCAGGGTCAAGTTCTTTTCTACATGGGTTTGTAGATGCGGATATGGTAGGTTATTTGGATGCCAAGAGGTTCACCATAGGTTTTGTGGTGGTTGGTCTTCAAGGTTGAGCTTGAAGAGGGATACAAGCCAAGAAACAAATTAGAAGATGTACAGGTATAGGTACAGGTGCAACTATTTATCTCCAAGTGGGAGATTGTTAGGTTGTGGAGCTAAAAGCTTCACTAATGCAAACAAGGAAGGAGGTTGTTGAGTGGTAGAGCAACCGACATTAGTTTTATCAATCGACGTCGATCATATACAGTGTCAAAGCAATCGACATCGATCAGGAGTTAGCCGATGTCAGTCACCTCCAAGTAGACAGGGACTGACGTCGGTCGCCTGTGCGGATTTGGAACTGTCAGTTTCATGAACAATTTGTTAATGAACCGATTATTTGCATGTAAAAGGCCAATTTTAGTCTTGAGCTGCAGATCTAATTATTGTAATTAGATGTCTAATTATTGTTTGCATGAGATCTATATAACAGACTCATGGGTTGTATTGTAAAGTGTGTTAGTTGAGAGAGCAAGGTTAGCTCCTTCAGAGTGAAGATAACAAGGTGTGTTCCTCCTAGTGCCGCAGTGCCAAGTGTGTATGATTAGGTATATTTTTAGGTTGTTGCAAGATCTTGTAGAGATCCATAGGGGTGCTAGTTTGGAGAATCAGAAGGATTCTTCAGGTGTGTATGATCTCGGTCGGTAGGTGTGCAAGGCCAGGTTGATCTATGGTATAACAAGATCAGGTGAGATGTACATGGTAAGTAAGATCAGTTGATCCATAGGTGTTTGTGTGTGTTTGATCTAAGTTTACAAGTGTTGCAAAACCAATTTGATTTGCAAGTGGTAGCAAGATCAGGGAGATCACAACACAACAAGTAGCAAGATCAGGGGAGATCTACTTGGAGTACGGTGTGTACTCAAACCTTGAGTACGTGGAGTACTCAGTTGGACTGGAAGTAGTCAATGATGGTTTTTATGAATGTCACTTACTAGTGGTACGAGTAGTATTTATATTGACTGGTTGGAGGTGAACACCAACTCTATGTTTGAGTTGAGTGTTGGGACCGTAATTGAGAGAGATAACTCTTGAAGGTGAATTACTGTACACTTGGTGTGGCAAGCCTATAAGGTGTGGAAGAGTGTGGCGTCTCTTCATTGTAATTATTTTCTGGAAGAGTATTAATATAATTGGGTATTGTCTCTCATATTCTGTGTTATTTCTAAATTCTAGTTACTTGTGCATTCTGGTTAAATTCCGTGTTTAGTTGCTTATACAAAGGTAATCAATTGTGTGCTCCATAATCTTGACATACTTTAGGTCACCCATAGGTCTTCAAATTTTGTGGAAGATTGGTAATATGGAAAGTATCATAGGTCACATACTCCCTCGATCCATTATCTAAAATGGTAAAATGATTGGAAGCTTCAAGAGGTGACATGTGGGAAAATGAACCCAAGGTATTAGGATCTATCCAATTATCTTGTGAAGGATCAATAAGTATGGCCTTTCCTTTATCCTATTTGGAACTTGGATTCATGTCATACTGATAATTATAGCTTTGAAACTCAACCTCAAGATACTTGTAGTGTTCATATGGGTGTAAATCTCCTAGAATAGTCACTTCTATCCCTGAGTGGGAGAACTTGATACATTGGTGTAGTGTTGATGGGACTGCATGAATCTCATGTAACCAAGGCCTACCCAAAAGCATATTGTATGAAAACTCAAGATCAAGCACATGGTAAAGTGTATCATGGGTCAAAGGCTCAATGATAACTAGAAAGCTAATAGTGCCTTGTGATTCTCTTTCTTGATTATCATAGGCTTTGATGGTTATCATTTCTAGTTGGAGATCTGCCATTATGTACCCAAGAAGCTTGATGAGCTTTAGAGACACTATGTTGAGGCCTGATCCATTGTCTATAAGGACACATTTCACTTTATGCCACTTTATATAAACTTATATGTACAATGGGTTATTATGGAACAAGCAAATGGTAGACATGTCACTTTGGTTGAATGTGACTTGTTAGGCTAGAGCTAGGTGCCCAACCAAAGCTTGAAATTTATCAAGGGATATATCACTAGTAATAGTGGATTGGGTTAAAAACTCATTCAAGATGTTCTTGTAGATTAATGACATTTACAGTAAATCTAAAATAGAAATTTATGCTGGTGTCTTCTAAAATTATTCTATAATATCAAACTTCTTGTCTTGGTCAGTATTGAATGGTTTATTCTGAGGCTAAATAGTTGGCTAAATTATAGGAAAAGTGGCAGATGGTTGTGGTCTTGAGATGGTAATATTCAAACTCCAAGTTGTGATTGCACAATCGAGATTAGATACTAGACCATTATTGCTAACAAATGTTGGGAATGATGTGGGACTAGATAAGACAAGTCTTAGGTGCTGGTGCACTCGTATGTGGTCACCTGGCAAGGGTGATTTATCGATATAAGGTCCAAAAGGGGAATTCCTAGTTTGTTGGTTTGTCTATATGCACTCCCATGTTAAAGAAGGATTATCTATGTAATTTGGCTAAATGTTGTTATTTAGTGACATCTAGACTAATTAGTGCTTGGTCTAGGATTAATGGAAATGGTATTAACACTACCCCCTAAAATATGACCTATAAACTTGTTGTAGTCATGTGCAACTACATGGTAGGTTTGTTGGTTGTTCATTCTAACCTTGGTTTTGTCCATTATTCTATTGTTGTGGGTTCTACTGTTGATTTTGTTGATTCTACTGATTCAACCTTTGATTTTGATACTACATTGGTCGTTGTTGTTGTTGTTGTTGTTGTTATTGTTGATTAGTTTGTTGTTATTGATTGTTATGTTGAGAAAAGGGGTTTTGATAAATCCCAAGAGTTTGGTTGGAAGTGGAAGCACTATTATCCAATGTTATATCCCCATTCTCCAGTATATTCTCAATTAAATGCTTGATTTAGACACATCTTCATAGATTATGCTCATTGACCCAATGATATTCAAAGAATTCATTTTCATGGTACCAATCAAGATAAGGAATGTCTTGCAAATAATGATTTGGTATAGGCCAACTAATCAGATTAGTGGCAATAAGCTTACAAAATACAGACTCAATAGGTTCTCCTAGGTCACTAAAGACATGATGTGCAGGCATGGTTTTCCTAGGAAGAGGGGTTTGTAATGGTAAAGGCTACTATATTTGTTGTGCAAGTATTGGTTATTGTGCTTGTGACATTGGTTGGAGAGGTTGTTGTGTAGGATTTAGCTAAAAAGGTGGCGCAGATAATGTTTACACCATTTGGACATGATGTGACTTAGTTACTCTATTTCCCACAACATTCCTATTATGGTTGAATTTCTTCGATCTTTCTTGGTTATTGGCATGTGTCAGTTGCTATGCTTGTGCTTGAATGTGATGTTGATTTTGGCCATTTTCTTGATTAGTAACTTGATTCTAATTATTTGAATTAAGCTTGATGACTCCTTTATTGATGAGCACTCGCTCGATCAACAAACCTTTATCATTGATCTCCTTGAAAGTATGTGCACATTGTAGTTCTAGATGATAAGCTATCTCACTATGCAAATTTTTAGTAAACACAAAGGCTAATTGTGTATTTGATAAACTATGGGTAAAATGGCTTATAAGGGCTCTCCATCACTGTATATAACTTGCAAAACTCTCACCATCTTTTTTCTTTGCTTGCATTAAGTCCACTAATGAAATATCATGCTTGAGATTATAAGAAAAGTGTTGCATAAACTTATCGAAAAGATCATCAAAATATATCACTAAATTCTTGGGTAACTTTAAAAACCACTCTAAGGCTTGTCTAGCCAAGCTCCTTAGAAATAACAACAAAAGGTATATGTCGCTATATACCACTAGTTAATGTGTGACAAAGAATTCAGTTAAATGGGCCTTAGGGTCACCTTTTCCTTTGTATTTATCAAATTTTGGTGGTTCATTTCATAGAGGAAATGGTATCTTTAAATACTCCATCTTGAATGGATAAGAACACATGTCATCCAACTTAAAAAATTTAGTCTATTTCCCAACCTAAATGGTGGCAATTCAATCCTTCATCTATTGTAATTCTTGGGATAGGAAACTGGAAGGAACATTGGTTTAAGGGAGAACATTGGTTTGGGTAGATGGTTGGGAGGTCACAAGTAGGACACTTTGACCAGGGTATGATGGACATATCTATTGGGGTACATGGTTTGGTTAGGAAATGGACCAAAAATATGCATACATGGATTAGGATGTACTTGGAATTTTACATTTGGTTGTGCAATATTCTAGTTTGGGTTGGTGATAAAGGTTTGAGTTGGAGGATTTTTTTGTTGGGATGGAGGGATATAGCTATTTTGTGCCTATTTTGGTTGAAAAGGACATGCTACCAACTAATTGAACCTTGTTGTTAAGTGGGAAATTGTGGACCAAGACCTTGTCTTTGAATTTGTGGCACATTTTGAACCAATGGCTGTCTAATAGGTACTTGAGAAACATGGGAGCCTCCTTATTGCATGGATCCCTTTGGGGAAGTGAAGCACGTTGAAGATTTGGTATCTATTGTTAACCAATATTTACATGTTTTTGACTAGTCATTGCTTGGTTTTAGATTGGCATATTAGTTTGTGACTAAAAAAGTATGTTTTTTGTTACCTAGCAAGGTAGAACATTAGTTGCCCCTGATTGAGGTGGTAATGTATTTGTCCTCTATTGCATTGGTATACTAGATTGTGCCTGTTGTTGTGGAATACTACTAGTTACTAGTTGAGGAAGAGTAGGATTCATTACATTTTGTTGTGGAGGTGTGATATTGGCCATTATTTGACTACCTAATCTCATAAGTTATACACTTGAGGAAGTAGTCAATTGAGATTTATATGTAGAAACTCCTACTCCTTGGTATGATGATCCAATCATGGTATTAACTATAGGCACATATTATTAGCTAGTTGTTTCTACATTAGTACCACTTTGATTGGGATTGGATGTTGTTTACACATTATCCACTATATTTTTCTCATTATTCTATGTAGAAGTAGAAGAAACTTCTTCAATAATGGGCATATGCAGCAAGTTGTCTACCAAAGTGTTTTGTACGAATGGGTCTGAACTCTGATTCTCTCAACCAATTAACTTTATCAAAACTCCTGTTGAAGAAATTAGGTCAATAAGAGGCTTACTCACCATGTTCCTCTGATTGAAATTATGTGCTAGATTTAGGTAGGTTTGATATGCTATTTGCATTTAGTTAAAGTGGTCTTCCATGATGTATTTGCCTTGATTATATATATAAGGGTCTCGATACATTGTTTAGACTAGAGCCATAGGATTGCTAGAAGAAGCCTGTTGATCATAAATGATATTGTGGGGCACTCTTACTAGGCTTGGTGAATTTTCATGAAAGAAGTCTACTGGAAACTTGGCCCCTACCTCTATGGCTCTAACAAAAATCTCACCTTTGTTCTCTAAAAAATGTTTCTCAAACAAAAATGGACCATACGTGGAAGCCATATTAGTATAATATGACTATTGAAGAACTGGCTCGTCTACTGTGGGTATTGTAACTAGGTATTGTGTAGTTTATTTTTGGTCTTGTTTTGAATAAGGTGGTTTAATAACCAAATAATTAGCCAATCAATCTTGGCTTTGTGCCTCTAATTGAGTATTATAAGAAGGATAAGAATCCATCTCATAGGGAATATTATTTGCATAGGGGTCTTGCACCATTTCTTCCTACACAACCACATTACTAATTTATGGATTATACATGAGTCCACTACGAGTGTAGGAATACATGTTGGGATCCATAATCAAATTTTTTGAAATAAAAGGTCAAATATTTATTCAAACTCTAAAAAGATAATGTATGAAATAGATGATGTTCAAATTAGGTCTAGATTCATCAAAAGGTTTATGTAAAGATTTAGTGAAAAAATAAGATAGCGTTAAATGTCCAATGTCTCACTGTTCACACAAAGATGAGAAAGTAAATAGCCAAAAATTGACATGCCGAACTCTAAGGTTGAAGTGTTTCAAATTAGTCTAATCTAGGAAATTAAAATTTGCTGGGTCTTTTGGCCAAACTCGACATCAAAATCTAGGCTCAAACAAGGCGTGTGCTAGGACTCTTGGCCAAACGATGTCAAAATATAGACTTTGAAATAGATGAAAGTTTTAATCTAATAGGTTTGAAACACTTCTAACAAACACTAGGCATTTGATTCTTGGGCATGAACTCTATCAAATAGGTATAAGGTATGAAACAAAAATCACTTTAGAGATAGTTTATTGTCTCATAAATAATGTTATAAAACCTAGTTCTTTTGAAAAAAAATCTATACAAAAGTGAAAGGTATAACGGTGCTAGACAAAGGATCACAAAAGTACACTTAGATTGGTCTAAAAATGTTGGAACAAATTTAAACTCTATGCAAGAGGGTTTATGAAACAATATTTGAAATGTTTTGGGCAGTGTAACAACACTACACTACCTAAAAGGTGTGACAAAAAAGTTTATTTCAAAAAATATCTAAGGCAAAGATAGTTTCCCACAATTTTGACAACATAACACCCCTTTCTTGACTCCAAATGTTATGGTGCATAGACTCAAAGTGCAAGTGTTTAGCACAAAATGGCTTAAGTCTATCAAGTGGTGATAATGATTACGAGTCTTAAATGGCCTTCAACCCAAATTGGAAATTAAACCTAAGTTCCCTCAAGTTTAGTGCAAATGGCGAACCAACTTAACACATCAACCCTATGAAATTATAAAGGTGCAATTTTGAATTTAGATTATAAGTGAAGGAATTAAACAACTTTGGTAAAGTTCTAAACTCAATTGGGTAGCATAATTTTGCCAAAGTGGATGATATGACTCCCAAGCTTTTGATGAACTTTGAACAAGGAAAATTGATGATTTCACATGGGTATCATAATGCCTCTTTGTTCAAATGAAAATCAGGACTATGTGTTTGGTTTAGATCATTTGTTTACACCAAGTTTTAACTCTAAACAAGACTCTAATTTAGGACAAGACCCAACTAATTAATCACTCTTAGATCGTAAATTGACAAGGTTGCTTGGTATTGTTAGAATCCATCAATATAAATAATTTGAGAGGATTTGAAGTGTTCATCCAAAATTAAATACACATTATATAGTAGGGTTTTTACACCCTCCTTTCTCTCAAATGATAGTACTGTGCCATGGACCTTGAGGCGCACCTTGCATCAATAATACTTTCATGGCAAGGGGGTTTTGTCTAAGATCTATAAGTTTTTGAAAATTTTAGGGCAATCAATTGCACAATGACTTTCATGCCAAAAAATGCAAAATAAAAGCACAAATTTTGGGTCTGTATCACTTGGATTATTACAAAAAGGTCTAGTCTCTTTTGTAACCACTACATCCTACTATTCACTCAGTGTAGTGCAATGTCCAAAGTGCCACTATGTCCCATGTGTAACTCTAATTAGGAGCCAAATGAAGTCAATGCCAAAAGGTGAAACCCTAGGTCAAAGCTTCCCTAAAGAACTCATGGGAGGTGATGAAGTCCCCCTCACAAGCCAAGTTTGCATAAAAATAAATAAATCATGAAATAGAAAGACGTTAGGGTTATTTTCAAGGTCACCCAAACTTTGACAAGTTTTTGGGGAGGGCTTTAGATGATTTTATTTCTAATCCTTGGACTAGGTTATTTGCAATAGGAATGGCACTTTTGATTCTAAGGTTTCTCGAAAGGGGACAAATGGAAGAGCATACATGCCACACCCCTCTTTTTGCCAAACAAAAATCTAATTTAAATGACTAAGTGAATACAAAAAATCTTGGAAACGTGAGTTTATTTTTAAGACCAAATTCAAAAAATGAGGTGGTGTTCATTTGACCCCTTGGTCTTAGTTGTAACTTTAAAAACTAATGCTAAAAATACTTGTTTAAGTACCTTAAATATTACTTTAAGCACCAAAATAATGTTCCTAATTCATTTTTAAGCATGCAAAAGGTGATCTAAATATGTTTTTAGAAAATTTCAAGCTTGGTCCTACAACAAAAATGTTAGCATGTCCTTTAGCCTTGAAGTTATTTTGGGTTTGAAATAATGAACTTCAAAAAAAGAGCTCTTGGGTTTATATTTTAAGAAAAACATAGTGATCAATGTCAGTTCTATAACTGATGATGGTTACACTTACTAACTAATGATAGTTATCTAACTAACATCAGTTATACCAATAATGACTAATGATGGCTATGACAACTGATGATGGTTTTACTAACTACCATCAGTTACTGTGTGAACTTGTGACAAAGAAAAATGGCAAAACAAAGTTAGAAATCAATTTTCAAGAGTTTTAATGATTCAAATGAATATTTTAAAGCTATAGAATGATCTTATTCATGTGCGGGATGTGTTTGGTCCCATTGGGCATGCCATTATGTGATCTAAGAATTTGACTCAAGAAAGGATGGTTAGTATTGTGTTAGTTTTAAAATGAAAACAAAATGAAAGAAACACACTAACTAATATAACATCTTTAGGCCTAGACACTAGGGAGAGCTTAGTTAATAAACATGAATAAAACACACAACTAAAATGCAAAATAAACCCTCTTTTACCTTCCTTGCATGCTCAAAAATGCTTGTTGTAGTAGTGGTTTTCTCAGCTTATGCTCATTAAGTCTTCATCAAAGGAGGCTTGGATATCTCCTCTTATACTTGACACCTTGTAGCTTTGGCTTGGATTGGCTTAAAATCAATTTGTCATGGTAACACTAATTTCAATGGTTTCTTGAAGATATTTGTGCATTATAAATGTGCACCAAAATAACTTAGAAATGATGTTCATGGCCTCTCTATTTATAGATTTTTGAGAATGTCTAGAATCAACCTAAACCATCCATCCTAAGATTGAGATGTATGGTTGAGGATTAATTTAATTTTGGAATTAAGTTTATAATTATCCTCAGCATGACATTAGAAGAAGTGGCAATTAAGAGGCATGGAGGGTCCTGATATTTGTGGCATTTATGGCCTCGGGATGTCTTCTTAAGAAATGAGGTCACTTGATGATGAAAATATTCAATATTCATTTCCAAAACAAAGTTTTCAAAAAAAATTCATGGAATTAATAATTAGGCCCTAATTTGGTTTAATTATCTCTTAAGCATGATTAAGCACTTTATGCACAAATTACTCAATTTGATTAGAATGCCTTGTTGTTGGTCCAAAATTTGACTGGATTGGAATTAGAAGGTGATGTCACATGTGTTGGATATGTTATCCCATTTAGGATGTTACCAACAACAAATAATGAAAGCACATGTCTTATGCAATATATTTGATAAGAAAAAACAATCTAGAATACCTAGGTGCAAAATTAGCATTTTGACTCAAAATGATTTGATCAAATTTAGTTGGCCCATAAATTGAATTGCCCCATTTAGTGATACCCTAGCCAAAATCGACACTTGAATATGTCAGTTTCAACTCATTTAATGTGATTTAGTGTTTTTATGCCAAATTGTACACTTTGGGTGGAAATTGGCCAAAACCTTGATTGGAGGTTATCAATGGCCAGATTTAGGTGTCTACATGAGTTACCTAGAATTTTTGCCTTTGACATGCCAAAATTAAAATATCCACCTTATCTCCAAGAATAATCACCTTCACTCATCGAGGAAGTCATAGAAATTAACATTGAAATTGAAGAAAATCCTAAGATAGTCAAATTGGGGGGATCTCTTACTCAGAGCACAAAATTCTTAACGCATTATTAAGAGAGTTCATTGACATCTTTTCTTAGAGATACGTGGATATGCCCAACTTGGATCCTTCATTAGTGTTCCACCACCTTGATGTTCATCCTAATGCTAAACCTATTAAATAAAAATTACATAAAATTCATCCAAAGGTGGCACTATTGGTTAAAGAAGAATTACAAAAGTTTTTTGGAAGTAGGCTCATCCACCCCATAGATTACTAAGATTGTTCCTGTTATTAAACCATAGGGTGGCATTAGATATGTACATATTTTTGAGACATTAATAAGGTATGCCCAAAATATGACTTCTCATTACCTAACATAGATATGATCATGGACTCAACAATAATATATGAAATGTTATCCCTTATGGATGGATTTTTGGGCTATAACCAAATCAAGATCATGCCTGAGGATCAGCATAAAATGTCCTTCATCATGCCATGGTGTATAGTCTACTATCAAGTCATGCCATTTGGTGTAAAAAATGTTGGGGCCACCTATCAATGTGTAATGACTATCATTTTCCATGACATGATGTATGATAGAGTGGAAGATTATGTGGATGATATCTTGGGAAAGTCACGATTGCAATCCAAACATCCTACTATTATCAAAAGGATATTAGAAAGACTATGAGAATATAAGGTGCAACTAAATCCTAAGAAGTGCATCTTTGGCATGACATATATAAAATTGTTAGGGTCCAAGCCATCACTAAAATTCCATCTCCATACACACTCAATAAATTGTGAATCCTCCAGGGTAAGCTCCAGGCAATTTATTTCTCAACTCACTGACAAGTTTCACCCATATACTTAAGAAATGGGCTAGCTTCGATTGGAATGAATTTTTTTGAAAATATTTTGAAAGTCTTTAACAATACTTAAAAAATCCACCTATTTTATCACCTCTAGTTCCAAGAAAACCTTTACTCCTATACATATCTGCTACACCATATGCCATCGATGCATTATTGGCTCAACATAATGATAAAGGCAAGGAACAAGAAATTTACTATCTTAGTTGCACCCTTATCTCATATGAGTTAAATTATACACTAGTATAGAAGGCCTGTTTAACTATTATCTTTACATCACAAAAGCTATGACATTATATGCTCAATAGCCAAGTATAACTAATAGCAAAAATTGATCCTCTTAAGTATTTACTATCCAAAATAGCAGTAACCAGATGAGTAGCTAAATGGATCATGTTACTCAGTGAATTTGGAATTGAATATGTTAATCAAAAAACTATCAAGGGACAAGTCATCATGGATCAACTTGTGGCAGCACCATTGGAATCAACTGAGCTAATTGTAGTAACATTCCTAGATGAGTCTATTATGCATAAATCACAAGAAGAAGGCTTGAAATTATATTTTGATGGGTTATTTAATACTCATGGATCTAGGGTAGGTATCCTTTTGGTCACCCTGTAAGGTGACCTTATTCCAAAAGTATTTTGACTTGCTTTCCCCTGCACCAATATATCTCCAAGTATGAGGCCCTTGTAGTAGGACTAAATCTTGTTATCTAATGGAATATACAACACTTGTAAGTATTTGGGGACTCATATTTAATAATAAAATAGGTCAATGAAGAGTTCCAAATGAAAGCTAATAAATTGCTTCCCTATAAACAATTAGTGGATCAACTAAAAAAAAATTCCAATCCATCACATTTGAGCAAGTATCATGAGGAAGCAACAAGGTGGCTAGTTATATGGAAACTCTTGGCTCATTAATTGACCTTCTTGAAGATATCTTGGAAGGAATTTTTTTTATTGAACATTTTATCATTCTAGCTCATCAAACATTAGCCCCCTTTCAAATTCATGCTATCAATGATCCTAGTATACCCTTATACCATGATATCTATTAGTACCTTCATGATAATATCCTCCCTCCTAGCCTTAAATACCATCAATGAGAAGCTTGCATCCATTGAACCACTCATTATACCATCCTTGATAGCACACTCTATCGACACAATTATGATGGAGCCTTGCTATGGTGTCTCACATCAGATGAGGTAACTTAGGTCATCAAGGATGTCCATGATGGTATTTGTAGAGGCACATTAGTGGAATGGCCTTAGCTAAAAATATCTTTCGTACTGGATATTATTGGCTAACTATGGAGCAAGATGCATTTTGATATATGCAAAAATGAGTTGATTTTCAAAAATAGGGGAATCTCATTCATGCACTAGCACAAGAGATACAACCTATCATGAGCTCATGGCCTTTCTCTATATGGGGCCTAGATTTGATTGGAAAAATAAATCTCACTTCCTTGGATGGATATAAATTCATTATTTTAACTACATAATACTTCACTAAATGGGTAGAGGCAATGTCATTGACATATACAATAGGCCTCTAGATCTCAAAATTTATCCTTAATCAAATCATTTATCGCTTTGGCATTCCTACCAATATAATATCATATAATGTCAAATCTTTCAAAAATCAAGATGTGGAAGCCTTATGTTAGAAATATCACATTACACAACATTTATCTACCCCATATTACCCCTAAGGCAATGGTCAAGCAGAAGCAATAAATAAGACACTGATCAAAATCTTGAAGAAGACTATCAACCAAGCTAGGCATAACTGGCATACTCAACTTTATCCTACCTTGTGGGCCTATCTTACTAGTACTCACACACCTACAAGAGCTAATCCTTACACTGTGGTCTATGGAACCAAATCTATACTCCCTGTGGAAGTCAAACTCCCTTCTCTTCATCTCTCACTACGGGGCATCATCACTAATCACAATCTCCAATAAGAACACCTGCAAGAGTTAGAACTCTTAGATGAGAGATGACAATGAGATTTAAATCATTTACGAGCTTATTAAAATAAACTTAATAATCCATACCATAAAAAGGCCTAGACTTGAAAATTTGAAGTAGGTGACCTGGTTCTTAAAGAAAATTAGAAAACTACTAATGTAGACTGTGACAAGAAGTGAAAGTTTGAAGCTAATTAGTTGGGCCCTTATATTATCTTTGCAAAATTTAGATTAGGTTCTTACAAATTGGACACACTATAAGGAGACAAATTGGATGATCCCATGAATGCCATGTATCTCAAGTGCTTTTATGCCTAGTATCTACATCCATATCCTCCATCTATATGGTACCTCCTTCTCCATCCATTCCCATCCCCTATTAAAAAAATCATCCAATGGTGAAAACTAGCTCACTGGTGCCTTGGGCAAGTACTATGGTGAAAACCAGCTCTCAATGCCATAGTAATGATACTTGACCCTAGTCTCAATAGTGGGAATCTATCAATTAAATCAACAACAAGGTAGTATCATCATTTCAACATAAGGTGAATAAAAGGATATCCAAGGACCACTTGTTAAAGGTATCCTCCTAAACATCATCTCCACACTTGAGAAACCATGTCTCCCTTCCCCAAGTCCCATCTCAATCTTCACTATCCCTATCATCCCTGTGTAAGTCTTCTTTGACAAATATGTCTCCTTTTTTAGCCTTAGCTAGTGCATACAAACATTTTTTCAAAACTTCCTTACCCATATGCCTATATTTCATCCCTTCCCACTATTATTATGGAGGATCTGTTGGGAGGATGGGTGGATAAACCGGAAGCACACAATTTGATTACCAAACCAAGCAACTTAATATGCGGAAATTAACCAGATTCACCAAGTAACTAGAATTCAGAATAACACATGATATAAGAGACAATACCAAATTGTATTAACACTTTATACAGAAAAGAATACAATAAAGAAGATGCCACTTCTTCTCCACCACCTTACAGAGGTTTCCCACACCTCAAGTGAACAGTAATTCTTCTCCCCAAAGCTCTCCCTCTCACAGGTCCCAACACCCAACTCAAATACAGAGTTGGTGTTCACCTCCCGTGCTCCACGCACACCACAAGTGCTCCACGCACTCCACAAGCACTCCACGTGCTCCACAAGTACTCAAGGTACTTCAAGTAGATCTCCCATGAATCTGCAACACCCTGCAATTCAACAGACCATACTTATGGAAGGAACTCCCTTGCCTTCCTCTTGCTCTATCCGAGTACACACCTGTACTCCAAGTAGATCCTGCCTGATACTGCTCCCTGTTGTGTTGATGTCTGTATGACCTTGCACACCTGCAAATCAAGCAATGGTTCTATTCACCTGTGAACCTCAACCTTGCACACACATACACCTGCAGATCAACGATCTTACTTACCATGTAGATCTCCTATATAGGCCATGCAACTGTGACCAAGATCCTACACTCTTGAAGAACCCAGCTGGCTCTCCAATCCAGCACCAACACACCTGGTACTGTGGCACTAGGAGGAACGCACCATAGCTCTACCTCACACACAGAAGGAGCTTATAATTATGCTCTCTTACTCCCTAGCACACTTTTCCAATACAACCATGAGTCTATTATATAGATCTCATCCAAACAATGATTAGACATCTAATTACAATAATTAGATCCGCAGCTATGAGTCTAAAATTAGCACTCATCATGCAAACTCTTGGTTCGTTAGTTCACTACCCGTAATTAACTCGCAGTCGAACTACACAGGCGACCGACGTCGGTCCCTGTCCGCCTGGGGTCACCGACGCCGGCCGATATATGATCGACGTCAGTTGCCTTCCTGTCTTACCCTGCCGACGCCGGTTGGCCAGACCAACGCCAAACACTTCTGACACTCAGCAACTCATTCTGCAACCTCCTCCATGTCTACATCAGTGAAGCTTTTAGCTCCACAATCCTAACAATCTCCCACTTGGAGATAAATAGCTGCACTGTACCTATACCTGTACTCCGTCTAATCTGTTTCCTGGTTTGTATCCCTCTTCAAGCTCCCACCTAAAGACAACCCACCACACATCCCGTGGTGTACCACCTGTCATCCGAGTACCCTGCCACATCTGAACCTATAACACCTGTAGTGAAGTCCTGACCCTACATAGCAACACCTGCTACCGGTCCCTCTCAGAAAAACCTGAGAACCCACTTCCCCGAATTGGCTCCTAACTCTCTGACAGCTCCCACTGCATGGGAATACTCAGGTCTATACCAGACCTCATGTGATTTCGGACACTGTACCTGTCCAGCCCTTAGTGTGCTCTGGCTCTGCAACCTGAACCTCGCCAACACCTGATTCACATTAGCTCCCACTCGAGACAAAATCAACCAGTGATCTCCATGCCTCCCATGTCAAAGAATTCCGCTGCTTCAAACTCCTCCTGACATGCCACTGAACTAATCTTACCCTTAGCTCAGCAAAACCCTGTATGTACACCCCTGCTAGCTAGCATACTATCCACATACAGCAACAGAATGATGTCATGACTCATCATCCCCCTGGTAAGACAAAACCACAGTAGTTACCCTGACATTGACTGAAGCCATGCTCCGTCCTCCACCTGTCAAACCTGGTACCACTGTCCTACAGCTCCACAAGACCATATACCTGATCTTCCGTCTCACGTATCCGTTCTCTCTATTCTTCTACTAAGGTATCCATTCGTCTCTGTGCTTTCATACCTGCTGGCAACCCTACCAAAACAAACCTGTCTGGTTCTCCTCCAAGGAATCACATCCTCATCCATGCCAAGCTCACACCTGTATCCTGGATCCTTCCTGCTCTACAATCAGCAACATGTATAAAGAAGAGGAACAATGAATTTGAGGGCCTACTTATGCCTTCAGTCCTCCGTATGGGTGTTTGAGACTCCTTGACAGCTTGCTGTCCACCCAAAATCCGTTACAGTGACCGACCTCGGTCACTACACAGTCTGCATCCGACCGACGTCGGTTTCATGCGTCTGTACCTGACTACCAACCTGCCTGCGCTGGTGTCCCTGCTGCCGACGTTGGTCCTGATAACCGACATCGGTCTTACATACTGCCGACATCGGTCCCATGACCGACATCGGTCTTACCCTGCCCGACATCGCCGGATTCGGTCTGCACATGACCGACATCGGCATCTGTCTGTTCGACGCCGGTTCCTCCTGACCGACATCGGTACCTGTGTTTTCCTGTGAGTGATGACTTTTTACCCGCGAGCTTCTTTGAATCAAAACCCATGTCCAAATTGCCCGGCTCAGAAGTATCCAGCCACATCCACTGGGTTCTGTCCGCCATCTCCTCCATAAACACCAAGGCTTTCCAGTTCTTAAGCCTGTCAAATATATCTGTCTTCCGCTTAAGAACATGCATCTCCTTCCTGCTCATGTGACCAAGCCTACGAAGCCACGTCTCCGCAACAAAAGAAGAATCAGTAATATAAACAAGTAGATAAAGGATACCTGTTTTCTTACCACCAGCTAATTCAAGTGCATCCGCTGTGAGAGTTCTTGTGCATCTCTCATCACCCAATCTTTCTGAAGAAATTAGCCATATCTCCAAACCTGGGACCTGCATGACCTTCATCAACACCTGTGTGTTGGTCGCCTGCAATTTTAGCTTCACTTCTCCTTTGCCAATTCTTTGGCAAGGCTCACCAGCTCCTCTACCTGGAACTGCATGGAAAGAGGCAACCGAATCTTTTATCCAAGATTCAACTTTATCCAAGAAACCTGCAAACACATCCTGTGCAACAACACTTGCTACATCTGTATCTTCAGTTTCTTCATGCTGATCTGTTACCAACCAACAATAATCTTTTACCTGCACTTTCTTTCCATAGGACCGTGAGTGACCATCTATGCTTTTCAACTCCTCCATTCTTAGCTTACTTTGATCTGCAGTTGCTCTACTCCCACTCGATCAGAAACCCCTGAGAGTGCCCTGTAACCAAACACAAAACCTGCTTCCTCCAACCTCAGCTCAGATACCACTTGTTGGTATCAAGCTCAAGAACCTACAACCAAGGCTCTGATACCACTTGTTGGGAGGATGGGTGGATAAACCGGAAGCACACAATTTGATTACCAAACCAAGCAACTTAATATGTGGAAATTAACTAGATTCACCAAGTAACTAGAATTCAGAATAACACATGATATGAGAGACAATACCAAATTGTATTAACACTTTATACAGAAAAGAATACAATAAAGAAGATGCCACTTCTTCTCCACCACCTTACAGAGGTTTCCCACACCTCAAGTGAACAGTAATTCTTCTCCCCAAAGCTCTCCCTCTCACAGGTCCCAACACCCAACTCAAATACAGAGTTGGTGTTCACCTCCCGTGCTCCACGCACACCACAAGTGCTCCACGCACTCCACAAGTGCTCCACGTGCTCCACAAGTACTCAAGGTACTTCAAGTAGATCTCCCATGAATCTGCAACACCCTGCAATTCAACAGACCATACTTATGGAAGGAACTCCCTTGCCTTCCTCTTGCTCTATCCGAGTACACACCTATACTCCAAGTAGATCCTGCCTGATACTGCTCCCTGTTGTGTTGCTGTCTGTATGACCTTGCACACCTGCAAATCAAGCAATGGTTCTATTCACCTGTGAACCTCGACCTTGCACACACATACACCTGCAGATCAACGATCTTACTTACCATGTAGATCTCCTATATAGGCCATGCAACTGTGACCAAGATCCTACACTCTTGAAGAACCCAGCTGGCTCTCCAATCCAGCACCAACACACCTGGTACTGTGGCACTAGGAGGAACGCACCATAGCTCTACCTCACACACAGAAGGAGCTTATAATTATGCTCTCTTACTCCCTAGCACACTTTTCCAATACAACCATGAGTCTATTATATAGATCTCATCCAAACAATGATTAGACATCTAATTACAATAATTAGATCCGCAGCTATGAGTCTAAAATTAGAACTCATCATGCAAACTCTTGGTTCGTTAGTTCACTGCCCGTAATTAACTCACAGTCGAACTACACAGGCGACCGACGTCGGTCCCTGTCCGCCTGGGGTCGCCGACGCCGGCCGATATATGACCGACGTCGGTTGCCTTCCTGTCTTACCCTGCCGACGCCGGTTGGCCAGACCAACGCCAAACACTTCTGACACTCAGCAACTCATTCTGCAACCTCCTCCATGTCTGCATCAGTGAAGCTTTTAGCTCCACAATCCTAACAGGATCATACCATGATATAATCATTCTCTACCTAAGGAAATCTTTGTCATCCTAATTTATGAAAGCTCATCTAGATCCCTACTCTTGTAGTTTATGATTTGAGCCTTATCCTAAGGTTAAGTCCTCAAGAATCATACACCTTGTAAATACTTTGTATATCCTTTAACATATCATATCCACCCATCATCCTCATCTTATCACCTATGTCATACCCTATCATCACTATCATTATCCATTACATTCCAAATACCTCATCATCATCACTTTTTAATCACTAAATCATCATCATCTATCTACTAGCCAAAACTACATTGGCTTGAGGTCTTGTTAGACTATGTAGGAAAAACTTGGTCATGTTTTATATAACCAAGGATATTTTAGCCACTATATCCATCATCCTACCCCCACATCCACCCTATCAATATCCATCCATTATCATCCTATGTAACTGGGTGTTTTAAATGGTTGTTTTGAGTATGGTTATGTATGGTTGTGCTTATGATTTACTAATTTTTTAATTAATTAAAAAAAATTATATACCTATTTCTTAAGGACAAGGATGGCTTGGATGACCATTAAGGATTCCATTCCCAATGGTCATCCTTTAAAATGGAGTCCCTTTCAATGCATCACTCTTCTAAAGCCAAAGGCCTTTCCATGACCATTGGCATGTTTCAAAAAGATGCAACAACAAAAAGGATTGCATAAATGGATGACTTGGAAACCTTATAAAAGAGATAATCTTGATCCTAATCCCACCCATATCCTGCCCCTAAGCCAACATCTAACTTACCATTTCCACATCCTACCCTAAGCTAGCATCTAAAACCCTCTCACCTATCCACTATTCCTACATGGTGTAAGAGCATTCCTATTTGGACCACAACACTAATCACGGGGATGAAATATCTATCAACAAAAAAGGATGGAATACTCATAAAATATCCATCACATTCATCATCAATCCATCACAACACATAATATACATGCAACTAACCATATCATGAATCCATCATACAATCCATTTAACATAAGCATAATAACATAAACCATGGCCCATCATAGCCCATCTATCACATGCATTAGCCATCCATAATAAAATATAATATAAAAACATCACATCACTACATAGTCACCATTAGGGTCATCTAAAGCAAAGTACAACAATCATCCCATCCATAATTCAAACCATCTCATATAAGCATCTTCCATAACATATTCATACATCCATGATCTAAAAAATATCACATGTGCACTAACCAAAATAACATCAATTAACATAACATCACATTTTCACATCATCATAATGTCACTACAAAACTAACATCATATAATCACATATACCACTAACATCAAATAATATTGCATCATCATCAACTCATAGTACATCACAAACATCACATACCCATAACCCATGAAAAATAACCAAATAAAAATCATCATAATTATCACATAACATTAAGGGCAACACATAAGATAACATCATCACCATATATAATTATCATCAGGCACATCATCTTCACATAATAAAAAATTTCATAAATAACCCTAAATAACATCATCATAAATAACACTAGGTCCATCAAATCGTCATAGTACCATAAAACATGAGTCAGAACAATGAACATCATCATAAATATAACATCATCACATCACAAAAACCCATGCACCATCTCATCATAATACCATCCATGGAACTATCAAAATAAATCATCATACAATATCCACATGGCATCCATGCCAAAGAATATATGTACAAGCTACATGAAACCCATGGGGATAGACTGAGCTATAGTACATCCCTGATATATATACATTAAACAATGTCTAAAAATGTCAAGGATGGGGTGATGGTGGTGGTATCAATCCTTGGCTCATAGATGGTTGATGTACCAATGATGGCCTGGTCCTGAAGGATCCTACTCACCTCTCAGATGGAAGGACCACCTCATATAAAGTCATGTAGTATTGAGCGTCTTGAGTAATCAACATAATCTATCTCATAATGCCCATCATCCCCTGTCCCTGAAGCCCCACATCTACTATATCTTAAGCGCTCTCTAAAATTTCTAGCTCACTTTATAAATCTTAGATGCATGTCTTTAGGAGGGCTATCTGACTAGGGCCACCATCCACTTTCCCTTGTAAATATGCAATTTGAGCATGGGCCTATCCCAACTAACTATCTTGGTAAGAAACTTGGGCCTACAAAGAGGAGATTTATGCATCCCTCTGGCTCACCTACACTTGTAACACTATTATCTACCCATCCCTCTACAATACTTACCCCTACATCAATCATTCATGTGTTTGGAGCTAGGCAAGGTCTCCATCTCTTTGGGAAATGTGGGTTTACAACACTTAGATCTCTCACCATACCTATGTCAACCTCCTATCCTCCTACACTCTTAATACCTAAAAGTGATTATGTATCTGGTCTCTCTCCCTATATATCCCTATAATCTCTATGATTTAGGCCTAGATCTCAGCCTACAAGCTAGAAATTAGGACCTCATCCACCACAAATCTAGGAGGATATGAGGGCCCTATTCCTCCACCTATCTTAACTTGAGATTCCTATGCTATTATCTACACTGGTACCTAGGGAGATACCACTCGAGACACCACATATACTCTTACTTATCCCTATCCCTATCCCTATATGTCATCCCTATCAACATCCATCACATCCTCTCCCCCTCCCTCATTCATTACCACCTATACCAGTACCTATCTCCTCCTCTACACATGTCAATGAATCTATGCTTGATCCACTAGTACCCATCTCACCACCTCACTAGCTACTACTTAAGGCCATGCCAATCATCTTGACACCCATGTATACCACCATGTTGTATACATTGTAGTCACCCCAGGATCTAAAATAACTATAGAAAAATCCTAAGGTAGTGGGGCCACCCTATCTTAATCAAAGATATCATCTAATCTCTCCATGAGCCTCCCCTAATGAGGCCTCTCACACTCACTATGTGTAAAAATGTGTTCAAATGATGGTACATCTTAAATGAAGCTCAAATAACACTATACCTAATATAGTTTGTATCTCTTGATGATGTAATCACACCACCAAATGATGTATCATGATGTTAGCATGTACTATATCTAGTCCTCATCATCCTAGCTAAATACTATGCCATGATATGGCATCCAAGTAATTAGATTAGGGTAAAATGTATTGAAGGCCTCTTTGTAGTATGCCATGTTACTATCATGCCCTGATGCAACCCCTATGATCACCTTTTATCTAAAAACCAAGGGCTGACTAAGCTCAAAATCTACAAAAGTACCTAGAGGATGTTGGATAGTGATATGCTCCCAACTCCATATCATAGTAAAACTAACAGGCCAAATCTTTGTGCCCCTCTATATGCCCTAAGGTGGATCTCTCTATACAAATGGGCTAGCACAACTAGACCTTAGGTAAAAACTTGATGATCCTACACCATGTTTGTAATAACATCCCCTAGTCCTAGGTAAAACCACCTCCCAATCTTGTCCAACAACAAGATGTCAAACACAAGAACCATCAAAATCAAAGTCAACTGATCTAAGTTCCCCTCCTATCTACATCGATCAAGGTTTATTCTCTTATCATACACCCTAATTTTTAAACTACCATCAAGATACTATAGTATTTTTATCAATGTGTAGGATCTCTAGCAGATCCTCCTCCCCCTCATAGGTAGGTGGAAGATCCTATATACGTCCTTCAACATGACCATCATCTCCCTAGTTGAAAATTGAAATATACTCATCTCTGAGTGCCATCACTCCACTAACACTATAATGAAAGCCCAATAAATATGAATGGAAGGCATCATGGCCACATTGTGTAGCCTCACTAGCTCCATCATGCCATACTCGATAAGCATCACCCTCCACATCTCATACAAAATATTTGGGTGATGTGAATGGGATGCTAATATCCCCAAATACTCTTGCAATACACAAAAATGACATTAATAAACCATTATCTACTCCCCCACTTGACGTATTTCCCATATAATCATCATAGCCTTACCCCTCCTCCTATCCTCCCCTAGCTAACTATCTAAACCCACCTATACTCCCTACCTATCTTCCTCAGTGTCTCATTTTTTTCCATCACCTAACCCTAAATTAAACCAATCTACCCCATCCCACAATCCTACCACTTTTATGGAAATCCTACCATTCCTTAGTAGTGGTATAAAAATACCATGATTTATCAATCATAGGATTGCAATACCAATATTCCCATCATTAGGATTGTAACCCCATGACTTGCAGTCATGATATTACAATCCTACCCCTTTTCCTCCTAGCAAGATTGCAATCCTACTACTCATTTGCAATATTATAATCCTACCATTACTCATTCATGGGATTACAATCTTGCCACTACCCCTAGTGGGATTGAAATCCCACCCCTTTTCCCCTAAAACCCTGTGATTACCCCTCCATTATTGCTACTTACATTTGTAACCCTGTGACTGAGGGAACAAAACCCAGTCATGGGATTATAGACCCACAATGAGAAAATTTTATTTTAGCCCAAAAACCCTAAACTCCTATCCTAATTAAGCAAAAATTACAAATTATAATCTTCATTGACTGGTGGTCCAACCTTTGGCACCTTTTGATGAGTTTGTACCCTCTCTCCATGATGTGATGATCATGGAAGATGGTCCATGGTCTCTAATAGGGGATCTAGATATTTGGAAAACTAAATATGCAAATGAGCCTCCCCATTGCCCATTTGGCTTATATCAACTCCCCCCCCAAAAAAAAACAAATTTTTTCTATACAACTATTCTCGTCCATGCCCTCAATCCCATTACCAATATCCTAGGGCATGTTATGCCCACACCCATCAATTTTTTTAGTTTTCCCAGCTACAGACCTAGATCCCTTTTTCACACCCCAACAACATCCCTAGCCCCACTATCACTATTCTACAACCATTTTTATCTATCGTTATCATCCCAGACATGGATTTACATCCCTTATTCTCATAAGCCCCAAACTTAATAAAAAATGGCTCTATCTTGTCAAACTATCAGTTATAACCTCTATCCTCTTTTTTGAGCTTCCTGTAGCATGTGTCCTTACTACCAGACCTATCATTTGCTCAAACGCATCCAATATTATTTAATCACATCATTTTCTAAGCAAGAACATCAATTGCCCAGACCCATCACTTGAGCCATTAATCAACCTTAGGGCATATTTTTAATCCACTTTGGGCCTCCCACCCTCTACCAGCATCAAAATCTAAATCCCACCCTAGAATATTTAATCGAGTCACCATCTGGGTCCATTGACCTCCTCACATGCTCCCTCGAGGGGGCATCAACATCATATCCTAATCAGTGTCAAATTTCACATTATGATTTTTCTTTGAAAGACTATTAGTCTACCTCACTTGTAATAGTATTTCAAAGATGGGAAAAATGTATGAATTTAAATATGCTTACCCAACTAATTTTACTTAATTCCCACTAATTTAACCTAATTACCATATCCCTATCCCTATTTAACATTTTAAGGCTAATCCCCATACCCATTCCTATACCCCATGGAACCTTTGCAATCCCTTAAAATCAATTAATCCCACCTTAATAAACCTTAACAAGACCCATTACCTACTAACCTACTCCCTCATCCCACTAGCCAGTTTAAAATTCAAGAAAATCCTAACTACCCACCCACCACCCTACACTAGCCTCTCCTAAACCCCTAAAAACCTATGAAGAGATTTCTAGAAATCTCTCCATTTTATCCCTCCTCCTCTAGAATCCTCTATTCTAGAGGATTCCATGAAATTAAAAATTCCATGGAAAATCCTCCACCCTAGATCTTAATGGCCCAAAATTCAAGTTTGGACCATAAGATCTTCCTCCACCATTACATAAAACTAAAACTCCCTCCCTTGCTCAAGCTAATGATAAATTGAATGAACAAGTGTATGCTATAGGGACTCCATCAAGCAATCCAAACTCTTATCAAGCCATTAGTAACATCCATATCCTCTTAAATCCATTTCCAAGTCTTGAATCAATCCAACAAATCAACAAATCAAGCAAGAGCATACAAGTCTCAATCTTGGATCAGAGTTGTGAAGAGGTAAAGGTGATGGTAAGAGAATTCTAATCAAACTAATTTACCTTTTATATACCTTCCTATTGGTGTCATTATTTTTTGGGTTTTATTATCACTTTTGATAATATTTATTTGAATCCCAAATTTGGTGCATAATAATATTTTAAGAAGTTTCAATTTTGAATTATTATTTTTATATAAAAATTTGGAATTATTATTTTTATATAATAAATAATAAAAGAAGATGAATGAAAGTGTTAAAATTTTATCTTAAAATTATTGTTGACAATCACAGTCATGTTGGACAATCATATTGTTTAAGTAAGCCCTAGAATCTAATGATAACATTTTCACTTTATATAATTTACATTTGTTTAAACCCATTTATTTTAAGTGTAAAATTTAATTATTACACTAGAGGCATTTTCATTGAGGATCCCATAACATAGAATCATCTCCTAAAAAGTATATTCTAGTTTCATTATTTTCCATTATTTAGGGTATAGTGATGACAAGGCATCCCCGAGTTCTTGAAAATTTATTGTATGGAATGTGATTTTATATATAGCAGAACAGAGCTATAGATTCACACCTTCAACACAAGAGCCCAAGTCCCTTTTTTGTATAGAAATCGAGTGATTCATGACAAGGTTTTTTTCTTGGAATCCCAAACCCAAGGGAGGCTTATGAAGATATTTTCAATGGAAAATAATAAAAAATGGATTTTTAGAACTCTGCTCAAAATTTATGATTAGAAAGTAAGGAACAACATGGCCCAAAATAATGACTCTCTCATCCTCATTTACAGTATCCCTTCTTCATCTAAAAAATTGATGGCTAGGCTTTATTCAATCAAATAGAATATTTTGTATCCAATGTTTTCATAGATTGAATCTAAAGATCAATGTGTTTCCATTATCCATCACTATAATACTAGTCAATTTATGTGATTAGTGGTCTAAGATAAGCACCTATTTTTGTGTGTTCCTTGTGTTGTTTGATTTGTTCATGTTTCCTTCATTTACGTGTCAATCAATAACACCTACACCCAATCTAACTACCTTATTCATAAGGTTTTGGAATTTATCATGGTCAAATTGGTGTACCAAATAGGATATGCCATTAAATCATATCAATAATCTGACCAAAGTGACATCATTACCATGGCCAATCATAGTCCTACACATGGATATTAGGTATGATATGTTTATTTTTTCTAGGCATCATTTTTCACCAGTGTGTAGTCTTTTCTGTGCATGAAAATTTCCATTACATGGATCACCACTTCGATTCCCAAATCCCCTATCACCCATGTACTTTATCTATCAAGACTCAGTCAGGATTTCAGATGCAAACACTCCTCATGAAATGTAATTTAGACTTTTGATCAAGTACATTCCAATATGGAATTCTCTTCAGTTTGAAAGGATTTATAGGGATTTTGTGAGCATATTATCCTCTTACATAGATAGTTTCATTTTTATTTTTATTAGTTGATACAACCTCATCAATGGGATCTAAAGCAATAAATAATGTAACACCATGACCAACTTGTAAAAATGATTTCACTGGCCTACCCCTTTTAACTTTCAAACTAGGAGTCTCCTTCACATTTACAGATAATACCTTCAATTCATTTGGTGGATTAAGGTATTAGAATTCTTTATCCACCATAATTATAACACAATAATCCTCTTGTTTTCATTTAAAGGTTCCAAAAAATTATTGACACCATCTTTAACCCGAATGGTATGGCCATATGTAATAATGTAGGATAACCACCATGATTTTTGAGGTAGGAATAGTGATCATAAACCACATAATGGCTTAAACTCATCACTCCCTTTGGGGATTTGAGTTGTTGATCTATTGCAGACCAACATTTTTAAGAAGGGATTTGAAACCTCAACCTATTACATCACTTATTTCAATTCTAGTGCCAGAAAGAAAAGATAATAACAACATTAACACCCTATATTTTATCATGTTAAATATCTTAAAATTTTCAATCTAAAAATGTCAATTAATATCTATATTGATATTCCTATCTTGTATTTCTCATATTGTTTTACCCGTTGAAGGTTTTATATTGATTAAAAATCCATCACATTCTTTGTAATTTTTTGTTGATTGATGATAGATGGCCTTTGCATGGGTGTGACAATATGTCAGTCTCAAAAACATATTTTAAGGAAAATAAAAAGGGTTCTAAAGTCCATTTTTTGCCTAATATATCACTTTTTCATCATTTTCTCCAATAAAAAAGATAATGCCTCCCTATGGTAGCCAAATAGACATCCAATTTAAGGTCTTCCAATTTTATTGACATTACACACTATTACACTTCATCCCCCTAAATTTTATTACATGTTATTCATATCAATTTAATTAGGCATACATATTTTTACATATATTTGAGTATAATTTGGTGTTTAAATATGCCCAATCAATCCCTATTCCATAAAATGCAAAAATACAGTGTAGTAGGGTGTAGACACTATAATTTTGTACCCTAGGGATAATTGATTAGGTGTCGACTACCCTTGATTATTTATTTAAATCTCTTAAATCCCCCTATCTTAAGGTTTAATTTATTTACCATTTACTATCTCGGTAAAAATAATTTACTTTTACCTCTTTACCACTCATATACTCCTAAATCCATTAATAACCTAGAGAATCTATCATGTAACCACTTTACCCCTATATAGTCTTATTACCAACAACTCTAGGCTTGTCAAATCCCAATTTTACCTGTGGTTGGAATAAATCTAACATTTTGGGTGAATTGGTGCCTATTCTCCCCTAATCAATATCGATTATCTAGATCAATGTCAATCCATAAATATTCAGCCTACCTTTGCATTTTGGACCCAAAAACTCTGAACTTCAGATTACTGCTAGATTTCTTAGAGATTAGAAAATGTCCTTAACATCACTCTACTAGAATTTTGCTACATTCAATCTACATACATCATCATGAATCTGAAAGACTACCTACATCTGTAAGGTGAATTCCATTTTGCTTGCAAAGGATTAAAGGTAGGTTCTTGTTTTATTCCATTTGTCTTTATCATTATCTCTCATTATTTCTTGCATTTTTATCCTTAAGACATATTTTTTATCTTTAATTACTCTAATCCCAACCTATATTGATATATCTATTCTTTGCATTTTATTAAAAATCAATAACATAGATAATTGGTGTTAATTCATTATGAATCGACACCAATCCTATCTGGATTGGTATCGATCCACTATTTTAATAATCAAACCCTGAAACCTCAATTTCAATCCTTGTTTGAAATTCATTTCAAATTACTATTATTTGAACATGGCCTTTTGCATGTAGATGACTTTATCAGGCCTAGTGCCTAACATAACCAATATCCTTGATCTCCCCATAGTTCCCCAACCCTTCTTTTTCGATCAGAGTGATATAGCCTTTGAGCTAGCCCTCTATGTAATTGTTTATTCACCCTCTTGTGAAGCCATTAAAGAATAGTTACTTGAGATATAAGATGATGTAGATTTTTCTTTTGCTTATTAGGAGGAATATTTCATTTATATTGATAGCTTATTTGTGGATTGAATATTAATCAAAATTATTATCTTTTCCTTCATCTATTGTAATTTCATATGTTTTTTATTTATTTAATTGCATAAATAGTGGATTGACATCCTTTTAAGGAAGTGTACCACTTCCTAAAACTAATCTTGTATCAGGCAGTCCGCTCAATTATCGTTTAATCCATCTTTTCTCAAGTATTCACATGTGTGTAGGTTAACCTTCCCAGCCAAAAATGAGTTCTCACTATCACTGGATTCAAAGTGGTGCACAACATCTTATAGTCCATATTTATTCATCATAAACCCTATTTTCTATCAAGTTTTTAGTAAGTTAATTTTATAAAAGGAGAAAATAAAAAAACTACTTAAATATTTTGGCATGACTGGTGGGACCCTTAAGGTCACTTTTATTATTTAAATTCACTTTTTAATTTATTTTTGTTTTTATCCCTTTCTTTTATTTGTTAAATTCATTTAAATAAAATCAAACTTGCATTTATTTTCCTTTCTAAAAGGTTAAAGAGTCTACATCCATTTTGCCTACTTTGTTTACTCATATAAAATAATCTAGGCAATAAATTTATTGTAGTTGTCACTTTTATCACACACAAACCAAATCACGTTCACAACAAACTCATCAAAAAAATTGACATAAGGGAAACAATGGGGATGTCATCATGTCATGATAACCTTCTTCCTGATGATCCCACTTGGATTTCACCACTAAGGGGAGAACCAACTCAATGCTCTGGTTGAGTATAAACTCTAGTCTTTTAATATATCTTGGCTAAGCACCTGACACCCTTATCACTTCGGTGTGTGAAGTGATGGGTAGGCCCCAATAACATGGAATTTATTGATACCAATAAAAATATATCTGATAGCCTAAACAAAACTTGAGACCATACTTAGATTTCCACTTCTTAGGACCCTCGATATCCTTCTTTTTTTCTTTTATCACACTTAAAAAGTAAAAAAAATTTAAGAATGACTTTAACATGCATATATTTTTCATCCTCACTAAATACAAGATAATCAAAAAAACCTTTGTGTGATTTTCATTATTTCTTGCTTATCATTATATGGTTTTGACATGACAACAGTCAGTAAAGAAAACTAAGTCCTTAGCTTCTTCTTAATATATGGAGAATTTTCCTAGTCCACCTACTTCCCCTAAGTCTAAAGGTAAGGGTATTCCTCATTACTACACTTAGGGTGATCCTAAATTTTCTACTATATTAGGTAGCAACCCCATCACCCTTAGCCATTATCTCACCACCTGATCTTTATGTATCCCACTCTCCCCCCCATACACAAGCTTCCACGTATGTTTTTGGCGTGACTTTAGAAGAAGGTGAAGGTTTTACCACTACTATGGTAGCTTCTAATAACAATCCTCCTCTACCCTATTTTAACATGAGCACTACCCAACCTATAAGAAATCCCCTTTTGGTAATGTCTAGCGGTCCTTTCTTAACTAGTACCCATACTCAGAATGTCACTATGCCTCAGTCTACATCCACTCCACCTATTAACACCTCACTCCAAAACTTATTCATCTTAGTCCCAATGACTCTTCCCCAAATTCAATCTAGTGTACCCTTTAGTACCCAATTATATCCATTAAAATAGGCCCCTATGAGTCAACCACCTCAATAGTATGTTCCCTTGACCACCTAGTATGTAACACCTATGAAAACTATCGAGTCTATATATATCTTTTTAAAATATCCATAGTATGTGGTGGTTTCTCAACCCATCATAACCACATAGGTCAGTTATCCCTTATCTTAGGATTTTTCCATGCAGATACCCACATACTAACTCCCACAATAAAATGTTTTGGGAGGAATCCCTCAACATAATGTCCAACCTGACCTCATGAGCATCATCATGAACATGATGGATAATTTATAATCCATTTCCTTAGGATAGAATAACATGCTCACCTATGAATAGATTTTTAATGAGATTATCAACCCAATAGTTTTGATCAGGCCTTATCTTCCACAGTGGAAACTCCCTTAATTTATGAAGTTCTAGAATAAAGAATACCCATAATAAAATATTTGAGTGTTTTGACATGCTTCATACCTCATAGTGCATGATGATGCATTTATTCTTAGGATATTCCCTATGTATTTAGTTATACCTACCCTAGATTAGTATAACTCAATCCTACAACATTCCCTCTTCTCATTCAGACATCTATCTTAGATATTCTTAAAACACTTTTCCATGAATATAGCCAAAAAATTCACTATTACTAAGCTTTACATTATCTAAAAGTTTGACAATGAATCCATCTCTGACTTTATGGATAGATGTAAAAGTCTAATCAATCAAATCACCTTCTCTCTTACACAACTTTAGTTAATTGATTTATTCATGAGAGCATGTACTAAACACATCTCATCAACATTATGGGTTCAATCTTTTAAAACCTTTAATTAGGCATTTTTTATGGCCCTCAAGCTTGAAATTAGATCCCTTGAAGAGGGGAATGTTAAATTTCAAAAAAAAAACTTCAAATTTGATCCCTCCAAAGGGAACACAAATAAAAATAACAATAAAACCAAAGAGGCTGCCAATGTTGTAGTAGTACATTCAACACCACCACAAACCAAAAACCAATCCATGCCCTCCACCTCATAAGAAAAGTCTCAAAATCCATTAACATGTTTTCCCCCATGAAAATATACCCCTTTAGGATAATCCTATGCATATATTTTAGATAAACTCTGAAAGGCTTCTCTCATCAAGCTCCCTCCTATAAATCCTCTTGATGGGTCTCATCCTAAACCTAATTGGTTTAGGGAAAATGACTTCTATAGTTTTCACCATGTAATAGGTCATGATGTTAATAGATGTCATTATTTCAAGGTCTTAGTACAAAATCTTATATATCAGGGGGAATTTCAACTAGATAATCCTAATGCACCCATGAACCAATCCATAGATATATTCAAACAACCATTTCCTAATCATGATTCCACATCAAATTCTATGAAAGCTAAATCAGGATCCATACGAAAACATGAGACTCACATAATTAATACCATCCATAACTAGTGTCTACCCAAATAATTTTATGATGCTCCCATCCCAAATCTCCTCATTAGAGACACTTTTGAACCATCCAAACTTAGAAAATAAATCCCAAAAACTTCCTTTGATTTTTTGGATCTCATTATTTGGGACCCACTATAAGAATCCATATCTGAAATCACTCAATAACTAAAAGAGGAAAAGGTTATAAAAAAAGGTTTTCTTAGACATTCCATGAAACTTGAGTTCAATTCCTTTCATCATTTCAATACTTTCCTCTCATGTACCTATTCCCTCTAGCCTATCATTTCCCAAGGAAACTATTATGTTACCTCAAACCAGATTGAGATCAGTTTCCCCCATCACTAGGTAGGCACTAAATCATAGAGAAAACAATAGAAAAGCCATAGATATCCAAAACAAAAATATCAAATCCCCAAAGGGGAAATATCTAAAACATCCTCCTCTTAGGATTAAACTCCATAAAGAGGACATACTTACAACCCTTAAATAGATGCAAAAAGGAAAAGCACCATTGCCCCCTATTTCAATAGGAGCATCTATATTAGGACCCCATCCTTCAGTTAAATTAAAATCTACCACTATAACACATGTACCATCACAATAGAATATTCCTACTATGGTCATGCAAATACACAATCCTTTGAACCCATATTATCCATAGGTTAAGGTGTAAATAATTACCCTAAAGACAAAGTATTTATAGTAGGGACCATCCAAATAGCTAGTTTAAGAAGCCAAAGTTTGAGGTCACGTACCTCTTCCTCACTAGTGCCCTAAAAGATGGAAAATTTGAGTAAAGACCAAATGAAGTGATCTTATTCTAATATCCTTGATTAGATTATCTAAACCTCCTTAATCATGCTCCCAATCATAACACTTGTCAACCCTCATATTTAAAAACCATCATGGTATCAATAAAATAGGACATGTACATACCATCGAATAGCAGGGCATGACACAAAAAGTTGTAATTCATTAAAGTCATCTTCTAAAATTTGTTAGATGAAGATGATCTCTTAAAAAAATTATATTATGACCATCCTCCTAAACTTATATCCACTTTATCAAATGACATGACATCCATAACATCAAAACAAATTGTAAAAGAGGATAAACCCTCTGATAGATCCCAACACCTATCTTCCTCTCTAGATGTGGATGATCATGAGAGCACCATGAATCCTAATCTATTAAAAATAGATGAAACTTATTTAACCACATGATCCCAATCCTAGGTTCATTACACCCATAATCATGAAAAAGCTAAAGTGACTATCACCAAAGCTCTAGCTCCTACCATAAATAATTTGATAATGCCCACTACTAAACCTAAGGTTTCTATTTTAAGAAAGGCACAACACAATAATGATTCAGAACTTACACACACACACACACACACACACACACACACACACACACACACACACACACATATATATATATATATATATATATATATTCTAAATAAATTACATCAACTACTAATCAAAATGTCCCTATCCATTATCATATTTCATTACATCACTTCAAAAACCCTTATCCATCACATTTCATGATTCAAAAATACCACCCTTATAGCAAGATGATCAGGATCATGCATTGTTTATCACTACCTAGATAGATCAAACTTGAATTAAAAGAGTCATGATAGATAATGATGCTAGTATAAACATCATTTATTATCATACATTTAAATAACTATAGCTATCTGAGATAGTGGTATCCCAATCACCTATCATTTGATGAGATTTCAATGATATTTTTACACCTACATTAGGAACATTAGTCCTTCACATTCAATTAAGCACATAGGTCCTCCATGAATTATTCTATGTTATTGAAGGATAATTTAAATACAACATTATCCTAGGATGTCTTTGGATACACACTATGCACACCATTCCTTCTACATTACATTAGTTCCTTAAATTTGAACATGAGGGTAAGATCCATAATGTCCTAGGTGACCCACATCCTTTCAAAACCTAAAACCTTATCTTTCAACCCAATGAGATCCTAATTCCATTGTAAATTGCTACCCCATCCTCATCTAATGAATCATCCACTATCACAATGATCCCTACATCAATAATAGGTAAGGAGTCTATTGATTTCACCTTTCAACAACTTCAATCAGAGAGTACCAGTTACTGATGCTCAATACTCTCCCTACTCCACAAGAATATAGACACCTTGACAAACAACCAAATTATTTTCAAAATTTATGGGAATCCATTCCCTTTGGTCCATCATTCCTCCTCACCCATGTGATTTATGGGGTAATTGACCATCCTTATTTAGGCCCTTCTAACCAAACTCATGCTAAACTATTTAGTTCAAACTTCTTGTTCCTTAATAAACACCATTTTGTAGAAACATACCTAAAATGGTGTACCTAGAAAGGTTTTGGCATTAGATGTTATGAATAAATCCCACATAGGGTTATGTTGGGAGATTTTAGTAAAACCCATGAAAAACATAGCTTATCTTTTTCAATAATCCCAAAACCATCCTTAAGATTACCCTTCCTCCTATCCCTAAATAGGATACACTATCCTCACTACCTAATACCCCTTCTTTGACTGATGATGTCATGCCCATTTTTTATAGCCTTTTTTTACTTAAAAACATTACTATAGAACCTCACATATATCACCATAATAGAGAGGTCTAAACTATTCCTCTATCCTGCCCAGACATGATAGGGTAGGATTCTCTTACCATCCCAATTCTTCAGTGTCAGGATGATGAGTCAATCTTAACTCATTTTAACATGGATAAATCCCATCTACGTAATTTTCTTCCATTTGAAACCTCTATTATCCTAAACAAATCTAATATTAACATTAATATAAGATCTCATGAGAATCCATGAATAGTTAAGGTCATGCAATCTTTAAATTCTCAAGAACACCAAGATTTCTATACCTTTTTAGCAGATCATAGAGTAACATTCACTTGGTCTTATGAATATATATCTAGCATTGATCCCATTAATTTTGTTCACAACATTGTCACTTTCCCTAATGTAAAACATAGAAATCAAAATCTTCATAAAATGCATCCTCACATTACACTCTTGGTCAAAGAAGAGTTACAACACCTCCCATCCATTAACTTTATCCAACCTATCAATTAACCTTAATGGATATCTAACATCATCCTTGTAATGAAGCCTCCAGGTGGACTTTACCTTTGTTCTAAATTTTGAGATCTTAATCTCTCTTATCCTAAGGATGATTTCCCTCTCCCTAATATTAACCAAAGAGTAGATTTAACCACTGGCCATGAAATGTTGTCTCTTATGGATGGTTTTTATGGATATAACCAAATCCTTATCATACCTAAAGACCAATATAAGACCTCATTTATTACTCCTTGGGGGACTTTTTACTATCATGTTATGCCTTTCTACCTAAAGAATGCAGGAGCCACCTATCAAAGAGCCATGTCCTACATTTTCCATGATATTATCCATACAATTGTGGAGGATTATATGGATGACCTCCTTAATAAATTGAATTTATGAAAAGATCATCTTTCCATTCTAAAGGTTATTTTCAACCACTTAATCCAATTTCACATCCATCTAAATTTCAAGAAATGCATTTTTAGAGTATTAAAGAGTAAGATCCTAGTATTTATCATCTCCATCCATGGGATAGAAGTTGACCTGGCCAAAATCAAAGCCATTCTATAAATGTCGCCCCCATCTAATATAAATCAGCTCTATAGTTTGTAAGGTAAATTACAATCCATTCATTATTTTATCTCCTAGTTATTTAATCATTATCAACCCTTCCATCATATTTTAAAGAAGGATACCCATTTTAAAATGGACTCTGGTTGTCAAGAATATTTTGAATCTATTAAGAGTTACCTCCTTTTTCCACCAGTTCTCACTCCTCCAAAATAATGACAACCATTCTTCTTGTATATTTCCTTTACTTACCAGCATCCTTGGAGGTATGCTTACCCATCATGATGAGCATTACAAAGAGTAGGCTATGTACTATATGATTTGCACACTTGTTGAATATGAGATGCATTATTCTCATACTAAAAGTTTATGTTTGGCTCTGGTATTCATTGCTATTAATCTATGACATTATCTCCTCAATCATAAAACCTACATTATCACAAACATCGATCCCTTAAATTTTATGCACTTCAAGCCCTATTAAAATTAATGAATGGCCAAATGGCTTATGCTTTTAGTAGAATTTGATCTAGTATTTATCCATCAAATTTTAGTTAAAGGTCAAATCATTGCTTATCAACTTGCCTAAATGCCACTTTTTGATAATCACCTAGTTAACTATAAATTCCCAGATGAATCTATAGCCTCCACATCTCAACCAAATATGTAATATCAAATGACTCTATTCTTTGATGGATCCAAATGTGACTATGGTGGGGGAGCTAGAGTTATCCTAATCTATCTTGGGGGACTCCTATTCATCTAGCCTTTAAGCTTAATTTTTATTGTACTAATAATATGGCCAAATATGAGGCTTTAGTCATAGGCCTCTAGATTGCCTTAGCTTTAGGTACTAAGACACTCAATATCTATAGTGATTCACAGATAGTGGTTAATCAAATCAACAGAATCTATCAGTGTAATAATGATACTCTTCAGCAGTATAAGGTAGTAATTAATCAATTGCTAGCCACCTTTAAACATTATGCTATCAAATCCACTCCTCGATCAACCAATAAATTTATGGATACTATGGCTTCCTTGGCCTCTTTTAGCCCATCCTCATCTCAAGAGTCTAAGTCATTTATCCTTTTTCATAAGGTCAATCAGCCTTACTTTACCAAAACTAACCTTTTGTCCATCCATAGTATGGAGGAAAATCCATCAGATCTTTGGTATACATAGACATTTGATTATCTATCTAGTGAAATTACTCCTCTGGACTTATCTTGAAATGGTAAGTGAGCCTTTCAAAATCATGTCACCCATTTTATCATACTAAGGGATGTTCTGTATAAGCATGTTTTCAATGACATCCCTCTTTATTATCTCCAAAATCATGAGGCTACCCTCATTATCAAATAGGTTCATGAGGTTTATTTTAGAAGCCATTTTAATGGCCACACCCTTGTTAAGAGAACCTTATGATTAGGTTATTATTGGCCCACCTTAAATTAATACTATTATGAGTATGTTAAGAAATACATCAAATTTTATCATCACGCCAACTTATCCCATGTACCTAGCTAAGCATTACAAGTAGCTTAGGAATTTTGGCCTTTATCCTAGTGGGGGCTCGATCTTATCAGTTAGATAAATCCTAAGTCATCCCAGCATCAAGGGTTTATCATCACCACCATTGAGTGTTTTACAAAGTGGGTAAAGGCTATCCCCATTATCTTGACCAAAGTAGATAAATTTTTTGACTTCATTACTCAACATATCATTTATCACTTTAGCATCCCTCATAATATCATCATAGATAATGGGAAATATTTAAAAAAAAGGTTTAATAACTCTATGATTCTTTTAACATTAAGCTAAGTTTTTCCTCACCTTAATAAAACCTTGGTCAAAATCCTAAGGTCATCAATGAGGTAGTAAAAAATTGGCATATGCATGTTCCCTATGCCTTGTGGGTTTATTAGACTAGTGTTTGAACCCCTACAGGTGCTACTCCTTTTTCCCTAATCTATGGTACTAAAGTTGTACTTCCTCTCAAAGTTCATATTACTTCCCTTCACATTTCCCTCAAATATATCATTTATGAGGATGAATTCCATTAAGAGAATTTAACTCAGCTCAAACTCTTGGATGAGCATCGCTCAACAACCCTTGACCATTTACATGCATATCAAGAAAAAATTAAAAATGCCTATAATAAACATTTAAAACAATGTGAATTTAATATTGGTGATCTTGTCTTAAAATAAAATCAACATGTAACTAGTATGGATAAAATCAAAAGGGAAACATTTGATCTAAATTAGCTTGGACTATATATTAACACCCATTAGTATGGATCTAGGGCATACCACTTAGCCTCTCTTGATGGAAAATTAGAATGTAAACCCCTTAATGCATTATATATACATCCTTTCTATTGTTAATAAATATTAATTAACTATGGTTTGCCTCGTTTGATCTCTAGGTTTCATATCCCTATTACTCCTTATTTTACTATTTTTGGGAAACTAAGTGTTTAATTTACTAATTAGTAAAGGGTCTACATTAATATGGAAAAAATGTAATACATTATGCCTATATTAACTTACTAATATGTTAAATATAGATTTGATCAACTAATTACTAAAAATAGTGAGCAAGGGTATAGAAAGTGAACTTAGCTAATTTTTAGACTAAGACAGAGGAATATGGAACTGCATATTGATGAACTAACTAGGTAGACTATCAAAAATAGGACCCAAAAGTTTGTTTTCTTCCTTGATAGTAGCACTAGAAATTATATACTTTGGGGTTCAGTGCTATAGTCTTTTTTTTGGTGATATAGTACTTTTGATCTACTTCCTATGAGCTTTTTGTGTTCTATTCTGATGATTTTAGAGGCTCTATGTTTGAATTTTCAAGTCACGATCATCTATAGAGCTTTGTGTACAATTTATTTTACCTCCTAGGGTCATGGTTCCTCTTTAAGATTTATAAGTGGTCTTAAATCAATTGTAAAAAGGGGTTAGTGTGTATTATGTATTAAACATGCAATCACACCTCATGTGTGGGCACATTACCTACATACTAATACTTCGAAGAGGGATCAAGGCCAATGTAGTTCTCCCAAATTGAATGTGTATTATGTAATTTTGTGTATGTAATGCAAGTATTATACAAATTTGGGCAAGCTTGAGATGACTCGTGACTTATGTAAGATCTTAAGTAAGCTGTAAATAATAATGGTTAGTTGTATGTAGAGAATAGAAGTATTTACTTAAAGGTGCTTAGTGTATTTCTATTTTGTGCCTTTTAAATGAGTGCTATCCCTTATAAATGGGGATGAATTTGGAAGGCTTGAAATGACTGGGAAATAGTAAAAAAACATGCCTAGTGGGTTGTGCAAGGAAGCAAGAGAGACCTATGGTTTGGGTGTCACAAGTCATGCTCAAGTTATACAAATTGCATTTTTATGTGATTACATTTCCCCCAAATTTATTTTAAGTATGTATCAAAGTGAAACTAGAATAAAGGATAAAAATATAATCATATCTAAACTTACCTATGAGGCTAAACCCAAGAAGCTATGTGATGTTGGATTGTGTATAGTGAGAGCACGTTGTACTATGTAAATCTATAAGTAAGTAAAGTGAAATTAGATCAGTTCTTACTAGATAAGCTATAACTAAAATAATAAAGTACAAATTTAGGTAAATAAAGTGAAAGGAAGAGAAAATAATGAATACACCTCACTAGGTACATGAACCAATACAAAACCTATTATGCTACTAGATTGTGTTGAGTGATGCTAGATGTATGTTTGAACAAAGAGTTATATCGATGGATGAGCTAAGTGCCCGATCCCATGAATGGTGGCTCAATAATACAAAGGTAGACCCTTTGGCTCTATCATTTCCAACTATGTAAAGTTAATTAATCATGCATGTGTTAATTGATGTCTAGACTATGTGTCTAATCCCTCTGAATAGGTGGCTCAAGAATACAAAGGTTAGCTAGTCCTTTGGCTCCATCATTGCCCTATGATGTGAAGCTAAATAGAAATACTAGTATAATCTGAATCTCATATGAAATGACTCATAAATCCCATGAACATGATCCAGGCAACAATTCAGGTGGTATAACGAGCGCCAAGATGCAGTGGTATAATGGACCACAGCTACCAAAGTGATTGTTTTAAGGCCCTAGAGCGGGAGGCTGGTAGACTGGGTAGGGCTGCACATAGCTCTATATTTTTTTAAATCTTGGATGCTGAATTTTTGGGTGATAGTTAATTCCTCAAATCCTATATTGCTTTGAATCCTCACCCGTTATGTCCCCGAGCTCTATATTATTTTATGTCCTCAAGCTCTGTATTGTTTTAAACTTTGGAAGTCAAATTGTTAGTGGTATTTATTTCCTCAAATGTTGTATTGTCTTAAGTCTTCACCCATTAATTCCTCAAGCCACTCAATCTCCCGTGAGATAATATGTATAAATGAAGAACTTCCCAAAATTGGGAGGTAGACATCTCTTCCTAGAGATAAGCATATATTTGTATCTGCAATTTTTGATTCAACAAAACATCTCTTTTTAGAGATAGCATTAATTAAATTGGATTGTTCTTTTTTGAATTATCTTTCGACTAAAGCTTTTGAGTTTTGGATCTATTGGTATCAGAGCTAAGTCTCGAGGTCGAGCCCCATAGAAGCTGGTGGGCATGATCCACACATCCCTTCTCAGGGATAGTGATACATTGCAGCCATGTGTTTGACTAGGATCACCTTAGGTGTTTCAGTCCCTAGGCCATTTAGTGGTTTGAAAGAGGACCCAGATCACTCTAGAGCTTTTGGCGTGATGGCCAGTCCTTCTATTGCAAATACAAATATATGCTTATCTCTGGGAAGAGATGTCTACCTCCCTATTTTAGGAAGTTATTCATTTATACATATTATCTCACGGGAGATTAAGTGGCTCAAGGAATTAACAGGTGAATACTTAAGATAATATAACATTCGAGGAAATAACTACCACCGATAATTTGACTTCCAAAATTTAAAATAATATAGAGCTCAAGGACATAAAACAATACAGATCTTAGGGACATAATGGATGAGGATTTAAAGTAATACAAGATTTGAGGAATTAATTGTCACCCAATAATTTGACATCCAAGATTTAAAATAATATAGAGCTATGCGCAGCCCTACTCAGTCTACCAACCGCCTACTTTGGGGCCTTACAACAACTGCTTCGATAGCCATGGTCTATTCTACCACCACATCTTGGCACTCATTATACCACTTGAATTCTTTCCTGGAGCATTCCTCCCTCCTTGAAAAGCAATGGTCACCATTGTGTCCATGTTCCCCATCAGGCATAGTAGTTGTGTCTTGATTTGATTCCTGATGCACACTTGGAAGGGAATGTGGTTTATGGAACTATACAGGGCCTAATTGTTCACCATTTCTATCTAACCATCAGTCTATGGATGGAAGGCCATGAACTTCTTCAGCCTAGTATCTATTTGCTTCTGTTGTGTAGTCAGGGCTATAACATCAGCCCTTTTGGATTCCTGTGGCTTGACCACCATGAGAACAATTTCTTGGCACTAATCAGAGAGACAGATGTAGAAGGTGGTACTTCTAGTACCCTGTAGTGCCATGTTCCAAGAGTGAGAGTGATCCTTCTAGTTCTTGATTCATATATACCATGTCGATCATATATGAATGGATGACCAAAGAGTACATCACAAACATCTAGATTGATCACATCACATAAGACCTCATCTTGGAAATGTTGTATTGCATATGAGAGAAGACATTGGTGGGTGACATGAAGGTTTCTCCCTGGACTCAACCATCCAATACTATATGGTTTTGGGTGAGGCTTCATGGACAAATTTAGGCTTTTCACAACATTAGTAGAGATTAAATTCTTTTGACTTTCACTATCAAGAATGAAATGCAGAGGCTTACCTTTCACCCATAACTTAGAGTGAAACAACCTTTCCTTGTCATCTAGCATCTCATCGTGTGTTTGTGATGAAGCTACAATGGCTTCAGGATCAACATCTATAATTTCTTCTTCAACCTCTTTGACTACAAGGTCTATATGAGGTAGAGCAGTAAATGTTGAGGATGGTGACTCAGAAAGCAGTGATTTGATAACTCAACATTCTTCTTTGGAGTGAGTTCCAGATTTGTGATAACCACACCACTTCCCAGTCTTCCCTTCTTTTTGCTTCCAATTTTGGCCTCATGTTTGACCTTCTTTATCACTTTTCCATTTTGAAGACTGATTCTTTATATCCATTCTTCCATGCTTCTACTCAATCTTTACTACGAACTTGTATGCCTCACCAATGGTTTCCAAATTGAAGAGTTCCATTTCTCCCCATATGTACCATTGTAGTCTGCCATGATATTTGAGAACCTTGTGTTTCTCACTTTCTTGGATGCCCAGTCTCATAGATAGAGAATGAAAAATGTCAGTGAAATATTAAACAAATTATTCCTTACCTTGGTGAAGTTGCTGCCACTCTATGTATAGATCATTATATGCTCTGATGGGATAGTATTCTTCTTTCACTGCTTCCATAAAATCATCCCAGGTAGGTTCCACCCCAAGGCCAATGATATCTATACTAAACCTCTTTTTGTACACTTCCCACTAGTTTTTCATGGGCAATGATGATTTCAAAAGAGCAAAAGTGATATTTTCTCCATCGGTGAACTTATTTACAGAGAAGTAGGAGGACAGTTGATCTAACCAATTTTTTATTGAATCAGCATTGGTTTTGCCTTCAAATGTGAGAATATCAAAATTTACCTAAACCTTGAAGGGTGTTGGCACACTGAAAGTAATTTCCCTCGATGAGGATCCAAGATGTGTAGCCATGAAGCTAGAATTTCCCATCAAAAGTGTTTGAAGAATTTGAGCAAATTGTTGCAGCATTTGTGCTTGTTACCATTGGAGGGCTTCATTCACCACTTCCTTGAAAGGATCAAATGTCTCAGTGTTGTCTATCATTTGAGGTCATTTGGAGTGAATAGGTGGAAAGTTTGGAAGCTCTGTTGCTTCCCACCCAAGTTTCTTGTATCTTGACCTCATCCTCGGGATCATACACTCTCAAGACAAACCGCTTTGATACCACTGATCCAAAACTTGAAATATTTGGTCGAAAGATAATTAAGAAAAGAACAATCCAATTCAATTAATGCTATCTCTGAAAAGAGATGTTTTGTTGAATCAAAAATTGTAGATACAAATATATGCTTATCTCTGGGAAGAGATGTTTGCCTCCCCATTTTGGGAAGTTCTTCATTTATACATATCATCTCGTGAGAGATTGAGTGGCTTGAGGAATTAACAGGTGAAGACTTAAGACAGTACAACATGCAAGGAAATAACTACCGCTGACAATTTAATTTCCAAAACTTAAAATAATACAGAGCTCAGGGACATAATGAGTGAGGATTTAAATCAATACAAGATTCAAGGAATTAATTATCACCTGACAATTCAATGTCCAATATTTAAAACAATACAGAGCTACGTACAGCCCTACCCAGTCTACCAGTTGCTCACTCTGGGGCCTTACAACAACTACTTTGGTAGCCACGGTCCATTATACCACTGCATCTTAGTGCTTGTTATACCACCTGAATTGTCACCTAGATCAGAACATGTTATAATTTGATAATATTGGCATGGATAGCCAAATGTAACTAGAAACTAGGCCAATGTTGGCCATTTCAAAATATAGAGATTGGACTTGTATAGAAGCCCCTCTGCAACTAGAATCAAGGCTTAGGAAGCCACTCGAGAACTTAGGTACATGGAAAGCAAACTTGTACAAAATTTTACTTGAAATTGATGCCAACCACCTGCAGATGGAGTAAGGCATGCAACTATTGGGAACATGCAAGAAAAATTTACTAAACTTGGAAAAGAGATGGAGATTGGACTTGTATAGAAGCTCCTCTAAAACTAGAATCAAGGCTTAGGAAGCCACTCGAGAACTCAGGTACATGGAAAGAAAACTTGTACGAAATTTTACTTGAAATTGATGCCAACCACCTGCAAATGGAGTAAGGCATGCAACTACTAGGAACATGCAAGGAAAATGTACTGAACTTGGAAAAGAGAAAGCCCATGTGCTACACACATTGTCCCTAATAACTGGTGTCTATAACATATATCCTAAACTAAAAGTTGTATTGACTTCCATGTCTAAAATATTAGTGGAAAGCCTCATATCATGCATGATGCTCCTTGTATCTAGATTTTCTAAAAAAATAAGTGCTAAAAACTATTGTATTTTGGATTGTACTATTATGTAAAAACCATGATTGAACTCACCTCTATACCTAATTTTGGAAAAACTATAAATTTTGTTATCTAGATACTAGCACCAAAAATTGGACACTTTAGGGTCCAACATTGTAGTCTTATTTTTGGTGCTATTGTCCAGAGCCAAAACTGAAAACTAGACTATGTTCTCTATTATCTACTTGATCTAGCCTACCTCTACTAAATTTTGGAATCTGGTCTGTGTATTATGAAAATACTTTTTAAACCATTTAGGAGCTTTGATCTCTGTGACAAAACCCTTGTTTGTTGCCACCTCTTTTGAGGTTAGGAATGAAGACCCTGCAATGACTATCCTCATAAGAAAAAGCCTTTCAAGTGTGTTAATCTATGAAAATGTTTGATATAACATTGAAATTCATGATCTCAAGATATAGCAAGAGTTTTATAGAGAGATTGTTAGATCCATAAGGGTATGCCTAGATAGATATAACAATGTAATATCATGTGTATAAAATGAAAGTTAGAATGTACAATCTTAGTTGTTAGTTTTTTATTAGAATGGAGGGATGCAGCATGACATCCATCATGGCATCCAAGAAATAAGGTAAATTCATGATTGGAATCATGGCATTGTACACACAAGGAGAAATAATCAAACAACAAGCATACAAATCAAGAATCAAGAAACATGCAAGGGTGGCCAAGGGGCCAAATAGACACACAAAGCATACAAGGAATTTTCAAATCTTGCATACACACACAATGGTAACAATAAAAGATTGGCACAAATGACATAATCACATAGAAGGCACACACAAAGAACATTGGCAAATGTCCATAGACACACATAATATAGATATAAGCAAAGGACTTTGGAAAATGTGCTAAAATGCAAGCAAGAAGTAAATAATAAAATGCAAACACATCTAGCTAATCAAATCACAAATGGAAGCATGTAAATTACTAGAAATATAAACAAGCATCTAACTATGGAAATCAAGAAGCAAGAGTATAAAATATATGTGGTACAAGACTAATATATATGCTATTAAATATAAAAGTGTGATAAATGCTACTAGATGTCAATTTAATATTTGTGTAAGCAAGTAAGGTACATACTACACAATATGTCTAGAGTGTGGAGTGTGAGAATGACATAACCTAGATGGTGTAGTCATGTAGAGTGTGCCCCTAGTGGGTAGATGTATTGATGTGTATTTGGAATGTATAGATAATATGCCCCCTTAATGGGTGGAGTAAAGCAATGAAGGATCTAGATGTACTTCACAATCAAAGAAGATCAAGTGAAGCATGGTAATATATAAAATCAATAAATAAGTAGCATAGAATAACATAACGTAACTATAGCATAACGTTTTAGCAATGCAAGAAACATAGATGATGTATACAATTGACATATTTGTATTTTTGAATTTTATATTAGTTTTGTATTTTTGGAATAAGCTATGTACAACCATGCAAAAGAGACTGTGTACAAGAAATAATGCAAAGGAATGATACTAACTGATGAGTCTCAGATGAGACTCCCTATCATGTTGTCTTGTATCAAGAAGGATCCTACATGATTGTGAATCATGATAGAAATGTTGAGATTATGGATTTAAAAGTTGTATATGTTTTGGGTGCTCTGAAATATTTGTAATGGAAACCAATGGTGGGATCCCCCTATAACTTTGAGAAGTAGGTGCAACTATAGGGCTCTTAAGGACCCATTTGGTGCTAGGAGAAGCTCTCTAAATATGTGCTCTATGGGTAGATGCATGACATCTCAATGAAACTACTCTAGGTGTGAATACTATAACTAAAATCTATCTAAAATCTTGAATCTATGTAGGTGTATGAAATCTTTGTGTTGGTGATGAAGGTGTCAACTATGACTAAATCTGGACTGGAGGAAGAGTTGTAACAGGTGAAGAAGCTAAAACTAGATCAAAATGGGTGATCACATGAGTGACAAATCTATAACCATGGGTGTAATAAACCTACTTATCTTTGTAAACTAGGGTGATAGCATGTTTTGCATGATCTACTATAGGCATAGATCTAGTAGTAGGTGTGGGATAAAAGCTAGATGAACCTAGTCTGAAGGGAGGAGGGATATATGTAACCAATAGTATTTGCTTGTATCTAGTAGTAATAGGGAGACAATTATAAGTAACCAAATAGTTAGATACATCTAAGAAGAAATCATGTATAGAAATATGATTATAAATATCAATCCACATGATATATAATAAATAAGGGATAGAGACCATGAAATTGTGCAAGGATACATAGAAAAATTTGGCATGTGCTATGATAGTTCTAATGTGTTTAGCATGATAATCTTGAAACTTTTTCCACATGAGAGATAAAAAGTAAAGGGTAGAGATCATGATTTTTTTTATGAAGGCATATAAACTTTTGATATGCAACATGACATTTCAAATGTATTTAGCCAAATTTAGTTGGTAATTATTCCATATGAGCGAAAAAGAATATGCAAAAAGAATTTTTGAATCTTGTGCATGTTTAGCAATGAATTTTGTAATATCATCCCATATAATGAAACATAAACATGAAATGCAAAGGATGAAACTTTTTACTAACATACGATAGACTTCATCATTCATGTATATGATAGGGCCCATAATGGTTTCCTTATTATTTGAAAGAAATGTAATAAGCATGTGTAAATAAGTGAGCATCATTTTTGAAATTTAGCTATGGGTGTAAGGTGATACCTCAAGTAGCAATAAAACCTAGTGTATGCAACTAGGGATTTTTTAGAAATATTATTTGTAAAATACTATGAACTTTTGAATTTGAAATTGATTTTCTAAGCTAAGTATGCAAGATAAAATTAGAAAATTATGAGAAATTACTTGCTTGAATGGGACCTAGTAGATGCAACTAGGTTTTTTTCATAAATATTATTTTCAAAATACTATGAACTTTTGAATTTAAAAATGATTTTTTGATCTTAATATTCAATCAAAATTTGTAGAAAATAAGAGGAATATTCTAGAAAATTACTAGAAATTAAGTGATGTAACTAGGGGTTTAAATGATTTTTTTCCAAAATTAATGCAATAATTTGAAAAAATTACTGATAATTAGTAGATTTGACTTGAAATATATTATAAAAAATATAAAAATATTTCTAAAATTAACATAATATTTTTCCCAGTGGTCTGGAAGTGGTTTCATGCAAAAAGGACCTAATATGTGGAAACTAGGGTTTTAATGAATTATTGAAAATATTGCACTTGAATTTGTAGTTTATTGATTTTTAAATTCTATAAAAATAAGAAAAAATATGGAAAAAAATCAAAAATAAATATCCCTAGGGTTTCTAGGGTTTTTGTTCAAAGATTCAAAGTAAGTCAGGTTCACTAAATGTTTTACTATTTTTGAGAAACTAAGTGTTTAATTTCCTAATTAGTAAAGGGTCTAAATTAATCTAGAAAACATGTAATACATTATTCCTATATTAACTTACTAATTTTCTAAATCTAGATTTGATCAACTAATTACTAAAAATAACAATCAAGGGGATAGAAAGTGAACATTGTTAATTTATGGACTAAGACAAGAGAATTTGGAACTACAAATTGATGAGATGATTGGGTAGACTATCAAAAATAGGACCCAAAAGTCTATTTTCTACCTAGATAATAGCACTAGAAACTAGACACTTTGGGTTCTAATGTTATAATCCTATTTTTGGAACTATAGTCCTTTTGATCTACTTTCTCTGAGCTTTTTGGGTTCTATTCTGATGCTTTTGGAGGCTCTGTTTCTAAATTTTCAAGTCATGATTGTCTATGGAGCTTCGTGTGCAACTGATTCTGTCTCCTAGGGTCCTAGTTCCTTAGGATTGATAAGTGGTCTTCGATCAACTGTAAAAAGGGGTGTGTACTATGCATTAAACATGTGATCACACCGCATGTGTGGGCATGTTTCCTACATACCAATAGTTTGAAGAGGGATCAAGGCCAATGTAGTTCTCCAAAATTAAATGTGTATTATGCAGTTTTATGTATGCAAATCAATTTTTATGTGAATCTGGGCAAGCTTGAGATGACTCGTGACTTGTGTGAGAGTTTGAGTAGGCTAGAAATAACAATGGTAGGCTATATGTAGAGAATAGAGGGATTTGCTTGAAGGTGCTTAGTGTATTTCTAGCTTGTGCCTTTTAAATGATTGCCAAACCTTCTAAATGACCCTTGAATAAGATTTTATATAGAAATTGATGATCCTAGGTTATATGACTTCATGTTAGGCTAGCAGGGAAAAAAATAAGGAATCAAGGAAATCTGATTGTTTAAGGTTAAGAGTGACTTGGACAACAACACTAGAAAGTGGACACCCTAGGGTTCAACACTATAGTCCAACTTATGGTGCTAGTGTCCAAGGAGAAAGGGACCTTATGGGATAGGTTTTTGCCTAGAAGAGGAGTCAAAGACATTTGGGGCTAAATCTAGAAGGCTTCAGATGACTGGGAAATAGTAAAAAAATGCCTAGTGGGTTATGCAAGGAAGTAGGAGAGACCTATGGTTTAGGTGTCACAAGTCATGCTCAATTTGTACAAATTACATTTTTTTATGATTACACTCCTATACCAAATAATTATATATAGAGACATGTGGTTATTCAACAAATTTGCCTTTTATTAATCTTAAATATGAATACCCTGACTCTATTCATAGCATGCTCTAGTTGGATAAGCTTTCCCTATAATGGAACAAGATCCAAATCATTATTCTCTAAAATCCTTCCCTATCACCAATTTATTTTGAGAATACATGTTTTTATCTTGTATGTCAATACTTTGAGAAATTATCCTAGGATTCCTAAGGCCAATCCATAAAGAAAAAATAGCATTAGGGATAAAAATCACAAGCAAAGCCTCTCTATAAGAAAAAAAAATTAATATGGATAGACTTATCCCTCGAAGGACAGCTATGTAAATACAAAATATCTATAAAACTATAAAAAATATCAAAAGCTCAGACTGCTCCCTTAAAGGACATCTATTTCAAAAAAGTGTATTTTGAATATACCACTCCCTCGAAGGATGGTTATCATACATGAGATATCCCTAGAAAGTTTCTCACATCGATCAACTTTATTTCATTTAGTACAATTCCCACATTGATCAGTCTACATGGATTAGCATACATGGATTCTAGATTCAACCCTTGGTTTTGGTTGTGCAAGATGGAAACATCTTATTCTTAGAACCCATTTCTTATCAAATCTTAAAAGTAAACCAATAAGAGCCTTGACTTAGTTGACCTAAAGTTGTTAGGATTTTTATTAGCTATGGATTAAGAATGCATATGCATCACTTTTAAGTGGTTTTTTGGGTCATGGTATGATCCAATAAATAATCATTAAACCTTCTGTAAATCAAATTAATTACAATTTTTTTTGCATATATCCTAAAAAAAAGTAATTAACAAATCTCAAAACATGCAAATTAGTAAGTCATAATACATAATCATTAATCTTGATCTATACACATCAATATCATAAATCCAAATCATAAAGACATTTTAGATCCATAATTGATAGAATACATTGCATAGACATTTGTAAATCCATAATCAAATAATCAAATATACATCCATAATCCATAAGGTATTCCATAATCCTATAATCCATAGTCTAAATCACTCATAAATTTAGTCCATTTTTAATTACACAAAAATTTAAAAGCATTAATTCATCTATCATATCCATATCCATAGGGAATTATCCATGAATAATCAATAATATAAGCATGATCCATAAAACATTTGATAAACAATTAAATCCATTATTACATCACATAAAAATTCATAATCATAATAATCTAATTTAAGTCATAACATTAATCACATCGCATATAAATCCATAAACTATAATCTATCACATAATCCATAAACAATATTAACACCCATAAGCATAATAATCCATGACATCCATAAACATAATAATCCATATATCCATAATATAATCCATCGCATAAATACATAAACAACATAATCCATAAAAAAACTCATAAACTAATCCATAATAACATCCACGTAAACCATGAGATCCATAAGCAATGCAAAATCTAAAATCCATAAGTAACATCCATGAAATCCATAGAATATCTATAACATAAACCATAAAACACATATCTCATAGTGCCAAATCCAAATCCATACATGTGAATCAATTAATAATGTACATCATATATATACAAATGAAATGCGACTCTCTGGTCGATATAAATGAGTATACAATACAAACACTCTCTATCTAGTAAAATATAATAGAATATGATATATATGTGGAGCTACTGAGAAAAATATAATTTACTCAAGTGTATGCTTAGTAGATCTCCACCCCCATCTCCATCCTTATTCCTATCTCTCCTCCATGAGACACTACCTGTGCTCACTGAGCCTGTGTGAATACCCCTAGAAAACCCACCCTATGAGTCTACATAGGATGCATAGAATATGATATCTAAATATAAATATAATACAATATTCTTGTAATAATGCATCTCTACTGCTAGCTCCATATACCTCTAAATTCTCATAGTCTTGGCGTATCCTGTACTCAACCCTACTTACTCCCCCATAATCTCCACTGAGGTATCCCTATCCCTCCTCCTCAATCTATCTCACTCCCCCTGTACTAGTCCTTGGTTACCAAAGCTATATCATACCTCACCTATAACATGTCAAGATCTACCTATAGAGAATCTAGTCTCCCTTATAGTACTTCTCACCTACCCTTCACTATGACCAATTCCCCCTAAAATCTTGCTAGCTATCCCTATAAATAGATACACTAAGCCCTCAGTGCATCCCTCTCATTATCAACATAGCTACATCTATGATCTCTTCCTCTATCTCCACCTCCTCCTCTCTAACCACTCACATCCCTCCATCCCCTCCCATAACCCCCTCCCCTACACCTACCCCCATCACCTCTAACTCCTCATCATCCTCTTCACCATCCTATATCTCCTCAATCTCCTTATATCCTCCCCCTGGTATGGTTTCATTGCCTTCTCCTACCTCATTACCCACTACTCTACCCACCATGCTAGGTATGATGGAGTGCACTCTACATCCTCCACATCAACTCCTATTGGCTCCTTCTCCTGCTCTATATGCACATCCCCTATGACTATGGAAAATAACTCCATATTCATCATATCCCTCATATACATGTGATGTGTCCATGAAATACCCTATGTGAGGTTGAACTGGCATCATATTCTCCTGTAATGTAGATACTCTAAGTGTTTTATCCTCCTCCCAGATACCTAACTCTCTTTACAAACCCCTAAAAACTCCACCTCCACCTATAACCACTCTAGAAATCACAAGTAGGGTCTCTAGATGATGCTTCCCTAACTCAACCCCTCTAAGACTCCTCTGTATTAATCTAGATCTCAAATAATGCCATTTATGAATGCTTGCACTAGATTGGCCTTCTATTATAGGCAATTCATGTTGTAGTCAGTATCATACCATTATATCCATAGGGTACTGATGGGTTTCACTATCCTAATGTGATCATTGGCCCAACACTATAAGATCACTATCAAATCTAATCTATAGTGTTTTTGGATACTCCAACCCTAGAGCTATCTATAGATTTGCACTAGTAAACTAGATTCTCATGCAAAAATGATGCACTACTCCATTATGTCTATAACTACACTAGTCAGGATTCATAGAAATATCCCTCCCTTGAATCTATGAATTCATAGTTGGATGTCGCTATCATCATCATAATCATCATACCTCTCCCCATTGGGTTAATTATGTAAAGAGGCTCAAATTTAAATCCTCCAACCACAAAACTAATACCCTTTACATTAGCTCATTATAGTTATCTTAAGGTTACTCTTTGACCCTAGTCATCTACTAGTAATATCAGTGATCTCTGTATAGAAGTTATAGGATATGATAGATATCTACTTTGGTGATAGTCATCTCCCCAATCGGTATCCAAAATGTCCAAGTAGTAACATCCTACCTATTCACCAAAGCCACCAATAATCATGTGTCTCAATGGATGTGTTAGTAATGATGCACCCCTCCTAAGCCTAGGGCCTCTAGATGGGCCTAGTCATCATCACTCATCTCCTCTCATATTCACTTCAGTAGGGGTAATAATAAATATCTCATTCATATTAAGCCCCGTACCTATCACCTACATCCTTTATAAGCCTAAAGTTTCCTAAAAACTTATAATTATTCCTAAACCTATCCTTTCACCCTTTTTTATGAATCAAAACCAATCTTGATGGATTGACACCAATCCCTTGAGGATCAATTATGTTACCTTAAATATTGATACCATTCCCTTCAGGATCACTGCCATTACCTTAAGGATTGACATCATTTATGGGAAATGACACTAAACCATCATTGATTTACCCAAAATGGATGTCAATTCTTGGTTGATCCTCCCTAGAATTTTACCCCTATCCTACTTCTCATTTTCCCAAAAAATTTCAAAATTTTCAAAAATTCAATAAAAATTAACAAATAATCAACCTACCTCATCTTGGGAGCATCTTCATTGCCTAGATCCATTACCACTAGCCTCCATCTCATTTTATCACAAACTCATTATTTTAGTTCTCAGGGTGTCATTTGGTTTTCACAATTGTAAATGAGCCCCTTCCATGTTCAACACACTATATATATCACCATAAAATGGATGTTGATCCATGTTAGATTAGTGTCAATTGGGTGAATTGGTGCTGATTCATTTTGGATCGACATCGATTTTACCTCTTTTTACACTACGTGTATTTTTACAATACATTCAACCATGATCCTTAGCTTTCCCTTAGTACCTTACCACATATCCCTTATTATTTGATCTATACCATTTTATGATTGTGTTTTTTGACTCTTTGTTAGTCCCACAACCTATATAAGGCATTTTTTTATTGAGAACAACTATCTATAGGTAGCGTGCACAAGGTCTAGCACATCAGATGCTTCGATCAGCCAAATCTTAACACTTATCCTCTTGTTCCACCTTCCTTTAATCCCACAAATTCATATTTGTGGAATTTTATTATAGGATTTGACTTAGGTGATCTCTACCTATATTACCTTTCATCCTACTAGTGTAAAACATACACTTCATATTATGCATTCGTATTTATTAAAGCTCATATGTTATCTACCCATCCCATCCATTGTTCCACTTTTTCAAATCCATCACCCATTCCTTATCCTCTGTGAGATCTCAATTTTAGGGGGGATACCTCTTCACATAAACTTTGGGTATTGGACCTCTCATGCTTTTTGTCTCACAACACTATTCTATGCCACTCCACAAAAAAGGGTAAATATAGACACCATAATTTTGTACCCTAGGGACAATTGATTAGGTGTCGAGTGTAATTGATTATATTTTTAAATCTCCTAAATCCTCCTATCCTAAGGTTTAGTTTATTTATCATTTACTATCTTGAGAAAAAGCCTTTACTTTTACCTCTTTACCACTCCCAACCTCCTAAATCCATTAAAAACTTAGAGAATCTAACCCATAACCACTTTACCCCTGTATATTCTTGTTACCAAAAACTCCATGCTTGTCAAAACCCAATTTTACCCATGGTTGGAATAAATCTACCAATCTGGGCAAATCCGCACTGATTCTCCCCCAATTGATGTCAATTCTTTGGATTGACATCGATCCATAAATATTCAACTTGCCTTTGCATTATAGATTGAGAAACTCTCAACCTCAAATTTCTACTAGATTTCTTAGAGATTAGAAGATGTTCTTAACATCACTATACTAGAATATCACTATATGAAATCCACACACACCATCATGAATTCGAGAGACTACATGCATCCATAAGGTGAATTCCATTATGATTACAAAGGATTAAAGGTAGGTTCTTATTTTAATCCATTTGTCTTTATCATTATCTCTCATTATTTCTTACATTTTTAATCCTTAAGACATATTTTGTATCCTTAATTAATCATATCTCAACCTCTATTGATATATCTATTCTTTACTTTTTTATTAAAAATTAGTAACACAAAGAACTGATGCTGATTCATTTTGAATCAACACCAATTCACTGATTCATTAAATCTGCACTGATCCTATTTGAATCAGCATCGATCTTATCTAGATTAACATTGATCCAATTTTTTTAATAATCAAAACTTGATACCTTAATTTCAATCCTTTTTTGATTACTATTATTTGAACATGGCCTTTTTCATGTAGATGACTTTATTAGGCCTATCACATGATGTAACCAGTATCTTTGATCTCCCCATAGTTCCCCAACCCTTCTTTTTGGATCAGAGTGATATAGCCTTTTAGGTATCCCTCTTTGCAATCATTTATTCACCCTCTTATTAAGACACTAAAGAATATTTAGCTATGATACAAGATGATGTACATTTTGATTCTACTTATTGGGAGGAATATTTCATTTATATTGATAGCTTATTTGAGGATTGAATCTCAATTAGCATTATTATCTTATCATTCATCTATTGTAATTTTGTATGCTTTTTATTTGATTAATTACTTATACAATGTACTAACATCCTTATAAGGAAGTGTAACACTTCCTAGAATTGATCTTGTATCAGGCAGTCCACTCAATTATCTTTTAATCCATCTTTTGTCAAGTATTCACATATGTGCAGGTTAGCCTTCCCAGCCAAAAAGGAGTTCTCCTTATCGTTGGATTCAAAGCAATGCACATCATATTCTAATCCATAGGTATTCATCATAAACCCTATTTTTTATTTTATTTTTATTAATTTCATTTTATAAAAGGAAAAATTAAAAAACTAATTAAACATAAGGCTTGATTGACCCTATTTGTATATCACATTAAACTAATCGATTGATCAGTTTAATGTGGTTTGAAATATGGGCTAATCAAACCTAAATCCACTTAATGCAATGATATAATGTGGATTAGGTCTTGATTGGTCTAGTTTTTCCACCACATTGATTATTTGGTTCAATGTGGTGCACAAATGGTACCAATTGAGCATAATCCACCAAATGTGACAATCTAGTGTCAACTAGGGTTTAATTGGCCTTGTTTAAATAATACATTGAACTAGGTGATAAAATAGTAAAATGTGGTGAAAAATAGGGCTGATTAAACCCTAAACCATTTAATGAGATAATTTAATGTGGACTATGGCTTGATTGGCCTTGTTTGAGCACCAAATAAAACTTATCAATTAACCAGTTCAATGTGGTTCACAAACATGGATAATCAAGGCCTAATCTACCAAATGCAATAATATAATATGTATTAGGGCTTGATTGGCCCCATTTTCACACCACATTAAACACATCTCATTGGGATACCATAAGTAGATATTCACCTACTAAATTAATATTTTCATTTCACTACTTCCCATTGGTTCAGGTATGATGATTATGAGTCATGGTCAAGTTATTGAACAAGTTAAAATGATAGACAAAGAAAAGGATCTAATTATAAAAATGAATCTTACATGGATAAATTATGTATTATCTAGCTTAATTAATAGGATATAATGGGTTTGTTCTTGAAGTTTATCTCCAATTGGTATGTCAACATGGCCATTATGTTGTAGTTCATTGTAGGAATTCTCATAATCCACCAACACATTCAATCCAAGTTGTATGATGACATCTTTAGTAAATGTTTTGACATGTAGGATGAGGAGAAGATGGATGGTTACTTGAAGGAGGTGGTGATGAAGATGCTGAGGAGAATGTCAATGACACAAAAAAAATTACCACCACCACTGATGTGGGTGGTAAGTGTGATATGTAGAAAAGGGTCTCTTGGACAACTTTTAAATCACTATAAGATAGAAGTTAGCATCTTCCTTTGACCTAACACAACTTTTGAAGATGAAGTAAAAATTAAAATCTCTAAAATCCATACCACTTATATTAATTACACGCATTTCCCCTTGGAGGCCATTATAATTTATAATTTATGGGTTATGAATAAATATTGCCAATAGTGGGAAAATTAACCACATGGTCTAAATGATACAACTATTATGTGTCTGAAATTGATAAAAGTGGCCTTTTAAGGTCACATGTGTTAAAGTAAGTGTATGTGTTTGAGTTGTTTATGTATGCATCTAAATTCACTCACTTGCATTATTGTCACTAATATTCCTATTAGTCAACACTAATTTTTCTTATCTCATTTATTCTAATTAATCTTGTCCTAATAATTGCCCCTTCTAGATATTTATCTGATATCCCCCTTTTATTATTTTTCATTTAGTATCCTTAGTCATAACCCACTTCTTTAATTAATTTATTCCAAATCCCCACTATCCCATCCTAATCCCGCTTATCTATTATTTGGTAATTTTAAATTCCTATGACCCACTTACCCACCTACTAGCCTACTCTTAGGCTCTTTTACACCCTAGTCCCTAAGCATCCACCTAACCCCTATCTAATACACTATCTAAGCCTAATTAATCCCTAAGAGGATTATAAATTAGAAGATTCTAAAATATTATCTATTTTTACCCTCCCTCTCTAGAAGCCTCTAAATCTAGAAGCTTCTAAGTAATTTTATATTCCTTTTAATTCTCCATGATTGATCTCATTCAACCAACTTCAAATCTCATCCATTGATCTCTCCCTCCAAAATCTATTTAAACCAATCCATTCCTTTATGAAATGGTATATAGAAAGCTTTTGAGGAATCCATGTCCAATTAACAATCTTAAGGAGCAAAGGAGCAACCAATCCATGTCCAACTAATTATTCAAGCATCCATAATCTATCATCATTCCATCATAATGTCAAATAAAAGTTTAAGGTATTCTTAATCTCATCTTATTTACTTTTAAATCTATTTGATCATGGTGTAAATCACTTATATTAGGATTCTAATGTTGTTTTGAATGGTTAATTCATCTATTTGCATTGAATTCTAATAGCTCTAAACTTTACCTAATGGTTTGAAGTTTGGGTGATTGAATTGCATGATCTAATCCATAGATCTTGAATTTTACTCCACATTTTGGCAACCATGGTGGGACCTCCTATTGAAACTAATATTATGTGCCTTGAGTATGTTTCCTTGAGTTTACATCTCAGATTGAATAAAAATTTGGTGGATCAAATTTTCATATTTTTTGTTCACAATCTTCTTTGATGTCAAAATTTTTGAAATTACAATTGGATAATTATTTGTGATTTTGACTTGTGACAAGATTTTGATCATGCATCATTTCAAACACTCTTGATTCTATTTGTAATTATATTTGGTACTTTGATATAGTTCATTATCGGTTCTCACTAAATAATTAGTAGTTTTAAAATATATAAATATATGTTATGTTCTGTTAATTTGTTTTATGTAGTTGTTTGTCAATTTGTTATTTTCGTGATATATTTTGCCTTATCATGTCAGATGAATAAAATATATGGAATGTGTGTAAGCATAAAGATTTGATCAAAATATCTATTGTGGTCTTCTAAATTTGGTAGACATGATTTTAAATCTAATTTTATTTTCACCTTTTTAATGCTTGTATCCTTTTTAGCAACAGATGAAAGGAAAAATTTATAAATTTTAGATTTACACTTGTTAATTTGTTAAAAAATATCCAAGGCCTTCTCTTCAAAGCTTATTATATGCAATTCCAATAATAAATTATGGCTAAGCCTTGTCAAAAATACCATTTTGTGTATATATTGATCCATAAACCATATTTCCTTGAATGTTTTTATCAATAAATTTGTGGTCTTATGTGTGCTTCCAAATTTGAGTTACATCTCTTATAGATGATGGAAACTAATATTTCTACTAAAAATTCATGTTCATTATGATTTTGACAAATGTCCATACCTTGTTTTGACTCTCAATAAAGGTTATCGACCTTGGTTTCACACTTATTGCATACCCTATGATCACATTTCTAGGAGACATTTTGTCAAATAGTTCATCCTTATTCAAATGATCTTATTTTGACATAGGTTGTAAATACATTAGCTTAGAAAAACTAATCATTTTAGATGCCTATTTTGACCACATGAGAAAACCCAAGTCTTATATCAAGTATAATTAGGATAGTCTAAGACATCTTGAATAATCTATTAGTCAAACCCTTGGTGAAGCATTCAAATATTTTCACTTGTTACACTTAGAGAGCCTTCCATTTCTTGTGAGGGACATTTTTATCATTTATGACTTTGACTGAAATACCCACTCATCATTAAGTATAATATAGCCTTAAATAACCTTAGCTCTTAGGTCATAAATTATATATTATTAAGTTTCAAACCTTGTGTCAAATGTTTACTGCATGTATAATTATTAAAAATATTGATATTTTTCAATGATGGGCATATACCTTTTGTAGTCTAGTCTTATACATATAAATAGGAATGTTTTTATATGCTCATACTGACATTTATGAAATCTTATACTATAGTAATCAAATGGTATAAAATTTTGAGTCCTCTTAATATCTACGATATTGTTAAATGCATCTCCAAATTCCTTGATATTAACCAATCACATTTTGTCAAACAAGTCATGCACTTTTAAGACTGGCAAAAGTAGATTAATCAGGTTAAACACTTGTTGGTATATTGTATTAAATATACTCAATTTTGTATAGAACTTGCATTGGCTATAACACATTGTCACTCTTTTATTTTTAAAAGTTGCCCCATTTGGCCCTTCGCTCTAACAGTCTGCATGTATCATAATTTTTGATAGATGAATCAAACACTTATATTTTGAATTAATCTCTACCTATTAGGATATGGATTGCATTGAACACATTTGATACCAAAAAATCCCATTTACATTTGAAGTGGTACTTTAATCATCATGCATTAGTGTTATTTATTGAGTCAACTTAAATTATACATCATACCTCGACTTGATCTCATTGACCTGAGCCCATTGTACACTCTACCTTGGATTACATGATAGTTGGCAATGTCTATCTTGGGCTGCTCATTGACCCATCCATTACAAAAATCAAATTCCAAAACTATTAAATCCTAAAAAATTCTAAAGAAAAAAAAAATCCTGTCAAAACCTTTATTAATCTTGAGCCTTTTATATTTTATGGTGTGAGTTGAAGTTTTAAAATTTGTAATGATTAATGTTTTAAGCCATAATATGTAGTTTTAAATATTGGCCATCATTTCAACGTTTGGACTAATTTTTTTTATTTTGATCAAGTAATGTGAAATTTTGCCAATTACTCTCAAATACCCTATGTGTCATTAAGTTGTATATTATATTTTTCATATGATCTAAATTTAAATTATTATTGTTAGGTATTCATTACCAATATTAATTCTTGAATTTTAGAATGTCTAAATTCTATTTATATATTGTGGTGGTATAATGCATTCATGATCTAATAATAGTATCAATGATTTTACTAAAGTATTGTAGTTTTAGGAGTTTAAAATCACTTTTTAATTAATTATAAACTTGTCATGTCTTTAACTTGTAGGGAATATGACCGTCAAAGGCAAATTATCAAAACTACTAATCATTGTCTTGTAGGTTGCCTCTTTTACCAATCAAAATACTAGCCTTTTTTTGCAAGCCTCCTGTCAAATATATTTTGGCATATTAAAACTTGTTTTAATCACTTTATTGTCTAAATTCCTAATATATTCTTTGTATATCCTTTCATCTTGTATGTATTTCACATATTAAATAATCAGTTAATTAATCCTTTTGTCTACATGTTTGTATCTTGAGGGCTACAGTGGTGTATGCTCTCCTCCTTGTGTCCTTGTGATGATTCTTGGTGGATCAAAAAATACCAATAAACCCTCCCTTTTATTATTTTATAGGGGTCACTGATGTGGATTTCACCACCATGCACTAGACCAAACTCCATGTTCTGATGGAGTCTAAATATTAGGAGAGCTATCATTTGATTCCAAAGAAAAATTTCCCATAAAGGGTTGAGTGAAGCGAGGGACATTTAAGCTCCAAGATACAAGGAATTTAGACAACATATTATATAGACTTAGGCCCTTTGTGTATATAATGGATGTACCTAAAAACATTATGCAAACTAACATAGGATACTTCAATTGTAATAGCTGCCTCATTGTTGGAGTCAGTATCAACTCATAAGTAGCCATCATGTGGAAATGGATCTAAGAGGGTTTCGTAAATTTTGTAATGGGTCACCAACCTATATCCTCACCCACAAATCCATTTAATGGTATGAGAATTGGGTTACACACTCTTTATTTTACTAATTATAGGTTTGTGGTTTTGTGTGATATCTCTAGGAAGAGATGTTTTATTGCTCACAAAATTGTAGAAAACATATGATCATCTCTAGCAAGAGATTTATGATCTAATTTTTAGGCTACATATATTTTTATACATATTTTTAAGGTAGGAGGAGGATGTGGAAGGTCACCAATCTCGAGGGATATGAATTGGTTTGACTTCCATGATTTACAATAATACAAAATTTGAGAAATTACTATTTTTAGAAACTTACTATTTTTAGATAACACTATTAAAATTGAAATTTGGGGAACTTATATTATGGTATTGGGGGTTAAAATCAATTTATCATATATCCATGCCATCTCATCATAATCTCATCATTCTTATCTTTCTAATGGTTCAAATAGGGAGTCAAACAGAGCTATGGTGCAAAAGTTATGGCTCCCAAAAGTTTTGCCACCAATTGGGGTAGAACCGTCCCCTAAAGTGTTGCAAGAATTGTTTCCTAGAGTTTTTCCTAGATTATTAGGTATGTTTTGTGATAAACCAATGTTTTTTTTGAGTTGAGTCATCCTTCCACCCAAACCTATACACATGTATCTAGGTCTTTACACACATCATCTTGTTTATCCTTGCCCCATCATTCTATCATTTTTGTACATTCTTATCCCATCATCCTCTCGTATATATGATCTTGTATATCCTTTTCATCATCCATATTTTATTCATCCCTTCTTAGTCTCACATCTCCTCATCATTATCCCATCATCCCCTTGTATATTCTTTCATCATCATATCTCCTTGTACATCCTTAAAATCATCCTCTTGTATCCTTTTTTATTATCCTATCCCATCCCACATCTTGTTTTAATCCCATTATTGACCACATCCCCATCACCTATATCTTGTTTTGTACATCATTATCTTGTCACCCTCTTTTAAATACTTTGTCTCTCTTGTACATCCTCCTAAGTCATATCCTATCACTAGACCCATTCATCATTAGTCATACCCCCATCACTTACATCTTGTCTTGTACATCCTTATCTCATCATCATTTTGTACATATATGTGTTCTCTTGTACATCCTTATAATCATATCCTATCCTATTATTACTCATCATCGGTCATACCCCTGCCTATCCTAATCACATCTTATCTCATCATCCACATCCTATCCAAATTCCACTCTATCCATCAATCACTTGTCTTAACCTTGCCTTAATATCCCATATAGTATAACCTCAACCCATCATATCCTAGTTATATTTTTAAGGGTTACGTTTGGCCAATATTAGCCTACACTCAAAAATTTATCCTAAAATATTAAGCATGAATTGAACCAGGACTGTGCAGTTCATAAATTTTTTGAATCACTTTAAGATCCACTTAAAGTGTAATTCACCACTTTCAAAGGATAGGTATAGAATTAAAAGAAACCTTATGGAGGGTCAAAAATGCTTGGATAAAGTGTGGAAATATAGGAGATACATCTAGTTCTTCATTATGTTCATCTAGACATTTTGGTCTAATGGTAAAAATTATAGAGTAAGCACTTTGATGACATCACCACTACCATGTATGGATGAATTAAGAAAGATTGATCATATGGGTTTGTGAAAATTTAGGTCAAGTTTATATGTGCCAAGTTTTAGGTCCTTATTTATAATGCATCAAAAGTTATGGATACCCAAAGTTGGCCTCTTAGCCAAATTCCACTAATTTACCATACTTAGCCATTTCAAAGAAGTTTAAACAAGAGTCAAATGGGAATTTACATAAGGCCACATATTTCATATGTGGTGATATAAAGAAAAAGTTATCACATGGGTTTATTCATCTTGGTCCCTAGTTTTTATTCCCTAAGTTTTAGGCCATGCGACGAAGCACGAAGAAATATATGCTTGATCAAAGTTAGGCTCATAACTATTTTGAGTTTTTTTTTGTGATAGGCATAAGGACACCATGAAAAATCATGTAGGGGAGATCATTTAAAAATTATAAAAATACATTTATAAATCTCTTGGGAATAGAAGATCAAAAAGCTTTATTCTTTGTATTATAAAGAGCATTTCCTAAAAGTTTGGTGCCATAATGTTTCCTGTGCTTCAAGTTATGGGCTTACAAAGTTGATCACGGAAGGGAAACATTTGCATGGATGTCATGTTTAGGCTCCAAAAAATAATTGATGGAATTTAAATAGTGATCCCAAAAAAACTAAATGGTGTGCACTTTATTATACTAAGTATATCTACGGTATGATCTAGGGTTAAACAATCAACAAATCTCAAGGACAATAAGAAGTCAAGCTTGATGCAGTAAAATCCCAAGATCTATGATCCACATTTAATTAAATCTCAAATTTGATAGAGTGAGATGGAATCAACATGGGTCAATAATTTGAGGAATTTTTACCACCAATGGAAAGGATGACCAAATCTAGACATTTTTTACTAGGATTGAAAGAAGCAGATTGAACCCAAATTAGCAAAAGCATAAAACTGAGCTTGACTGAAAATCTATAGGTGGAAATTTTGTTAATCATATGGAACTAGTCATTGATAAAAGTGCCATATACATAAAAATATATGAAAACCAATATCCTTAGATTGGTTTTCATATATAGTTAGTTTGGTATAAGATCTAATGAATACAACAAATATGTGATTAATGAAGAAATTATTTTGAGCCATGCTCTCAACAAACTATTGCTCAAAATAGATGTGGCTTATCCTTGATATTTTGAAGATATAAATATTTTGTCCTCATATTTAAGTCAAATGGGAGATGATGTGGAAGATGGATGGGATCAAAGTAATTGAAGCATTCATTCCTTAGAGGGTTTTCTTCATCAACCTAAATCATGGTGCATCATCATGAAAAATAAACCCTTGCCTTCTAGTGCCTCCCACATGCCATTAAAAATATTAAAGATAATTGGGATTAATGTGAGGTAACTTGTCTATGATGGATTAGTATCGATCATAGAAAATTAGGTAGATTATTCATTAGGAAAAGGTGGCATCTCGACCAATGATCTCAGACAACTTATAGACAGATGAAGAACTTTCTCTTCAATCTCTCTATATAATCCCTTTCTTTCCCTTTTGTAAGGGTTATTAGATTGGTGATTTTTTGAGAAAATTCTCTCTCAAACTTTGGAAGTAGACTCTTTCACTTTTGATTATGACTCTCTCTCAAGTCTAGAAGAGTAGAGACTTTTATTTTAATAAGGCTAGATCCTGTCATAGTTATATGAAAAATATCTTAAATCAATAAAGGTTTTCCTTACTTATCTTACCTCTTTTAATTGTGCTTAGTAAAGTATGTGTACTATTTTATTATGAAGGAGAGTCTTCCATGCCTTCGGTCCTTCTTTCTTGCTCATTTTTGAGTGTCTTGAATCTAGTTGTAGGTCTAAGTTAGTGTTTGTTCTATCATTAATGTGAGCTCTTAGTGAGTCGTATAACTTCTCTGTGCCTTCAATTGTGACTTCCCTAAACTTAGCTTATAAAATACTAATATAGTTGGCCATTTTTATGAGATTATGTAAACTAGTATTGTCGTATGCTTCTTCAGTTTTTGTTCCATGCATGTGAGATCCTCATTTGAATTTTGGTGCATCACCATCTTAGGATCCCTTTTCATCCCTTTATAACCCTTTTCCTTATGCAAAATTAGTTTAGGTGAGCATCAAAGAGGAAGTTGTCCTACTCCAAAGGTTCAACTCCACCATAGGTGACCCACAACCTAGGGTTATCCCAATTTTATGGATTAGTTAGGAAGAGCCTAAATAACTCATTCCAAGGGTGTAGATTAAGCCCCATAAAATTTTTAGGCATTCCCAATAGGACTCATGTCTCAATCACATTGAAGAAGATTGATCAGGTTTGATGTTGGTTTGATCAATTTGTAGTGGTGACATCTACATACAATAGTATCCAACAATTCCAAGATAGGACTACAAAAACTCAATCTAATAGTAGAATAATAGCTTTATTTCATGATAAAGGTGACAAAAAAGTCAAATTCAAGAGGTATTCCCTTTGAATTTGTTAAACTAAATTTAAAATCAACTAAGAAGTTAAGGTTTGCTAATACTATCCCATTCGTGGGAAACCCTTTTTCTAGACAAATTCCAAGGCATACCTTTCCCAACAGACCATTGATACCCCATTTTGCTACTATGATTCATCAAAGAGATTTCCCATTTGTGGGTTTTAATGGTCAAATTAGATTGAATCTACCATAATATGACCCCATGCCAGTAGTAGCCCTCAAAAGTGTCCCCTATTTAACAAGTTACCAAACTACAAACCCTAATGAGCACCTCATGGACATAACTAATTTTTGTAATATCCATAATGTCATAGTGGAAAATATAGCCATCATATTATTGTCTCTCTTTTAAAGGTAAATCTTTAGACTAGTATAGAGGCCTAGCTTCAAATTTTATCTAATCATGAGACCAATTAGGGGAAGCTTTGTGTAAAAAATTCATGGATAAAATTAACCATTTGTCACTTATAGAATAGTTGAATGTGATCAAAATGGGTCCACATGAATTCATGCAAGACTTTAACACAAGGTTATAAAAGACCTATGATAGGATCCCAGTCTCTATCAGATTGACTCCCAGCTTTGCCTTCTTATACTATTTAAAAGCCTTGAATAGTGACATAACAATAATGATCCAATCCATGGGAGGGAGTGTATTGTCAAATGCTTATGAGGTGGCCATTAAATCTAAAAAATATCTAGTTCAAGCAAGTAAGCTTACTCCTAGAACACTAATGCCTTTGTTCCCTAAAATCATACCACCTCCTATTTTAATTCTTTTATTGGATGTTATTTTCCCAACACCAATAATTACTAATATATCCTCACCTCAATAAGAAAAGGCTTATACTAGTGGGTTTAGTAATTCCTTCGACAATAAGGAACTCCAAGAGCTTAGAAACATGTTCCAATCCTTTAGAAATGAATTGGTCAACATGAAGAGACAAAAAGCCCAATACAATAGACCTTATTAAGGTTCATACCAACCTCAACAGTATGCTTTCTAATCTAATAAGCCACCCTAAAGAGTGAACTACCAAGGCCAAGGCCAAGGTCAAAATCAAGGGCAAGGACAACATGGCTATAATAGGTAGAATAGCTAAAATTCTAATGTTGTGAGCACTTCCAACATCTTGGTCTTGATTAAAAATAATGTGGCTTAAGAAGCTAAAGGTACCATACCATGGAATCAATATTTTGGGAAATAGATCATCCCAACCACTGATTATACCCAAGATTTCAATGATCAATGGAAACAAGCTACTAATTTTGGGTACAATTAGGTTCTCATGGCCCAAAATGCATATGTATCTATGATGACGAAGCCAAAAGAGCCCCAATAAATCTAGAAGCCTAATCAAACACAAGTCCAATTGGGTGCCACAATGGTAAACTATGAGCAAGAAGAGTTTTACACAAATACCAATAAGCTATTTATAGCCAAGGCTATGTTCTAGTGGCTACAAATACAAGATTTAAAAGAAGTAATATGGATGGTAACCAAGAACCAAGAAATGAACCACCTACCATTACTCCTTCAATTTCTAAGCTAGTTGTACCTGATCCTATTCTAAAAACCCCAATCATTCCAAGGAGTCAAAATTAGAAAGATATCTTGGTCCCTCAAAGTTCACAGGTTTAGAAAATGACAGTGGTGACTCTTAAAGCACAAGCAAAGGTTTGTGGTTTGCCCATCAATATTTTCTAATAAATGAAGAAATATAATGTAAGTGTGCCAATGTGGGATATGTTCTCCATGCCTGGCCAAGTAGACATTATTTAGGAAGGTTTATCTAAAATAAATATTATAATAGTTGCTAAAAAACAATCAATTAAGGAGAATAAAGTTTTGACCAATGTAGCTAAAATCCCTATTGGAGGACAATCAGGTAAATCAACCAATCCTTCCCTTTTATATATTTCAATGATCATTGGCAACTCTTTGGTGTATAATTGTTTGGTAGATAGTGGGGATAGAACCTTAGTGATGCCAAAGGCCATAGCTGACCATCTTGGCGTCAAATATGAGCCACAAACTAAGGGAATTATGCAACTTGATGGAATTTCAACCAAGCCATCTAGCATCATCAGGGTTTTGAACTTAACTTTGTATGCTTGACCAAGTGTGTCAGTGGGACAAGATGTATTGATTCTTGATGTGCCTTCTTACTTTGCCTTATGCTTATCTAGAGAGTTCACATCAAAGATTTGGGCTATCTTATAGTAGATTGGTCATACATGACATTCATGACCAGGTATGGGACCAAACTATCAATCAAGGCTAAACCCATTACATAGTTCTATATAAAACCCTATGAGTTATATAATGTCCACATCAATTACACCTTCATTCATGAAGATGAATTTGCAATGGGGAAAGATTTGAACACTCACCCCAAAGAGGTACTCGACATGTTCTTAGATGAGCTATGGAATGACAGCCAGTTTGTGGACCTTTTAAAAGGTATTAAAGAAAGATGCTTGGGTGTTTATTACTTACAAGAAGACATATAATACATGCCATCCCTCATCAAGCCTCAAAAAATCCTAGTGATCTATGGAAATTATTCTTTGATGGATCAAGGAGCAAGCATGAAGTAGGTGCAAGTGTTATGCTAGTGTCTCCTTCAAATGATAATTACTTCTCTTCAAATAGGTTCCAATTTAGATGATCTTGTAATTATTAGAATATAAGGGTCTTATTAATGGTATTCAATGGTGTAATAAGAGAAAGATCAAATAATTACAAGTCTATAGAGATAGTGAACCAGATTAGAGGCTAGAATGTCACTACGAACCCCTTATTGAAGTCCTACAAGTGTTGACCATTTTTTTCCCAACAGGCCAAAAATCGGTCCCCTTCTATCCCTGCTATTCTAGGCCATTTTTGTTTTTCAATTTTTGCATGAATTTATTCATTTTTATGGACTCTGCAGAAGAAGTTTTTTTAAAAACTCTGCAAGTTAGTCCTTTGGCACATGGAGAATCAGTTCCAGAGAGAGTGATGGGTTTTACAAGGCTTCTTTGGGCTCTTGCTTGAAGAAAATCAAAAGAAAAGTTGGAATGGTTGAACCATTAAACCAGTTCAATGCCTAGTTCAATCGATAGTTTAATCACTCCATTTCAAAGCTTGGTTCATCACTTCAAGTCCATCACTTCAATTTTTAGGCTTGGTTCATCGCTTGCTTCATAAGCTAATTCAAATGCTTTGGCTTCAAGTTCCTTGACTTGGTTCAACGCTTCAAGCTCAGTGCAAAGTTCATCGGCATTTGGTTCAACCACTTGGTTCATCGGCACGTAGCTTTGAACCATTGAACTAGTTCAATCAATTGGTTTAATGAATCAATTAAAAGGCTTGGTTCAATAGGATCAGTGTGCAGTGGTTGAACTGTTGAATCGATTAAATCATTGAACCAATTTTGGTTCAACAGGTTAGTTCAATGGCTTGGTTCAAGGGTGTGCCTTACAGCTGAAGGGCAGCTCAAGATTCAAATGCCCTTGTGGAGGGTAGCTCAAAGTGTAGAAGCCCTTGTGGAGGGTAGAGAGCTTTCAAAGAGCCCGATAGAGAAGACAAAGAGCGAACAATTCTTGTAGACTTTTTATCTGTGGGAAAAGGCTTGAAATAGAAAACCCATGGGGAAAAGGCACAAAACCAAAGACCCAATGAATTTTGTCGAGGATAGTGACATCCCAAAAATAGTCAAGTTTAAGCAAGTAAACTAGCCGTTGGGTGACGACCACATAAATGCCAAATTTAACATAGTGAAGTAGTCATTGTTTTTGAACTACCTTAGCACCAAATCATGGAAAGAGCCTAAAGAACATAGTGACCTGCCAAGAGATTTCCCTTGAGGGCTGGAAGAGCAGGAAGAAGACAAACACAAAAAAGATAAAGCATTCAAGTGGTGAAGGGAAGGTGAGTTATTGTAGATGAGTGACATGACCTATTTTTCTCTAGTTGGCATTTATGAGGGGATAAACTATAGTTTATTTGCAGGAAAGAGGCATAGCCAAGCTCTTGCATTAATGTTTGAACACCAAAGTCAATTTTTGATGATTGTATAACATGGTTCTAATAGGCCTCTTAAGAAGGATGACATCAGTAACAGTGGCTTTCCTCTTCCCAAGGTTTAGAATGCACATGGGCCACTTGTAGAGAAGAACGCCAAAATATTTCCTAAAAAATGCCAATGTTCTCTTCCTCTTTCTATATATTGTAAAATTCTCTTTTGAGAAGGAATCCACTCTCAGCCTTAAGGCAAACTCTACCCAACAATCTCTCAAGCTTGTAAGGTAGAGCTCTGCTAGAATTTTACCTTGAATCAAAACTTAGCATTTTTACCTCCACTCTGAGTTTTGCATCTTTAGTATGTGTCTATGCATTTGATTTTATGTTAAGTCATTTTCTTGATGCTTTTTCAGAATGATTTCAGCATGTCTGGTGCATTTTTAAGTTTCCTTTTATAGGTCTATTAGAAGTGTCCCTAGAGGAGTGTAGGTGAAGTGGATAGGCTGCTGTAGTGTGTCCCAGAATGCCTCTAGTAGTTATTTCCTCCCTATATTTCCATGAACCCTTGACCCATCGAGGCAGAAGGTTCTCTCATGATGGATGAAGAGTATAGGCACTTCTTTTGGTGAAAAGTGTATGTTCAGGCCTGAGTGGGTCACATTTTCTAGTGTATCACCTTTTCTTTTTTAGGCTTAGGCTTTGTTTTCAGCATCTCTCTCTCTTTTCATCACCCTGCATTTTTACATTTTTTTTTTTAGTATTAGGAGAAACCAGGGCCTAAATGATACATCAGAGGGAGCTAGACCTTATCTAGAGACTCTCCCCTCTAGCTTCACTGGTCCCACAGGTGAGAGGGGAGTTTCCATTGTTGCGTGAAGAAGGTAGGAGCTCAGCCTCCTACCAAGGGTGTAATCTTTTGCATCAATAGTTTCTATCACGCTTGGTGGGACCAACTAGGATAAGTTGTGTCCAAAGAATTGAAGAATTTTTGGCGTGTTCTTCAACCGACTAGCCTTTGGAGGCTTTTGCATCAACACCAATGGTGACTCTGAGTTGAATCAACTGGTTAAGCATCCTGTTGCCATTAAGAAATCACCTTTTGTATGTATAATTCCTTTGCACAAAATCATGGGTCTTATTTTCCTTCATATGACTATGATCAGACTCAAGATTTTCAGAGAATTGCCTCAAGCAGCTCTCCTAGTTGCCCTGTAATGATAAGGGAAATGGCCCTGGAATTTGAGAAGTAGATGATGGAGATTGATAGACTAGAGGAGCAGTATGGATATCAATAGGAGCTGATGTATAAAAAGGAGTGTTTATTTAGGCAAGCACAGGCCTTGCAATCCATGGAGGAGGAGGTAGCAAAATGGAGAAATCCATTTATTCAAGGTAGTCAACCTTATATGCCCCCTCCTATTTTGAAGAAAGCCCCCTCTTTTGCACCAAATCCTTTATATCAAATAGCACTTGCTCACTCTAGTTCATCTGATGCATCTACTCTCAACCCTATGTGCTTAGCTTTCTAGCATCAAAGGGCATCAGAGCAACCCCCCATAGAGATCAATCTTCTCAATTCTTTATATTGTGAATCTTCCATTGAGGGGAATACCATGAGCCAACACATCCCTCTTCCAGAGACTCTTTTGGTACATCAATAGTCTCTTCTTAGCATTCCTCAACCTCCCCAAATCATTCAGCATGATGTGCAGATTTTGATTTGGAGGAAGGAATGCAAGGAACCATCTCAGAGCCTTGAAGAGGATGATGCTGGTGACCTCCAAGAAAGAATATTTTAGGATAACCTAGCCAGGCAAATTGAATATTTAGAGGCTAGGATGAGACTGCTTCTTGAAAGAGAGATAGAACTTCCAAACCTTGTGGAGGAGCCTCAGGACCTTGGAGAAAACAAAGTTATTGCCTGTTTATAGGAGCAAAATTCCAATTCCAAGATCCTAAACTAGGGAAAAATAGTAGAATCATGGGGTAGGAAGGAGGAGAAGCAATGTGTTTTTCAAAACCTTGAAGAAGCTGAGGCTGTTCCTACTCATGATGATGTTGGTGACCTCTAGAAAAGGCTTTTCCAAGAAGATCTAGCCAAGAGAATTGCAGAGTTGGAATCTAGAGAGAGATTCCTCATCTAGTGTGTGATGGATGGTTCAGACCCAATGGCACATTCCATGTATGAACACACCCTATCTACACATTTCCAAGAGAGATATCATTTTTCACCTGATATTGATGAAGTGTTGGCCAAGTGGAAGGAGGATAATCATTTGATTCTAGCTCAAGGATTGCCTCCTCTTCCATGTGTTTTTCCCACTTCACCCCTTCTCAAGGAGGAACTTTTTTTGCAAGAGGCAGGTGAGGAGTAGAAGATCCAATCTATAGTTTTCCAGGAGGCTATCATGAGTGACAATGAAGGTGAAATCATCATAAATGCTCCTTATGAAGACACCATCAGTAATGGAGAAGATGCAAGTCTTGCATATATGCAGATGTTTCAGCAATACAAGGAGGAACATAAGCATGGTGAGCTCTCTTCCCCCTTGTTTGATGAACTTCCTTATCACTTTGATGAGGAAGATGACTATGCCGAAGAGCCTAAGTTAGAGGAGGATCAGGAGGATACCTTTGAACATCTAGAGGTTCTAATCTTTGAGGAGGAAAAGGAGAGGTCTATCTTCCTAGAGGAATGCCTTGAAGAAGAGAGCTTTGAATAGAGAGGTGATGTTCTGTGGGATGAGAAATCATTTTTTGATTCCATTTCAGATGTCACCACAGTCACCCTTCTTCAAGAAGGCTAAGAGGGAGTAGAGGATGAGTTTAACAAGATCTCTAATGAAGTAGAAGGAAATGGGTCAAACCATGATGCATTGCAGAGGGACTGTGCACATCAAAGGGCTAACAGTGATAAGCTAGCAGCCACTGATTTCTTGGTGAAGAGCACCAGTATGAGGTACCAACATTTAACAAGCTTCTAAGGAAAAGCAAAGTACATATATGTTAGAAGCATGTTCAAATCTGATCCACTTGGATGTGAGCCAATCTAGGTGACAGGCAAGAGGAGCAGGTCACCAATTCTCTTTTTCATTCAACTACTTGCTTGGCACCATAAGTCTTCTTGCCAAGAAGGGGACTTAAGAAGTTTTCCTTTTGATCTAGGAGGAAAGAAAAATTTCTTGGTTAGCTGTATATAGTAGTTTGTTTTCAGTTTCTTTTCCTATTTTCCCTAAGTGCAGTTTGCACAGGTAGTGTTTTTAGCCTTGTGTGTTTCCCTTTGTGTGTGGGGTAAAAGGCTTTATGTTTTGATTCTTGAATATTTTGGAGCTATTGCTAACCTTTCTTCATAGCTGCATCTAACTCCATGCCCAATGGAATACAAGGAAACTGGTCTTTAAGCATAGCAGGCATGCTTCCACTGGGAATCACCAATTTGTTGACCATTTTTTGCCCAATAGGCCAAAAATCGGTCCCCTTCTATCCCTGCTATTTTAGGCCATTTTCATTTTTCAATTTTTGCATAAATCTATTCATTTCTATGGACTCTACAGAAGAATTTTTTTTATAGACTCTGCAGGTTAGTCCTTTGGCACATGGAGAATCAGTTCTAGAGAGAGTGCTGGGTTTTATAAGGCTTCTTCGGGCTCTTACCTGAATAAAATCACAAGAAAAGTTAGCATGGTTGAACCATTAAGTTTAATGCTTTGGTTTAATTCCTGGTTCAATCAGCCTTGGTTTAATGCCTGGTTCAATCGACAGTTCAATTGCTCCATTTCAAATCCTGGTTCATCACTTCAAGTCCATCACTTCAATTTTTAGGCTTGGTTCATTGCTTGCTTCATAAGCTGGTTTAAACACTTTGGCTTCAAGTTCCTTGGCTTGGTTCAATGCTTCAAGTTTAGTGCAAAGTTCATCGGCATTTAGTTCAACATTGGTTTAACCACTTGGTTCATCAGTGTGTAGCTTTGAACCATTGAATTGGTTCAACCAGTTGGTTCAATGAATCGGTTCAAAGGCTTGGTTCAACGGGCTTGGCATGCAGTGGTTGAACCATTGAACTGATTGAATCGTTGAACCAATTTTGGTTCAATGGCTTGGTTTAATGGCTTGGTTCAAGGGTGTACCCTATAGTCGAAGGGTAGTTCAAGGTTCAAATGCCCTTGTGGAGGGTAGCTCAAAGTCCAAAAGCCCTTACGGAGGGTAGAGAGAGCTTTCAAAGAGCTCGATAGAGAAGACAAAGAGAGGCCAATTCTTGTGGACTTTTTATCTACGGGAAAAGGCCTAAAATAGAAAACCCATGGGGAAAAAGCCTAAAACAAAGGCCCTGATGACTTTTGCCGAGGACGGTGACGTCCCAAAAATAGTCAAGTTTAAGCAAGCGAACTAGTTGTTGGGTGATGGCCACGTAAATGTGAAATTTAACATAGTGAAGTAGCCATTGTTTTTTAACTACCTTAGCACCAAATCATGGAAAGAGCCCAAGGAATGCAGTGACCCACCAAGAGATCACTCTTGAGGGCTGAAAGAGCAAGAATAAGACAAATGTAGAAAAGACAAATCATTCAAGTGGCAAAGGGAAGGTGAGTTATTGCAGATGAGCGGCGTCACCTATTTTTCTCCAATTGGCATTTATGAGGGGACAAACTATAGTCTGTTTATAGGAAAGAGGCACGGCCATGCTCTTGCATTAATGTTTGAATGCCAAATTCAATTTTGGTGATTGTAAAGCATGGTTCCAATAGGCCTCTTCTGAAGGATGACATCAGTAACAGTGGCTTTCCTCTTCCCAAGGTTCATAATGCACATGGGCCACTTACAGAGAAGAGCGCCAAAATATTTCCTCAAAAATACCAATGTTCTCTTCCTCTTCCTATATATTGTAAACTTCTCTTTTGAGAAGGAATCCGCTCTCAGCCTTAAGGCAAACTCTAACCAAAAATCTCTTAGGCTTGTAAGGTAGAGCTCTGCAAAAATTTTACCTTGAATCAGAACCTAGCATTTTTACCTCCATTCTAAGTTTTGCATCTTTAGTATGTGTCTATGGATTTGATTTTGTGTTAAGTCATTTTCTTTTTGCTTTTGTAGAATGATTTCAGCACGTCTGGTGCATTTTTAAGTTTCTTTTTACAGGTCTGTCAGAAGTGTCCCTAGAGGAGTGTAGGTGAAGTGGATAGGCTACTGCAGTGTGTCCCAGAATGCCTCTAGTAGTTATTTCCTCCCTGTATCTCCAAGAACCCTTGACCCACAGAGGTAGAAGGTTCTCTCATGATGGATGAAGTGTATAGGCACTTTTTTTGGTGAAAAGTGTATGTTCGGACTTGAGTGAGTCACATTTTTTGGTGTATCACCTTTTCTTTTTTAGGCTTAGGCTTTGTTTTCAGCATCTCTCTCTCTTTTCATCACCCTCCCCCTTTTTTACATTTTGTTTGTTATCAGTACGAGAAACCAGGGCCTAAATGATACATCAGAGGGAGCTAGTCCTTATCTAGAAACTCTCCCCTCCAGCTTCATCAGTCCCACAAGTGAGAGGGGAGTTTCCATTGTTGCATGAAGAAGGCAACAACTCAACCTCCTACCAAGGGTGCAATCTTCTACATCAACAACAAGCATACAATGTGGAACCTACTCAAGGACTTTGAGGCCTTTAACATCCAATTTGTGCCAAGGGGACATAATAAACATGTTGACAAGCTCGCATCTATAGTGTCTCATTTTTATATCCCCATTGAACTGAAGAATACCAAGGTATAACAACATGTCGAAGTAGTGATAATACCATTGATTCCAACTAATGAATCTCATTGGTAGGTCTTTGAAAGTGATGATAAAATTACATGTTTCTTATAGTAAGAATTAGAGCTCTCCTCCCCCAACCAAGGAAAATTGTAGCATCAGTATGGGGAGAAGATTGTTCAATTAAATTATAATAAGATTCCTAAAGGACTAGTCACACTAGAGGGTCTCTTTCATGAAGGGGATCATATGAGGAAGGATAAATTAGTGATGTCAATGAATAAAGAAAACTATGAGAAATTTTTGATCTTTAAATATAAACTCCTCAAGATTGGAAAGGTAAAAACCAAAGCCAAAAGGCATACCTTAATAGAACTTTGTAAGGAATATGCAGATATATTTACTTGGCAATATAAAAACCTAAGAGGCTTTGATCCTAAATTAGCTCAACACACTATAGAACTAGAGGCTAATGCCAAACTTATCAGGTAGAAGCAAAGGCCCATAAACCCAAAATTATAAGATCTTATGAGGAAAAATATAAGTAAGTTGATTGAATCTAATATCATCTTTCCAATTAAGCACTCCTCATGGGTGGCTACCTAGTACTTGTCATGAAGAAAAATGGGAAAATTAGGTTGTGTGTGGACTTTAGGGATCTTAATAGGGTATCTTTAAAGGATCATTACCCTCCACCATCCATGGAGAAACTCCTCCAAATAGTTTTTAGTTTAAAATGTTTTTCTCTCTTAGATGGATATTCAGGTTATAATCAGGCGATAGTAAGGGAGAAAAATCAGTACAAGATCACCTTCACCACCAAGTAGGGCACATTTGCATACTATAAGATGGATTTTAGATTATCCAATGCTAGGGAAACCTTCCAAATAGCCATGGACATGGCCTTTAAAGGATTTATAAATTTAATGGTACTAGTCTACTTGGATGACATCATAGTCTTCTCCAAGAAATCTAGTGAACACATGGCCATCTAAGGGTGATCTTATAAGGATGCAAGGAGTATGGGATCTCTTTAAATCCCATACAATGTATGTTATTTATACATTAGGGTAAGCTATTGGGTCACATTGTTTCAAAAGAAATATTTTTGATCAACCCTAAAAGAGTAAGTGATATCTTATCCTTATCCTTTCCCAAGCATAAGAAAGGGATCTAGAGCTTCCTTGAGAAGATTAACTTTGTAAGAAGGTTCATACATGATTTTTCAAGCTAGGTCAAACCTATAACCAACATGATAAAGAATAGAAAAGTTTTTGATTGTTCAAATGAAGGCAAGGAAGATTTTGAGGCCATTAAGTAAGCCATTGCTTAGGTCCCCTCTCTCATAAACCCTTACTTCTCCAAGGTCTTCATCTTGTGCACCTTTGCTAATATTGACAACATATTAGCTATGCTAATGTAGAAGAATGGTGAATAAATGGAATATCTAATTACCTTTTTTAGTTAAGGGCTAGAGGGATATGAGGTGAGGTATACCTTCATTAAAAAATAAGTACTTATAGCCTTTAGAAATTTCAATAAGTTTAAACCAATGATCTCCAACAATAGGATTCATCTTATGGTCTCTCAGTCTAGAGTTAGGTATTTCTTTCTTAATAAAGATTTGAGTGAAAAAAAGCAATTTGGATCACCAAGGTCATATAATATGACGTGGAGATCAAAGTAACCAAATTTTTTAGAGGTAAGGGCTTATGCGAACACATGGTAGATGATCTCTAGGATGATAAGGAAGCTATTTTGGTGACCCAAAACAACTTGTAGGTAGGAATACCTCAACTTTCAAGGAGATGGATTAAAAATATGGTTAATTTCTTAACAAAAAGAGAATTCCCCTGAGGTTTAGATAGGGCCAAAATAAGGTACTTTAGGCTTCAATCCATACCTTATGTATTGGTGGTCACTATCTTTTTCAAAAAGGACCTCAATGGAGTACTCCTTAGGTGCATAGATGATGACCAAGTGACAAAACTCCTGGATCAATTTCATGATGGACCTATAGGAGGTCACTTTATACCAAGTACCACAAAAACAAAGATAATGAGTTTTTATTATTACTGGCCCAACCTTTTCAAATATGCTCACACATGGGTTAGAAAATGCTAGAAGTGTGCTCTCTTTGCATGAAAGTAGAAACTAGTAGCTCTACCACTCAACCCAATTCAGGGGGAGAAACCCTTCATGTAATGGGGTTTATAATTCAAGGGATTATTAATCCACCATAAAGTGTAAGACATAAATGGGTGATCAATTTAACTGACTACTTCACCAGGTGGGTGGAAGCCATTGCTTTGAATGAAGCTAATAAAGATATAGTTTTAGATTTTTATGATGGCATTGTGACCAGGTTTGGTGTCTGAGCCACCCTAATTTATGATAATGCATTGGCATTCCTTGGTTTAAAGATAAGTGAATGGGATCTCAAAATGGGAATCTACCTTAGCACCTCTTCCAACTATTATCCTCAAGGAAATGGATTAGCAGAGTCTACAAACAAGAATTTGCTAGGAATCATCAGGAGGATCATGGAAGAGAATCAAAAACCATGGCATAAAAAGCTAAGGATAGCCTTATGGGTTGATAGAGTGAATCCTAAGGTTATCTTTGGAAATTCTCCATATGTCTTTATATGTGAAAGGGAAACAATTTTTCCTATCTCCCTTGAACTACCTACATTAGAATTATCCCATCAACTAGAGTTAATGGAGGATGAGCCCATGAATGTGAGGATGATAGAGCTCATGGAGCTCAAAGAAGCTCAATACCTTAATATGAAAACACTAGAGTCTCATCAAGTTTAGGTCAAGAAATCCTTTGACAAAAGAGCTATATCAAGAAGTTTTAAGGGGACCTAGTCCTCAAATGGGATTCAAAAAAGGCCAAGCCATATAATCACACCAAGTTTGACAATTTGTGGAGTGGTCCTTATTTAATCCATGGATGTAATGAACATAACACTTTTCATCTTGCCTAAATAATGGAGAGGTATTACCCATTCTAGTCAATGGAATTAATTTCAAGCCTTGTTATTAGAATTATTGCATCTAATGTAATGTATTATACATATTAGAGTAGTTTTTTTGCTTTCCTTTAAATGCCTTCTACACATCTCTTTTCTATTGAGTGTTTCCCTTTAAGTGATTTGGGAACTTTTTTTTTCTATTTTATTTTGTTCTTGTTGCTTCATGAGAGGTTCTAGAAAAAGGGTAGTCTTGTACCAATTGTAACCCAGTTGGAAGAAAGACTGTGACTCTGTATGCCCAAAGGATCAGGTCAAGGCAACCATTATTTTTCATGGTAGGAATGTAACCCCATGATGTCACTAGAAATGTTGGCCAATCTTGGCCTACACATATAACTTTGTCCTAAAATATCAAGCATGAATTGAACTAAGATCATGCAACTCATAAAACTTTTGAAATACTTTAAGATTCACTTAAGGTGTAATTTTCCACTTTCAAAGGATAGGTCCAAAATTGAAAGAAACCCCATGAAGGTTTGAAAAGGCTTGGAGTAAGTGTGGAAATATAGGGGATCCATCTGGTTCTTCATTATGTTCATCTAGACATTTTGGTCTAATAGTAAAAACTATGAAGTAATAACTTTGCTAACATCACCATTTCCATGTATGGATGAATTAAAAAAGATTGGTCATATAGGTTTGTGAACTTTTATGTCAAATTTTTATACACCAAGTCTCAAGTCCTCTGTTAGAGCACATAAAAAGTTATGGAGACCTAAAGTTGGCCTCTCAGATAAATTACTTTGATTTCCCATACTTAGCCATTTCAAAGAAGTTTAAACAAGAGCCAAATGGGTGTTTTCATAAGACCATATCTCACACATATAACACTCTCAAGAAAAAGTGATCACATGGATTTATTCAGCTTGGTCCCTAGTTATTGTTCATTAAGTTTCAAGTTATATGATGAAGAGTGAAGAAAGATATGCTTGATCAAAGCTGGGCTCATAACCAATTTGAGTCCTTTTCTGTGACATGCATAAGTATGCCATGTAAAATAATTCAAGGGATCCCATTTTAACATTATAAAAATGCATTTAGAAATATCCTAGGACCAACAAATCAAAAGGGTTTATTTCTTGTAGTATAAAGATCATTTCCTAAAATTTTAGTGCCATAATGATTCGTACGCTTCAAGGTATGGACTTACAAAGTTTATCAGGGAAGGGGAATGTTTGTGTGAATATAATTTTAAAGCTCCAAAAAATAGTTGTTGGAATTATGGTGTGAATTTCATTGTACCAAGAAGATCTATGGTATGATCCAAGGTCAAATAGTCAGTGAATCTCAAGAACCAATAAGAAGTCAAGCTTAATGCAGTAAAGTCACAAGATCTATGGTCCACATTAAATTAAATATCAGATCCAATGGAGCAAGATGGAATCAACATGGGTCAATAATATTAGGCATTTCTATCACTAATGTAAATGATGACCAAACTAGGACATTTTGTATTAGGGTTGAATGAAATGGATTGTACTTGAATTGGTGAAAGTGTGGAATTGAGCTCAATTAAAAATCTAGATGTGGAAATTTATTGATCAGATGGGATTGGGCATTGAGAAAAGTGTTTATATATATAACTACAGGAAAACCAATATCCTTAGATTGGTTTTCATCTATAGTTAGTTTGTGTGATTAATGAATAAATCACTCTAAGCCATGTTATTAACAAAATTCTACTCAAAATATATGTGGCATGTCCCTAGAAAATTTTAAGATCTAAGGATTTTGTCCTCATAGTGAACTTGAGTGGGAGATGACATGGAAGATGGATGAGATCAAAGTAGTTAGAGCATTCATTCCTTAGAGGGTTTTCTTCATCAACTTAAATCATGGTACATCATCATGCAAAACAAACTATTGTCTTCTAGTGCCTCCTGCATGCCAATGAAAATATTCAAGATTAATGGGATTAATGCGAGGTAACTTGTCTATGATGGATTAGTATCGATCAAAGCAAATTAGGTGGAGTATTCACTGGGAAAAGGTGGTAGCACAAACAATTATCTTAGACATATTATGGATAGATTCATAACACTATATCTTCCCTCTCTATATATAATCCCTTTCTTTCCATTTTTAAGGGTTCTTATATTGGTAATTTTTTGAGAACATGCTCTCTCTCAGACTTTAGAATTAGACTCTTTCACTTTTGATTGACTCTCTCTTGATTCTGGAAGAGTAGAGACTTTCATTTTGATAAGGCTAGACCCTATCATAGTTGTATAAAAAACCTCTTAAAGAAATAAAGATTTTCCTTACCTATCTTACCTCTTTGAAATATGCTTAGTAAAGTATGTGTACTATTACATTGTGAAGGAGAGTCTTTCATGCCTTTGGTCCTTATTTCTTGCTGAGTGTATTGAATCTAGTTGCAAGTATAAGTTAGTGTTCTTTCTATCATTAATGTGATATCTTAGTGAGTCCTAGAACTCCTCTGTGCCTTTAATTATGACTTCCCTAAACCTAGCTTATGAAATACTAATGTAGCTAGCTAGTTTTGTGAGATTGTGTAAACTAATATTATCTTATGCTTCTTTAGTGTTTATTCCATGCGTGTTAGAGCCTGATTGGAATTTTGGTTCATCACCCTTTTAACCCTCTTAGGATCCCTTATCATCCCTTTATAACCCTTTTATTTATGAAAAATTAGTTTAGGTGAGCATCAAAGAGGAATCCGGCCTACTTCAGAGGTTCAAATCCACCATAGGTGACCTATAACTTGGGTTTGTCCCAATTTTATAGCCTAGTTAGGAGGATCCTAAATAACTCCTTCCAAGGGTGTTTATTAAGCCCCATAATAGTTACAATCATGTCTAAACCATCTCATATTACCCCTAGTCATTTCATCATCACATGTCATCATACTTGTCCTTGTCCCATTATCCTATCATCACCATCACATAATCCTACCCCATGCCACCTTGAGAAAATTGGTCTTAAATAATGAGTCAATCCTTCTATCCTTCATATCAGCTTATCCTCCTAATCCACTATCACTCAACACTTATTTAGATCTCATACCTAGTCAATATCATACTAATATCTTATCACATTATCAGTATCAATCTAGAAAATGCATCAATCATCAATCTAATAATCTTTAGTATAATCATTTTGCCTATTCATAACTAGCACCCATCTAATCGTCATCTTGCTAGTTTGAATCTAGGCACCCATAAAATCCTTAGTCCTTTTTCTATCTTGACAACTAGACATTGATGATAAGTCAATAACACCTATTACACTTGTTGTCCCCAAAAATATCACTCATTTCTAGGACAACATATAAACTATTTTGGTTCCGTAGACCAAAATAATCTCTTCTCTTCTCAAAATTTGTTTTGAACTTTAAAATTCCTCATTTTTCAAGCTTTTTTAGTAAAGGGACTAGTAGGTTCAAAGGGTTCAATGGCTTTAACAGGAGAGTTCAATCAAAAGAACAAGTTTCTAGCACTTAGGCATTTTTAGGAGTGGTTCAATGCCTTGGTTCAACCAAAAGGGTTCATCGACAAATTCTAAGCAAGGATTGAACCATTGAACCATTAAACCATTGAACCTTGAACCAAACAAGTTCAACGGGTTCAACGGGTTCAAAGGTTTAACATCGTTGGCAAGAGTTAAGCACTTTGTCTAAAGTTCAACAAGTTTAACCACTTCAAGGTTCAATGGCTTCAAACACTTAGTGAAAAACAAAGGCTTTGAACCATTGAACTGTTGAACCTTAAACCATTTTGGTTCAATAATTCAATGAGTTCAATGACAAAATGGTTTAATGCATTTGGTTTAAGAGATCAAAAGGACTTAGCCAAATAAAGAGAATGAATTGATTGAACCATTGACCCGTTGAACCAAAGTTAGTTCAATCAGTTGATTTAATTGGCAGGTTTAAGGGACTACCCCAAAGCCAAAGGCCAAGTGCCCTTGTGGAGGGTAGTGAGCAAAAGTGGACCAAGTCAGAATTCCTTCAAAAAAATGACTAAGTGAAAGAGGCTAAAAGAATTCCTTCAGAAAGGTTTTTCCATGGGAAAATGACCAAGACAAAAACCCTTTGGACATTTTGTCCGAAGGAATTCATCCGAGAAGAAAGTCCGAAGAAATTGAAGCCCGATCGAAAGAGGCTAAGGAAAGGAACTTTTACTTCAAAAAAAATGTCTAAAGGAATTCCTTCAAACTTTTTGTCTAAAGGAAAATCTCAAAGGAAAAATCTCGAAAGCCAAAGCCCGATGGGAAAAGACAAAGCAAAAGCCAAGGAAAATTTCCTTTGGACAAATTTTCTGAAGGAATTCCTTTAAACATTTTGTTCGAAGGAGATCAAGGACAAAACTCATCAAAGAAATAAAAGCCTGCTGAACGAAGTGAAGCCCGAAGGCTGACAAAAGGATCCTGAAGGGTAGGTACCCTTGTGGAGGGATCTCAGTGCCAACAAAAGAACCTTTATCAAAGATTTGAAGGGACACCTTCCCTTTGGGATGTTCCAAAAAGCTTCCAAAGACTTAGCCCAAAAAGGGTACAAAGAATGAACCATTGAACCGTTGAACCTTGCACTAGCAGGTTCAACAAGTTTAAAGGTTTAACCAGCTCGATGAAGATCAAAGGGCTTAGAAATAATACGAAAGCGATGGAATGAAAAATGACCCAATGAACTGATTGAACCTTGAACCAAAAGAGTTCAAAGTTTAATGGTTTAATAAGTTTAAATAGTTCAAAGACTGAACCAAGTAAAGGAAGAACATGGGTGATTCCAAAGACCAGTTCAAAGGATGGTTCAACCAGATAGAGAAAAGAAACGAATAAACAAATGTGTTGATTGAACTAGGGAACTGATAAAGGCAAAATGAACTGATGAACCAATGAACTTTCAACAGGTTCAAAGGTTCATGGTTCAAGATGGTTTAAGCAAAGAAGCAACCATTGACAACTCTAAGGATGTCAAATTTAATGTAATGGAATACCCGTTAATATTTGAATATGGCACAAAATTTGAAAATTAAACCAAACAACTGGCTAAAAAGAGAGCCCAAGAGCCCAAATTGCTATAGGGAAGAGAAGAAAAATGCAAAAATATCAAAAATATCTTCAATGGAGTTATTTTCAGTGGGTGAAATAGTGGATCAAGTGGTCATTTGAGCACACCAAATCAAGGATGTGGCCTATTTTTCTTCCATGAAGTAATGGCAAATTGGACAGCTGCACAGACATCAAAAAAAAGGACCAGACAACTCATGGTAAAGAGGAGACATATAAGATGGATGGGCACGCCATAGTTAAGGCAATACATTATTCAAGGCATGGCCCTCTAGATAAGACTGAGGGTGCATTGAAGGCATCGATTGCAGCATGGGCCATCCCATGGGAAAGAGCACCAAGCTTTGCTTGGTTGTTATACATTGTAATTTCTCTCAAGAGAAAAGGGGATCTTTTTCTTTTACAGAACTAAAACTCTGCCCAAATTGAAAGGATAATACTAAGACTTTGAGCTTAGATTGTTGTTCATATCATTTTATCTGAATTAGAAAGTAAGTTATTTATAGATTTTGTGTTGTTATAGCTAGTATCATTTTAGGATATTGTTCTTATGTCTATCTTCTGAATGTGTTCTTGTTTATTTAATTTGGCAAGCAGAACTAGTGGAAGTGATAAGGAAGATGTCCTGAAGTCAGCTACTTTTAGACTTTGTGCTATTATAGTTGTTTTTAGTGTGTGTTTTTAGTTTCTCTCTATTTTGAAGATTCTGGGATGACTTTGTGCCCCCATTATCTTTTATGTTTCACTCTTTGGGTAGTTGAGGTGGAGACTTTGTGTTCCATTTCATCCTGTTGGTTCCTACCCTTTGTTACTAGTTCTTTGTCACTACTTGAAAGAGCTCCTGCACCTTGCTACAAGATCACTTCTAAAAGAAGAGAAGTGCCTCCAATATTGTCACCAATATTTTCTCCTTTGTCTATGAACATCATCTATGAAAGAAGAGAGATGGATGGTGTATCCTACCTCTGAGTGTTATTTTCTACTTATTTATATAGTATATAGCTCTTGCATATTCATAGGGAACCTCCACTTAATGAGAGGAGAGATTTGTCCACCTCTGATCTAGTAAACCTACCCATTGGGCCAACCAATCTCCCTTGCTATGGATGATAAGACATATTTTTCTCATCAGTAAGCTAATTGACAAAATATTCACCCAACAATCTTTTTGGCAACTCTATTGGGGAGGGACAAGCAATTTAAAGCCTCAAGCTTCAAGCTGAAGTGAGACCAGTCCTTTTCCATTTTTGTTTCACAATCTGAAAACTTCATGCTATACTAGAAGCCAAAGAGTTCAAGGTGTTGTTGACCCCATCTTTGAGTGGTGTAGCAAGGAAATTTCAACTTATTCCCTCCCCAACTTCAAGTTCACCAATCCAAGAGTGTTCCTCCTACACATACCAGGTCACCAACACAAGGTAGAGCTACTTTTTTACTGTCAGTAGAGCGTTGCCCATCCATACTCCACCTAGATTTATTATCCCCCTTTTCCATAATCCCATCATGGCAGTTCAAGGCCCCTGGGGTAACTCATTTGGCACACTAAATCTTACTCCACCTCTACATGAACTTCCTCATAGCTCAAGGAAGAATTTCCCCAAATTCTTTGGTGATGGGAAAGTTCATCTAGATAAACACATCATAGCTTTTAGCATACTTGTGGTGTGATAAGCATGGAATTTAAGGATGTGATAGTCAGGCTTTTCATGGAAACACTACAAGGTGTTGCTATAGACTCATTTTACCATCTGCATGCTAGGTCAGTGACTGACTGGGACACACTCAAATCTAAATTTGAAGCTAGGTTCAAGCCTAAAAAATATGCACACACCTTGTTGGCTCAACTCACACAGATGAAGAAGGAACCTCATGAACCTATGAGGGATTTCATTGCAAAGTTTGACAAGCTGAGGAACTGAATTTTTGTAATTGCCCAGCCAACACCTAAAAACCTCAAATGCTTCTTCATCAACTCACAGCTGCCTGAAGTGAGTTTTTTGCTGAGACGTGTTGGCCACATAGACCTTGAGGCTACTCAAGACTTGGCAACTAAGGTAGAAAATGACCTTATCTTGGTAGGAAAGACAAGAAGAGATCTAAACAAAGGTAAATCTTCTTCATCCTTTAAATCTTCACCTATAACCACCACTGATCCAATGGTGCAGAAGCTATCAAATGAGTTACTGGCTCTCAGAAAGCAAATGACACAAGGGATGTCCTCTTTTCCTTCATATAGAGATGTACCAAGGATAATATTCCCAAATTAGTCATATGAAGGCAATGCTATCAAAAATCAATGGCAAGTGAATCATCTTCCTCCCCCATAGGGAAACCTTACCATTGAAGAACCTCTAACCAACTCAGTGGTTAGATATCTTGAAGTTGAATCAGATTTCTCATTCTAGCCTAAGTTGAATCATCAAGATGACACTAATATCCTCACTGAGGAAGAAGAAGAATTAGTTGGTGACTCCAACATTGGTTTCCTGAATTATCAGGATGAACCCAGAAGTGAAGGTAATGTAACTGAGGGATCATATGTTGTATTTATGTGGTCTAAGAATCAATCAACTCAGCCAACTGATAAGGAGAAAGTAGAGGAGCAACCTCAACCAGTAATCTCAATTGCTAAGTAGGGAACCACTCTTCCATTCCAGCCAAAGGACTCGGTGATTGCAAGAAAGGTAAGTACCTCAAACATCCCCGTGCCTTCTACTTCAAATTCATAGACCAATCCTTCCCCTTCTAAAAATCAAAAGGATGAACTCCCATCCTTTATAATTGGTTCATTTCAAACATTTGATATCATTGACCATATAAAGAAAACCAAAATTCAAATGTCTGAATTTGAATTTTTGCAGTCCAACCCTGAGAAATTAGATAAGTTGGTTCAATGTGTGAATAACTAAAACATCCCTTTAAGATAATCAATTCCTAAGATGACTCATGATTCCCTGAAGAATGCACCCACTAAGAAAAACCTTGTCATCACTCCTCCTGTTGCTCTTGGTAGGACTAAACCTTTCTATGTCTCATTGTTAATAAACGGTCACAAGCTGAGCAATTGTATCATTGATTCCAGAGCTTCAGACAATGTCATGCCTACCAAAGTGGCTAAATCCCTTGGCCTTACATTGACCAAGACATTTAGAAGATGTTTCTCCATGGAAAACAAACAAGTACCACTATTGGGACAAATCAATGATGCCTAATTTGCATTTGCAGCATTCCCAGACAAAAGAATCAAGATGACTATCTTGGTGGCCGACATCTCATCATATGGCATCCTTCTTGGGCAAAATTTATGTAAGGATGTTGGAGGTGAATTAAGCATGGACTTCTCTAAAGCGAGAATCCTAGTCAAAGGCATTATGCAAAGATTGCTTCCTAAAAAGGAAGCAAAATACGTGGTTACTCAGACATCAACACCTAAAGCTTAAATCTTATTTGGCATAGATGAATCTCCCCCACCAAATGAAGAAGAATCCAAAGAAAAAGTAATGTCTAATAAGGTATGGATTCTATAATTTGATGGCAGCTGCTCCTCTACCAGTTTAGGAGCCAAGATTATGTTGATATCTCCTCAAGGAGATATTTATCCTTCATCCTACAAATTATAGTTTAGCAATACCAATAATACAACTGAGTATGAATCGCTATTACTTGGATTGAGGGCTGCTCAAGACAAAGGCATCAAACTCATTCATGTTAAATGAGATGCTGAATTGGTGATTTTTTAGGTGAGAAACCTATATCAAAATAAAAATAAAAGATTACACTACTACCGTAATCTAGTCTGGGATCAGATTGAAAACTTTGATGCTTTCAACATCTTCGCCATACCAAGAGAATTTAATGACCGAGCTGATGCACTAGTCATTTCAGCAACTCTATTAGTTCATCACCAAGACTTCAAAGAAGATAATTACACTATTAAGCTGGTCTTTCAACCAAGTGTACCTAATAATGCTAGTCATTAGCAGGTGTTTAACAATGACAATAAAATAATTGCCTTTTTGGAACAAAAAGATATCTTTCAACAACTTCACTTTGAAGGTAATGAGCCTCAACAGCTTGAATCAGCTCCTAAATCAAGTTTAAGCATGGGTGAAGAGTTCCTATAGTTAAAAGGAATCAAAATTCCAAAAGACCTAGTTTCCCTTGAGAAGCTATTTGATAAGCATGATAGGTTCATCAAATAACAACAAATGGATTCAAGCTCCTCCCAAGAGTTTGATCAGGTAAATCTGGGTACCAAGGAAGATCCCAAGATGGTGAACATTGGGAAATGCTACACTCCTAAGGAGAGGTTCAAGTTCACTACTTTTTTCAGCCAGTACATGGACGTCTTAGCATACTCCTATGATGATTTGAAGTCACTCAGGCCTGATGAAATTTTCCATGACATTCTTCTCAAGGCTAACTCGGTGCCTTACAAGCAAAAATATAGGGAGTACAATCTAAAGATATCAGGTACTACTTTGGCTGAGATACAAAAATGTTAAATGCTAGAATATTTTTTCCAATCCATCATTCCACATGGATTGCAAACATAGTGCCTGTAAGAAAGAAGAATGGAAAAATTTGCCTCTGTGTGGATTTCAAGAACTTGAATCAGTCATCCATAAAGGATAACTATCCTTTGCCCATCATGGATCAAGTGCTTTAGACAGTGACTAGTTCAGAGATGTTATCAATGCTGGATGGCTTCTCAAAATACAATCAAGTTGAAGTTGGTGAAGCAAACCAGCATAAGCCTACGTTCACCACAACTTGGGGCACCTTCATGTACCAGAGAATGCCATTTGGCCTAATTAATGTGGGTGCCACTTTTCAAATAGCAATGGACCTTTCATTCAAAGATGAGATGGGTAAGTTCATTGTCATTTATCTTGATGACTTGACTGTCTTTTCTAAGCATTGCCTAGATCATGTGTGCCATTTGCAACAAGTGCTGGAATGCTTCCACCAGAATGACATTTCTCTTAACCCCAAGAAGTCTTATTTTTAGGTAACAGAAGGAAAACTTCTTAGACACATTGTGTCCAGAGAAGGCATAAATATTGACTCAAAAAGAGTCAAGTCTATTCAAGACCTTAACCTACCTACAATTGAGACTGCGGTTCACTCTTTCTTTGGAAAAGTGAAGTTTTTACTAAGGTTCATCCCTGAGTTTACTAAGAAGACTCATCATATTGTAAATATGATGAAGGAAAAGGCGAATTTCATCTATACTTAAGAAGGCAAATTGGCATTTCAAGATATTAAGGTAGTTATTGCCCACACTGTAGACACCAAAATCGTGTCGACTCCCCTGGTCATTCCCCGTCTTATTCTTCTTCGCCTATTTAACCCTTGTCGATCACTTGTTTCACCAACCTTGACCCTGGCAGCATGTAAAAATGAGCACAGAGCTAAAGCTAGACTCTATCCCCATTATGCATCTGCCGACGACGGTCTTTACCCGGCCAATGTCGCTGACGTCGGTCACCTATCGGCCGACGTCGGCAATCCTGCCGACGTCGGTCACCTTGCCGTTATCCGTTATCAGTTATCATTCAGTTTCCTGAAACGGTTGACGAACCGTCTCTGGAATCGTCTCTTGCCTTCATCAGCGTCTGCCAACCATTCGAGAGGCTGATCCCGAACGCTATTCAACCATTCGAAACGCTGATCAATCGAACCCGAGCAATCATTCAACCAACCTGCAAACTCTGACATCAATACTCTCGCGATTAACACTCCCAGCATCAACCAATCTGCATTCAATCCGGCACTGCACAGACAACTCCAACTATGGCTTTCATCGCATCTTCTGGCAGGTAAGTATTTATTCTGTTTGTTTTATTTCTTCCTTGGTTATTCTTTATCAGTTCTATCATCTCGATTCTTCAAACCACAGACCCAGCATCCCTCATTTACATCCCTGCCTCTGTCCAGACTAAAACCCCCAGACTCTCTTCAGACCCGACCTGACCTTGCCCAGACCCTGTCCCGACTCTCTCAGACCTTGCCCAGACCCTGTCCCGACTCTCTCAAACCCTACCCTGACCTTATCAAGACCCTGTCCTGACTCTGTCTAAACCTCATCCCGACCCTGTCAAGAACCTGTCCCGACTCTCCTAGACTCTCTGCAACTTGTCCAGAACCTGCCCCTACCGACGCCGGTCACTACCCCGACCGATGACGGCACCTAAACCGACGTCGGCACCTTCCCTAACCGACACCGGCACCTCAGAGACCGACGCCGGCGATTGTGCAGAACAGTGCTACATATCAGGTACGCACTTTTATTTTCTGTCATTTATTTCTGTCATTATTATCTACTTTCGTCCAATATTTTGCTTTTTTATCAGTGGGTTGATATCCTTCTAGGGAGTCTTCGTACTTCCGGGATTGGGCGTTCGCCTGACAGCCCACCATATCTTTGACTAACGTTTTTCCGTGTTTTAGCCTTTTCTTCGCAGGTGTCATTCCTCCACAGCCAAAGAGGAGAATCTTCCAACGTCTGATTTCGGTGCGCATGACTTTATCAGGTACTTCTAGCCTTGACCATTTATTTTAGTTTCTTATTTCTTCTTTGAATGTAGAAAGCAATTTTGCATAGAAACATTCTGGCACGCCCGGTGGGACCCTAGGTCCTCCTTGGGTTCTTTCTTTCTTTCGTTCATTTAGGTGCATTAGGTTTCTTCCTTTTTGCCTCCTTTCGTCTCTTCTTAAACGACATCATAAGCAGGACTAAAACGAACATTTCTTTCTTTCTTGCACTTCTAGACTAGCTAAAACTCATATTCTTCGACTCTTTCTCCATTCATCTTCATACGAACAAACATTTCAACTTGGACATTAAAACACTTTGCATTCATTTCTGTTTGCCTGCATCTTTTAGACCACACATAGTAACTTAATCCGCATATTGAATTAATCTAGATCACTTGATGTTACACGACCAAACCACCTGCACAAAACAAACATTTTAACTTACCTGAGACAAGGCCCGACTGGGATTTCATCCCCCAGCGGATACCTTACCCATCCCGGCGATCTTACTTGGATTTCATCACCAAGGGGAAAGCCCACTCCGTTCTCTGGCGGAGTCTAAACTCTAGGTGAGGTATATTTTGGCTAAGCGAGACCAGCTAACCACTGGAATCGTGAAGTGAGGGGAGCTTGCTCCTTAGCACCAGGCCACGTACCAGACCCTAACACAGACTTCTTGAGCACCATAACAAGACCCAAAACCATCCATAGACTGCTTCTTTTAGGACCCGACTCACAAAACCAACCTTCCACTACACACATTCTAAGGCATAAGCCACTATAATCCTAAAAATTTACTCTTAGGGTTTTAAGATCTGCTTGTGTCTTCATCTTTTTTTAGTTCTTATCTACTTGTTTGAGCTTGTGAGGACGTTCTTTCTTGCCTTGAATGGTTTTGACACGTAGTCAAACCAAGGCTCTTCTTGACCACGCTAGCCATCAATCACTGTCGCCTACCCCATCTATAAACAATCATATAATGGAGTTCTACTCGAAGACCGAAAGAATTCCTACTAGACTATCTCCAACCCAGACGCCTATCATCCCAGAAGGGGACCAAGATTTTGCAAGATTCTTGGACCTCAATACCGCAGCCCTCCAAAACTATCTCGTGAGAAACCCAATGCGGGACCTTTTGGGCGACGTGGCGACAACATCCACACCATTCGCCACCCAACCTTTTATGACTCAACCTTTCGCCTCAACTATTAACCCAACCATGGCCAATACGCAAAGTTCGGCCTCCTCATCTATTTTTAGACCAACCTCCACTGGGGTTTCGTTACCCCCTCAACCACCTGCAATTCAACCAAGTTCTACATTATACCAGAACTTGATTGTCTCGACCCCACACACTCTTGTGCCTATATATGCAGGAGTGCCTACCTCGCCCTTTGTCAATGCCGTCACACAACCTCCTTTGGCGGTATCTAGTTAGCCTATGCCTTCTACCTTCATAACCCAACCACCCTTAACCTCTATTTCTGCCCTTACGACTAGTCATCCGTACATTGTACAACCGGCTATGTCGCACGCCTCCTCTAGCCTCTTCCAAGCGCCTTACAACCTAGGGGGCGCTCAACCCGCCAATCCGTCAGCAGACGTCATCAAGATGCTGATGGATAAAATGTCCAGTCTCGAAGCTTCTATCTCCGGTTCAAGTAATGTCTCTTTATATGACCAGATTTACAACGAGCCCATCCACCCTTCTGTCCCTATCCGACCATACCCTAACCATTGGGAACTTCCTAAATTCACTCACTTTCAGAGTAAGGAAGACCCACAACAACATCTATGGGCATTTAGACATGCCTGTTATCTTATTGCCCACGACAATGCGTTACTTCTACGCACGTTCCCTATGTCACTTTCTGGCCCTGCCCTTGACTGGTATAGTTCTCTTGCCAGACATTCTATCTTTTCATTCATTCAACTCGCCCAACTATTCGTTGACCATTTCTCAATCAATATCACTAAACAAGTTTCGATCACAGACCTTTACTCTATTAGGCAATTTGACGACGAATCCATAGCCAATTTTGTCGCCCGTTGGAGAAGCTTGATTAATCAGCTCTCCTTCTCCTTGCCTCAACCCGAGCTCATTGAGCTCTTTTCCCGAGCATGTGTCAGTCACATCTCATCCACCTTGCGGGTTCAAACATTCCACACTTTCGACGAGGCCTTCACCATGGCCCGAAAGCTTGAACTCCGCGCCATTGAAGAAGATAAGGTCAAATTGTGTAACACTAACACAAGAACTAATGACCATTCTTCTTCCAGACCTTCTTCTGCCCACTCTCAATCCAAGGAGTTGGCAAACACTGTCATCTTTAGACCATCATCTTCAACAATAACCAACCGATCATCATCTTCAACATTAGACTACATCAATAAACATTTTCAACGTCAATCCATACAGCGTCAATTCACTCCAATTGGGGAGTCATATGCCTCTGTTTTGGATAAACTCGTCAAGCAGGGGGTCCTCAATCTCCCTCCAATCCGACCACATCAATTCGACCCCTCAACACCTATCCCTGCATGGTACAGGGAAAACCACTTTTGCAACTATCACCGTGTCAAAGGCCATGACACGGATCACTGTCAAACTTTCAAAAACATCGTCCAGGACATGCTCGACAAGGGGGATCTCATCTTGGATAACTCGAATGCACCGCCTAACCAAAACCTTGACATCTTCAAGCAACCCTTTCCTAATCATCCGCCTACTCAAAACAACGTCCAGACTTCGACCAATGACCCTCAAGACCATGATATACACACGGTCGACACTATCTTTTCTCTTATCCCTGACCAACCTTTTTCACAGGTGGAAGACCTTTCTTCCCCTATACCTCCTCCACATGGCGAAGAACTTTCTTCTCCCACTTGTCCTCCATCGACTTCTCCCATATTGGAGGATGCTTTGACCACATCAACACCAGCTGCCTCGCCTTCATCCTTATTATCATCCATAGACGATCATACCTTTTTGACTCCCCAACCACACACAGAAGCCATGACTACTCCGGTGCTCTTTCCTCTTAAAGAGCCCACACCTTCAATCCCTTCTCCATCGAGAGAAAAACCGTCCACATCTAAGTCCAAACCTGCGCAGGCGTCCATCATGCCCAAAAAGACTAAACCTCTTGGTGTTCGCCCCACATCTAATCTCACCTCGCACAAAGGTGGCCCTCAACCCAAACCAAAGAAGGCTACTAAACCACGCCGGAGGCCTCCTCCCCTATCTTCGTCATTACCTTCAATCTTGGGCCCACATCCGTCTACTTTACTCGGAGTGCTTCCCACTCCCATACTTCACAGAGGTAAGTCACCTCCATTATTCTATCAACCCGTCAGACTTATACCTCCTTCAAACCATCGACCAACACCTCCTTCGCCTCCCAAACCAATGTCACCAACCCTCTCTGCAATAAAACATCTCGACCCGTTAGCAGGTTCATATGCCTTGCTCTTACGTCAATTGTTGCAGTCCTCTCGTCTCAATCTCCCGCCTCTTAGACCATATCACTCTCTCGGACCAAAACCACCATGGTTCGATGACACTTGCATTTGTGCATATCATCGCACGCCTGGGCACGACACGGAGCATTGTCATGCCCTCAAGGTCATTGTTCACCAATGTCTGGGGAATGACACCTCTCTTCTCGACCACGTTATCAACAAATCTTCAACACCACCCCACTCATCAACTCTTGGATCAAAACCATCTTGGTTCGACAACTCTAAATTCTGTCATTATCATCACACTCTGGGACATGACACCGAGCGTTGTTGCGCTCTTAAAGCTATCATTCGTCACCAACGGAAAAGGGATTCCCTTCTCATCAAGGATCCTCTTGACCACCCCTTTGACAAATCATCCACACCGACCCATACCTCTCCAACCTCGTCATCTAAATCGGGATCTCCACGACAGACTAAGGTCCCTTCGCTGCCTTTAACCCCTTTATTCAACATCAACACAGTCCATCTGACCACTAAACCTCAATCAACCTTAACTAATCCGTCAAACATTCTCCCTAGCCGCTGGGGGAATTCAACCTTCATCCAAACTTTGACTAATTTTTCAACACAGTCTCGACCACATATCAATCACTCTTTCAACTTAACCTCAACCAGACCAGCAACCAAACATTTAACCCGACCTCAACCAAACATTCGACCCAACCAAAGACCAAATACCAACCAATCAACCCTCGACCAACCATTGACCAATTATCAAATGACCAAATCTCAACCAAACATTGACCAATCTTTTTATCAAAACATTCAACCTTTTTCAATCAATCAACAACCATATCAACCAACTTCACATTCACTCATCAATCAACACCTGACCAATCTGGAAAGAGGCAAATGGGGCAAGTTTGCTCCTAATTGGCTCGAACCTTTTATTATCACGCATAAGTATGGACCAGGGACTTATCAGACCCTTGAGCCTCTTAATGCGTTGCATCTGCGACCGTTCTACTGCTAGTCGAGTATTTGTCCACTTGACACTTAACTTGAGCTCGTCCCTTGAGCAATCCCCGTTCCTCTTCATCCTACTTCCTTTTAACCCTATTCCTCTTAACAATTCCTATAACCCTTTTATGATGTATGGATGCTTTGTCCTAATAAAAGGGAGTCCTTGACCTTCTACAATCTTGTCCATGACTCACATTTCTATAAAATCAAAAATCAAGATGTCAAAACATATCCATGGTCACTATATCAATATCAAAATCAAAAAAACAGACTACTCCCTCAAAGGACAGCTGTACTATCATTGTTGTAATTAATAGACTGCTCCCTCGAAGGACAGCTACTCAAAAGCCTTTATATTAAACAAAAATCTAGACCACTCCCTCGAAGGATGGCTATGACTACTCTGGCAATAAACAACACTATTTTAGAAGCTTTCCGCATTGATCAGCTTCAAAACCTGACCACCAAGCAAATGACATCTCTATGCAGGCGTCCCTCATTGATCAGTCTGCACAAAAAAAAAAAAAAAAGAGAGTCATGGACTTGACTTATAGTTGTCTCAGGGTCTCCTATAAAAAGGGGCATAGTTATCTCTGCTCTTAAAACGGGTTACCCTCTTTCCTCCTCCTATCACCTGCTCAAGGGACTTCGAGCTCACTTTACTGTTTAAGTGATTCGATTATCGCTCTAACATAACTATGGTCAACGACGTCACGCATGAATGGGGCTCTTGGTTCTCATAACCCCTATCTATGCTATCTTTTTGGTCTTTGTCAATGAAAGAGCAATATGCTTTTCACTTCTTCTGCACTTTGGTCACATTCACCCTCATCACTTGTCAATCAACTTAGCTCAACTCTCTTTTCAGACCATCAACATGACCTAGCCTATTCACCCTAGTTTCTATGGACACCAATACACATGGAAACTATCGACCCGCCGCAATTTATGTTCAGCATAAACCAATACTTGCTGAAGCATAAATAGACCTCAATTCATTTTTAGCATACATCCATCACGAATATGGAATATTGCTAGGGATGAAAAACCCCTCAACCAATGTTGCAGAATACACCATTTGGAAAAGGCTGCAACATCTTTTTTTCTTTTTTTTTTCCTCATCATTTCATCATAACCATGACCAATCTATCAACCATTTTAACCACCTGTCTACCACTTGGACCCTTTGTCTGAACTACATTGGTCTGAGGCCCTTCCACCAGGGCTATGTAGGCAGCACTCAGATGACACGACTGTCTTCTGGGGTTAGCTCGACCATTCTCATTTGTTCGTCTCTCTGATGGACAAACCTTCTTGCCTTCTTTTAACCATAACCTTGCCCTTCACCACGACCCATTTCCATCCCTTTGACCCTTCCTCCCTTTTAGGGAGAACTACATCGGCCTGAGGCCCTATCACCAGGGCTATGTAGGCAGCACTCAGTTGACATGGGGTCTTCTGGGGTTAGCTCAGCCGCATCCTTTCATCCATTCATCCATCCCTCGACCACCAACCATTGGAGATCATGCCTATCTCCTCCGACCTCGACCACTTCCAAGACATTGTTGCCTTGGTTGTTTTTGCATGTATGCTACCTCATGACTGGTTAGCAGACTTGTGTGCAGACCTTTTTGGACCCTCACAAGTATAGGATCGCAAGCTGGTTGATCCACACTACTTGTGACTTTTTCGTGTTTTTAGGAGCACTTCCTGAGCCCGGGATACCTGGAACGCGACAACCCATTTGGAGCTTCAGCTTAGATTGAGTGACCCGATCAACAGACGACTAAATGCTGGGGCCCAGTTACTTCAATTTTGGCACTCCTCGACCCTTGACCTGTGACACTTTGGCCTGACCTTCTCGTGCAATGGTATGCGCGCAATCACGACTTTTGCAGCGTTCACCCTCACCCCTTTTTCATCCGCTCTTTGTCAAATCTGCACCCGATTCCCGGTTCCCTTCCCTCGACTCCTGCTTTGAGGGGGAATACCTTATCCATACTCGGGGCATTCCGCTTCCTATTTTTGTCTTGCAGTTCATTCGAACAACCAACAAGACGAAATCAACCTTATCCCTCACCTGGGGCACTCACTCCTATTTTTGTCTTACAGTTCATCCAGAACAACCAACAAGACAAAAAGGGGCAAATGTAGACACTGAAATTGTGTCGACTCCCTTGGTCATTCCCCATCTTATTCTTCTTCGCCTATTTAACCCTTGTCGATCACTTGTTTCACCAACCTTGACCCTGGCAGCATGTAAAAATGAGCACAGAGCTAAAGCTAGACTCTATCCCCATTATGCATCTGCCGACGACGGTCTTTACCCGGCCGATGTCGCCGACGTCGGTCACTTATCGGCCGATGTCGGCAATCCTGCCGACGTCAGTTACCTTGCCATTATCCGTTATCAGTTATCATTTGGTTTCCCGAAACGGTTGACAAACCGTCTCTGGAACCGTCTCTTGCCTTCATCAGCATCTGCCAACCATTCGAGAGGCTGATCTCGAATGCTATTCAACCATTCAAAACGCTGATCTATCGAACCCGAGCAATCATTCAACCAACCTACGAACTCCGACATCAATACTCTCGCGATCAACACTCCCGACATCAACCAATCTGCATTCAATCTGGCACTGCATAGACAACTCCAACTATGGCTTTCATCGCGTCTTCTGGCAGGTAAGTATTTATTCTATTTGTTTTATTTCTTCCTTGGTTATTCTTTATCAGTTCTATCATCCCGATTCTTCAAACCACAGACCCAGCATCCCTCGTTTACATCCCTGCCTCTGTCTAGACTAAAACCCCCAGACTCTCTTCAGACCCGACCTGACCTTGCCCAGACCCTGTCCCGACTCTCTCAGACCTTGCCCAGACCCTGTCCCGACTCTCTCAAACCCTACCCTGACCTTATCAAGACCCTGTCCTGACTCTGTCTAAACCTCGTCCCGACCCTGTCAAGAACCTGTCCCGACTCTCCTAGACTCTCTGCAACTTGTCCAGAACCTGCCCCTACCGACGCCGGTCACTACCCCGACCGACGACGGCACCTAAATCGACGTCGGCACCTTCCCTAACCGACGCCGGCACCTCAGAGACTGACGCTGGTGACTGTGCAGAACAGTGCTGCATATCAGGTATGCACTTTTATTTTCTGTCATTTATTTCTGTCATTATTATCTACTTTCGTCCAATATTCTGCTTTTTTATCAGTGGGTTGATATCCTTCTAGGGAGTCTTCATACTTCCGGGATCGGGCGTTCGCCTGACAGCCCACCATATCTTTGACTAACATTTTTCTGTGTTTTAGCCTTTTCTTCGCAGGTGTCATTCCTCCACAGCCAAAGAGGAGAATCTTCCAACGTCTGATTTCGGTGCGCACGACTTTATCAGGTACTTATAGCCTTGACCATTTCTTTTAGTTTCTTATTTCTTCTTTGAATGTAGAAAGCAATTTTGCATAGAAACACACACCCCAATTCCAGTATGTCCAAATTATAATAAGGATTTCACCATGTATAGTTATGCTTCTAAGCACACACTTTCAGCAAGTTTGGTTCAATAGAACCAAGAAGGTGTGGAATATCCTATTTATTTCATGATTTTTCCTCTTAAAGCTCATGAGCTGAAGTACTCAAATATGGAGAAGCATGCCTATGCAGTGGTAAAGGCAGTGAAGCATTTCCGCTTCTACATCCTAAATTCACATGTTACTGCCTTGGTTCCTGATACTACGATTAAATCCATATTAACTTAGTAAGAGTTTGGGACAAAAAGAGGTAATTAGATTGAAAAAATCCAAGAGTTTGATCTACTCATCAAACTAATGAATCTGGTGTAGGGAAAAGGCCTATGCCAATTGATTGTCGATAACAAGCCAAAACAAACAGAGCATTTAGAATTAGAAGAAGAAGACATGCCAACGGTCCACTTTATCTCCACCATGAATGAGTGGCATTCAGGTATTGTTCATTTCCTTACTTATAGTGAGTGTCCTGCTCACCTATCTTATAAAGAAAGTAAGACTATCAAGTTGAAAGCTGTCAATTTTGTCTTCTGGCACAATGGCCTATATAAGAGAAGCCTGGATGGAGTGTTCCTTCATTGCGTTGACAAGGAGTAGAAAAGCAAAATTTTGAAGTCCTTCCACAATTTGGCCTATGGAGGACATTTCTCTACTCCTGTAATTTCCCATAAAATTTTGTGGGCCAGTTATTACTGGCCAACTCTCTTTCAAGATGCATACAAGTGGGTAAGGAAATGTGAACCATGCCAGCAGTTTGTTGGAAGACCCAAGTTAGTTTCCTTGTCTCTCAGGCTAGTGGTGATAAAAGATTCATTTTAGCAATGGGGAATTGATTTTATTGGTGCTATAAACCCATCTTCAAGTGTTGGACATGACTATGTCCTCACAGCCACAAACTACTTCACCAAGTGGGTAGAAGCTATCCCGACCAAGCATGCTACTTCAAAAGTAGCATGCAATTTCTTCAAGGAGAACATCATTTCTAAGTTTGGGGTCCCAATCAAGATTTTCATAGACAACACAACTTGTTTCACTTTCTAGGAGATTACTCAGTTCTATTTTTACTATGGGATCACCCTCTCTCATTCTTCTAATTACTTTCCATAAGCGAATGGACAAGTTGAATCAAGTAACAAGAACCTAGTGACTATCATCAAGAATCTAGTGGATGACAACCAAAATACATGACATAAAGCATTGGTTGATGCTTTGTGGGTAGATAGAATTACACCAAAAAGGGCAATTGGTATGTCTCCCTTCTAACTTCTTTATGGGCTCAATGCTGAAATACCAATCACCCTAGAATTGTCAGCATTGAAATTAGCTAAGACAATCGAAGATCAGACATATAAAAGCTCTATTGATAAGAAGACCATGTGCCTAAATGAGCTGGATGAACAGATAACTATGGTGGTGGACTGAATTGTTGCCCATCAAAGTCTAGTGAAAAGGCTCTTTGACTAGAAAGCAAAGGACCATGATTTCTAGATTGGAGATCAAGTCCTGCTGTGGGACAAGAGAAGAGAACCAAAATGGATGCATGGGAAGTTTGATTCCCTTTGGAGAGGCCCATTTATTATCCATCAACTTAATGGTGAAAATAACTTCTTGCTGAAGTATCAAGATGGCACGCTCTTTTCTCTACCTCATAATGGGCACCATCTGAAGCACTTCAACTCTTGAAGTATTAGATAAGTTCACCTGTACATATGCATATTTTTATAGTCTTTGTTTCTGCTTTGTGTTGTTTATTTTCATTTTTTGGAGCCTTTCTTTTTGAGTAGCATGACTCCATATCCCAATGGCATACTTCAAAGGCACTAGAGATTCTAGTTTCTACTCCCCTCAGCTATTCCAAGTTTTCAACTGAAGGAAGTTCCCCAATTGGAGCCAGCTATTATTTCCAAAAATATCACTCATTTCTAGGACAAAATATGAACTATTTTGGTTCAGCAAACCAAAATAATCTCTTCTCTTCTCAAAATTTATTCTGAGCTTTCAAATTCCTCATTTTTCAAGTTTTTTTAGTAAAGGGACTAGTAGGTTCAAAGGGTTCAATGGCTTTAACAGGCGAGTTCAATCAAAAGAACAAGTTTACAACACTTAGGCATTTTTAGGAGTGGTTCAATGCCTTGGTTCAACCAAAAGGGTTCATCAGCAAGCTTCTAAGCAAGGATTGAACCATTAAACCATTGAACTGTTGAACCTTGAACCAAACAGGTTCAATAGGTTCAACGGGTTCAAAGGTTCAACATCGTCGGCAAGAGTTAACCACTTTGTCTAAAGTTCAACAAGTTCAAATACTTCAAGGTTTAATATCTTCAAACACTTAGTAAAAAACAAGGGCTTTAAACCATTAAACCATTGAACCTTGAACCATTTTGGTTCAATGGGTTCAACGACCAAAAGGTTCAATGCATTTGGTTCAAGAAATCAAAAGGATTTAGCCAAATAAAGAGAATGAACCGATTGAACCATTGAACCAAAGTCAGTTCAATCATCAAGTTTAAGGCTACTACCCCAAAGCCAAAGGCCAAGTGCCCTTGCGAAGGGCAGTGAGCACAAGCAGACCAAGTCAAAATTCCTTCAGAAAAATGACTAAGTGAAAGAGGCCGAAGAATTCCTTCGGAAAGGTTTTTTCACGGGAAAATGACCAAGGAAAAAATCCTTTGGACATTTTGTCTAAAGGAATTTACCTAGGAAGGAAGCCTGAAGAAATTGAAGCCCGATCGAAAGAGGCTAAGGAAAGGAACTTTTCCTTCAGACAAAATGTCCAAAGGAAAAGCCTAAAGGAAAAAGTCTGAAAGCCAAAGCCCTATGGGAAAAGACAAAGCCAAAGCCAAGGAAGATTTCCTTCAGACAAATTATCTGAAGGAATTCCTTCAGACATTTTATCTGAAGGAGATCAAGGATAAAGCCCGTCGAAGAAATAAAAGCCCGCCGAAGGAAGTAAAGCCTGAAGGCTACTCAAAGGATCCCGAAGGGTAGGTACCCTTGTGAAGGGCTTTCAGTGCCAACAAAAGTACCTTTCTCCAAGATCTAAAGGGATACCTTCCCTTTGAGACATTCCAAAAAGCTTCCAAAGACTTAGCCAAAATAGGCTACAAAGAATGAACTATTGAACCATTGAACCTTGAACCAGCAGGTTCAACGAGTTCAAAGGGTTCAACTAGCTCAATGAAGATCAAAGGGCTTAGAAAGAACAAGAAAGAGATGTAATGAAAAATGACCCAATGAACCGATTGAACCTTGAACCAAAAGAATTCAAAGTTTAATGGTTCAACAAGTTCAAATGGTTCAAAGACTGATCCAAGTAAAGGAAGAACATGGGTGATTCCAGAGACTAGTTCAAAGCATGGTTCAACCAGACAGAGCAAAGAAATGAATAAACAAAGGTGGCGATTGAACTAGGGGACTAATAAAGGTAGAATGAACCGATGAACCAATGAACTATCAATAGGTTTAAAGGTTCATGGTTCAATATGGTTTAAGAAAAGAAGCAACCATTGACGGCCTCGAGGATGTCAAATTTAATGTAATAGAATACCTGTTAATATTTCAATATGGCATGAAATTTGAAAATTAAACCAAAAAACTAGTTGAAAAGAGACCCTGAGAGCCCAAATTGCTAGAGGGAAGAAGAGAACAATGTAAAAAGATCAAAAATATCTTCAAGGGAGTAATTTCTAGTAGGTGAAACAGTGGATCAAGTGGTCATCTAAGCATACCAAATCAAGGACGCGGCCTATTTTCTTCCATGAAGTAATGGCAAATTAGGCAGCTGCACAGGCATAAAAAAAAGGACCAAACAACTCATGGTAATGAGGAGACATATAAGATGGATGGGCATGCCATAGTTAAGGCAATACACTATTCCTAGCATGGCCCTCTAGATAGGACTGAGGGCACATTGAAGGCATCGACTGTAGCATGGGCCGTCCCATGGGAAAGAGTGCCAAGCTTTACTTGGTTTCTATACATTGTAATTTATCTCAAGAGAAAAGGGGATATTTTTCTTTTATATAAGTGAAACTCTACTCAAATTGAAAGGATAATACTGAGACTTTGAGTTTAGATTGTTGTTCATATCATTCTATTTGAATGAGAAAGCAAGTTATTTGTAGACTTTGTGTTGTTATAGCTGGTATCATTTTAGGAGATTGTTCTTATGTCTATCTTTTGAATGTGTTCTTGTTTATTTAATTTGGCAAGTAGAACCAGTGGAAGTGATAAGGAATATGTCTTGAAGTCAGTGACTTTCAGACTTTGTGCTATTATAGTTATTTTCAGTGTGTGTTTTTAGTTTTTCTCTGTGTTGAGGATTCTGAGATGACTTTGTGCTCCCATTATATTTTTTGTTTCACTCTTTGGGTAGTTGAGGTGGAGACTTTGTGTTCCATTTTATCCTATTGGTTCCTACCCTTTGTTATCAGTTCTTTTTCACTACCTAAAATAACTCATGCACCTTGCTACAAGATCACTTCTGAAAGAAGAGAAGTGCCTCCAGTATTGTCACCAAGATTTTCTCCTTTATCTGTGAACATCATCTCTAAAAGAAGAGATATGGATGGTGTATCCTACCCCTAAGTGTTATTTTCTGCTTATTTATATAGTATATAGCTCTTGCATATTCATAGGGAACCTCCCCTTGATGAGAGGAGAGATTTGTCCACCTCTAATGTAGTAAACCTGCACATTGGGCTGACCAATCTCCTTTGTTGTGGATGATAAGACCTATTTTTCTCATTAGTTAGTTGATTGACAAAATATTCACCCAACAGTCTTTTTGGCAACTCCGCTAGGGAAGGACAAGTAGTTTGAAGCCTCAAGCTTCAAGCTGAAGCAAGACCAATCCTTTTCTATTTTTTTTTCACAATCTAGCAACTTCACGCTATACCAAAAGCTAGAGAGTTCAAAGTGTTTTTGACCCTATCTTTAAGTTGGTGTAGTAAGGAAATTTTGACTTATTCCCTCCCCAACTTCAAGTTCACCGATCTAGGAGTGTTCCTCCTACCCATACCAAGTCACCAACACAAGGTAGAGCTACTTTTTCTACTATCAGTAGAGTGTTTCCCATCCATACTCCACCCAAATTCATTAACCCCCTTTTCCATAATCCCATCATGGTAGTTCAAGGCCCCTGGGGTAGCTCATTTGGCCCACTAAATCTTACTCCACCTCTACATGAGCTTCCACGCAGCTCAAGGAAGAATTTCCCCAAATTATTTGGTGATGGAAAAGTTCATCTTGATGAACACATCATAGCTTTCAACATAGATTGTGGTGTGATAGGTGTGGAATTCGAGGATGTGGTAGTCAGGCTTTTCATGGAAACACTATAAGGTTCTACTATAGATTGGTTCTACCATATGCAGGGTAGGTCAGTGATTGACTAGGACACACTCAAAGTTAAATTTGAAGCTAGGTTTGAGCCTACAAAAGATGCACATGCCTTACTGGCTCAACTCACATAGATGAAGAAGGAACCTCATGAACCTATGAGGGATTTCATTGCAAAGTTTGACAAGCTGAGGAACTGAATTCTTAGAAATGCCCAACCAACACCTGAAAACCTCAAATGTTCTTCATCAACTCACAGCCACCTATAGTGAGTTTTCTACTAAGATGTGTTGGCCACATAGACCTTGAGGCTGCTCAAGACTTGGCAACTGAGGTAGAAGATGACCTTATCTTGGCAGGAAAGATAAGGAGAGATCTAAATAGAGGTAAATATTCTTCATCCTCTGATTACTCACCTACAACCACCACTGAACCAATGGTGTAGAAGCTAGCAAATGAGTTGTTGGCTCTTAGAAAGCAAACGACACAAGGGATGTCCTCTGCTCCTTCATACAGAGATGTACTGAGGAAAACATTCCCAAATCAGTCATATCAAGGCAATGCTACCATAAATCAAGGGCAAGTGAATCATCTACCTCCCCCACTAGGAAACCTTGCCATTGAAGCACCTCCAACTAACTCAGTGATTAGATATCTTGAAGTTGAATCAGATTTGTCATTCTAGCCTGAGTTGAATCATAAAGATGATGCTAATATCTTCACTAAATAAGAAGAAGAATTAGCTGGTGACTCTAATATTGGTTTCCTAAATAAAACTCCTACCGTGAGGTGGGAGGAGGATGCTGTGAGGTAGATGGAGGTCGCTGTGCTGACCAAAAACCTTGATCTGCGCAGGGAGATGTTTTCATCAGAGATACCTATATGCCATGGCGGTGAGAATGATCTTGCGGCTGATGGGGTGATTGGTTTGGATGGTGATGTTGGGTTAAAGTAGCAGTGAGGCTTAGTTGCATTACATTACGATGAACCCTAGCCTTGTGCCACTGAGGTTTTAAATGAGGGGAGCACAGGGGAAGGGAGCGTGGATGCGGATGTGGATACGGCCCTACTGTATCCCTTTCCTCTATGGTTGTTTCCTCGATCAATGGAGACCTGTTCTCAGCCTGAGGACGGTGGGTTCCATGGTGTTGGGGCACGGTGCCTAAAGATCTTTTTTATTGCATGGATCTCTTCTTGCCTTGGATTTCTATTTTACGGCTGTTGCGCTGACCATTACCCTATTCTGAGTGGATCTATGTTTGTTTATTGGAGATATTTGTTATGCCATGGTGGCGAGGTGGTGATCTTTGTAGATATTGGGGTGGATGGGTTGGGCAGTGGAGGTGACAGGTCTGGGGGTTAGTTTTTTAGGGGGAAACCCCTGTGGGAGGGCTGCACAAAGTGTCATTTTGTGGCTGTTCATGTTTTTTAGGGTTTGATGGATCAAACTCAGGTTTGACCATCACTATTGTTGGATCTGATGGTGTTTTTATTTTTCTTGGTGATAAAGAACATAAGATTCTGGGTTTTTTGTCATAGCTTATGCTTGCTGCTATTGTTATATTTTTTTAGCATGGGTTCAGGTTGTTAAACCTAGTCTTGTTGAGGTTTCAGGTCCTTGTAAAACCTGGTCTTGTTACTATTTTTTAGTGGGTTTGCCTTCCTTGGTGGTTTGTAATGTTTTATCTTTCTTAATCTGTACAGGGTTTTGGGGCCCCTTTAAAACCTATTTTTACCTTAATCTAAAACATTGGTTTCCTAAATTATTAAGATGAACCCAAAAGCAAAGTTAATGCAATTGAGGGATCATATGCTATATTCACCTAGTCCAAGAATCAATCAACTCAACCAACTGATAAGGAGAAATTAGAGGAGTGACCTCAACTAGCAATCTCATTTGCTAAGTGGGGAACCACTCTCGTATTCCAACCAAAGGACTCGGTGATTGCAAGAAAGGTAAGTACCTCAAACATCTCTGCACCTTCTACTTCAAATTCATAGACCAATCCTTCCCTTTCTAAAATCCAAAAGGATGAACTCCCATCCTCTATAACTGGTTCATTTCAAACATTTGATATCATTGACCATATAAAGAAAACCAAAATTCAAATGTCTAAATTTGAATTTTTGTAGTTTAACCCCGAGAAATTAGATAAGTTGGTTCAATGTGTGAAGAACTAAAACGTCCCTTTAGGATAAGAAATTCCAAAGATGACTCATGATTCCCCCAAGAATGCACCCACCAGGAACAACCTTGTCATTACTCCTCCTACTACTCCTCGTAGGACTAAACCTTTCTATGTCTCATTGATAATAAACGGTCACAAGTTGAGCAATTGCATCATTGATTCCAGAGCTTCAGACAATGCCATGCCTACCAAAGTGGCTAAATCCATTGGCCTTACATTGACCAAGACATTTAGAAGATGTTTCTCCATGGAAAACAAACAAGTACCACTACTGGGACAAATCAAAGACACCTAATTTGTATTTGCAGCATTCCCAGGCAAAAGAATCAAGATGACTATCTTGGTGGCCAATGTCCTAGCATCATATGGCATCCTTCTTGGGCAAAATTTTTGTAAGGATGTTAGAGGTGAATTAAGCATGGACTTGTCTGAGGCGAGAATCCTAGTCAAAGGCATTATGCAAAGATTGATTCTTAAAAGAGAAGCAAAATACATGGTCACTCAGACATCAACACCTAAAGCTTAAATCTTATTTGAGTCTTCAAGGATGGGTAATTATTTATTAACCATAGAGGAATTCCATGAGGCAGCTAATGAAGCTCTTGAGGGTGTCAACCTGAAAATACATTTAGCTAGAACAACAAAAGAATTGGTGGAGTGAAGTGCAAGCATAGATGAATCTCCCCCACCAAATGAAGAAGAATCCAAAGAAAAAGTAGTGTCTAAGGAGGTATGGATTCTAGAATTTGATGATAGCTGCTCCTCTACCAGTTCAAGAGCCGGGATTGTGTTGATATCTCCTCAAGGAGATATTTTTCCTTCATTCTACAAATTATAGTTCAGCAATACCAATAATACAGTTGAGTATGAATCACTATTACTTGGATTGATGGCTACTCAAGACACAGGCATCAAACTCCTTCATGCCAAAGGAGATGTTGAACTAGTGGTTTGTCAGGTGAGAAACATGTATCAAACAAAAAATGAAAGATTACACCACTACCGTAATCTAGTCTGAGATCAGATTAAAAACTTTGATGCTTTCAGCATCTCTGCCATACCAAGGGAATTTAATGACCAGGCTGATGCACTGGTTGTTTCAGTAACTCTATTGGTTCCTCAACCAGAATTCAAAGAAGATAAGTACACTATTGAGCTAGTATGTACCTAATAATGCCAGTCATTGGTAGGTGTTTAACAATGACAATCAAATAATTACCTTTCTAGAATAAAAGGATAGCTTTCAATAGCTTCACTTTGAAGGTAATGAGCCTTAACAACTTGAACCAGCTCTTGAATCAAGTTCAAGCATGGATGAAGAGTTCCTACAGCTAAAAGGAAACAAAATTCCAAAAGGCCTAGTTTCCCTTGAGAAGCTATTTGATAAACATGATATGTTCATCAAACAACATCAAATAGATTCAAGTTCCTCCTAGGAGTTTGATTAAGTAAATTTGGGTATCAAGGTAGATCCCAAGATGGTGAACATTGGGAAATGCTGCACTCCTAAGGAGAGGCTCAAGTTCACTACTTTTCTCAGCTAGTACATGGACGTCTTAGCATACTCCTATGATGATTTGAAGTCACTCAGGCCTGATGAATTTTGCCATTACATTCCTCTCAAGGTTGAATCAGTGCCTTAAAAGTAACAATCTAGGTAGTACAATCTAAAAATATTAGGTACTATTCTAGCTGAGATAAAAAAATGCTAAATGCTAGAATCATTATCCCAATCCATCATTCCACATGGATTGCAAACATAGTGCATGTAAGAAAGAAGATTGGAAAAATTTGCCTCTGTGTGGATTTTGGGAACTTGAATCAGTCATCCTTAAAGGATAACTATTCTTTGCCCATCATGGATCAAGTGCTTTAGATAGTGACCAATTCAGAGATGTTATCAATGCTGGACGGCTTCTCAGGATACAATCAAGTTGAAGTTGGTGAAGTAGACCAGCATAAGACTACGTTTACCACACCTTGGGGCACCTTCACATACTAGAGAATGCCATTTGGCCTATTTAATGTGGGTACCACTTTTCAAAGAACAATGGACCTTGCATTCAAAGATGAGATGAGTAAGTTCATTGTCATTTATCTTGATGACTTGACTATATTTTCTAAGCATTGCCTGGATCATGTGTACCATTTACAACAAGTACTAGAATGTTGCTGCTAGAATGGCATTTCTCTTAACCCCAAGAAGTCTATTTTTGGGGTAATAAAAGGAAAAATTCTTAGACACATTGTGTCTAGAGAAGGCATAAAGATTGACTTAGAAAGAGTCAAGTCTATACAAGATCTTACCCTACCTACAAGTAAGACTGTGATTCACTCTTTCTTTGGAAAAGTAAACTTTTTACGAAGGTTCATCCCTGAGTTTGTTGAGAAGACTTATCATATTTTAAATATGATGAAGGGAAAGGCCAATTTTAGCTAGACGAAAGAAGGCAAATTGGCATTCTAAGATATTAAGGCAGTTATTGCCCACACCCCAATTCTGGTATGTCCAGATTATAACAAGGATTTCACCATGTATAGTTATGCTTTTGAGCACACACTTTTAGCAATTATAGTTTAGTAATACCAAGAAGGTGTATAATCTCCCATTTCTTTCATGATTTGTACTCTTAAAGATCATGATCTGAAGTACTCAAACATGGAGAAGCATGCCTATGTAGTGGTAAAGGCAGTGAAGCATTTTCACTTCTACATCTTAAATTCACACATTACTGCCTTGGTTCCTGATACTACAGTTAAATCTATATTAACTCAGTAGGAGTTTGGGACAAAAAGAGGCAGTTGGATTGCAAAAATCCAAGAGTTTTATCTAGTCATCAAACCAACAAAGCTGGTGTGGGGAAAAGGCCTATGCCAATTGATTGACGATAACAAGTTAGAATGAAAAGAGCATGAAGAATCAAAAGAAGAAGACACGCCAATGGTCCTCTTTGTCTCCACCATGAATGAGTGGTCTTCAAGTATTACTCATTTCCTTACTTATGGTGAGTGTCGTGCTCACCTATCTTATAAAGAAAGGAGGACTATCAAGTTGAAAGCTGCCAATTTTGTCCTCTGGCACAATGGTCTGTATAAGATAAGCCTAGATGGAGTGTTCCTTCATTGCATGGACAAGGAGCAACAAAGCCAACTTTTGAATTCGTTCCATAATTTGGCCTATGGAGGACATTTTGCTACTCCTGTAACTGCCCATAAAATTATGCAAGCTTGGTATTATTGGCCAACTCTCTTTCAAGATGCATACAAGTGGGTAAGGAAATGTGAACCATGCCAGTAGTTTTTTGGAAGACCTAAGTTAGTTGTCTTGCCTCTCAAGCTAGTGGTGATAGAAGAGCCATTTTAGCAATGGGGAATTGATTTCATTTGTGCTGTAAACCCATCTTCAAGTTTTGGACATGATTATGTCCTCACAACCACAGACTACTTCACCAAGTGTGTGGAATCTATCCCAACCAAGCATGCTACTTTGGAAGTAGTGTGCAATTTCTTCAAAGAGAACATCATTTCCAAGTTTGGGGTCCCAACCAAGATTGTCACAGACAATGCAGCTTATTTCACTTCCCAAGAGATTACTCAGTTCTATTTTTACTATGGGATCACCCTCTCTCACTCTTTTGATTACTTTCCACAAGGGAATGGACAAGCTGAATCAAGTAACAAGAACGTGGTGACTATCATCAAGAAGCTGGTGGATGAAAACCAAAATACATGGCATAAAGCATTGGTTGAGGCTTTGTGGGTAGATAAAATTACACCAAAAAGGGCAATTGGTATGTCTCCCTTCCAACTTCTTTATGGGCTCAATGCTGAAATACCAATCACCCTGGAATTGCCAGCATTGAAATTGGCTAAGGCAATTGAAGATCAGACATATAAAATCTCCATTGATAAGAAGATCATGTGCCTGACTAAGCTAGATGAGTAGAGAACTATGGTGGTGGACCAAATTGTTGCCCATCAAAGTCTGGTGAAAAGGCTCTTTGACTAGAAAGCAAAGAACCATGATTTCCAGATTGGAGATCAAGTCCTATTGTGGGACAAGATAAGAGAATCAAAGGGGATGCATGGGAAGTTTGATTCCCTTTGGAGAGGCTCATTTATTATCCATCAACTTAATGGTGAAAATAGCTTCTTTTTGAAGTATCAAGATGGCACGCTCTTTTCTCTACCTCACAATGGGCAGCATTTGAAGCACTTCAACTCTTGAAGTATCAGATAAGTTCACCTGTACATATGTATATTTGTATAGTCTTTGTTTCTGATTTGTGTTGTTTATTTTCAATTTTTGGAGCCTGTATTTTTGGGTAGCATGACTCCATAGCCCAATGGCATACTTCAAAGGCACTGGAGATTCTAGTTTCTACTCCCCTTAGCTGTTCCAAGTTTTCAACTAAAGGAAGTTTCCTATTTGGAGCCAGCTGTTGTCCCCAAAAATATCACTCATTTCTAGGACAACATATGAACTATTTTGGTTCAGCAAACCAAAATAATCTCTTCTCTTCTCAAAATTTATTCTGAGCTTTCAAATTCCTCATTTTTCAAGCTTTTTCAGTAAAGGGACTAGTAGGTTCAAAGGGTTTAATGGCTTTAACAGGTGAGTTCAATAAAAATAACAATTTTCCAGCACTTAGGCATTTTCAGGAGTGGTTCAATGCCTTGGTTCAACCAAAAGGGTTCATCAACAAGCTTCTAAGCAAGGATTAAACCATTAAATGATTGAACCTTGAACCAAATAGGTTCAATGGGTAAAATAGGTTCAAAGGTTCAACATCATCGACAAGAGTTAAGCGCTTTGTCTAAAGTTCAACAAGTTTAACCGCTTCAAGGTTCAATAGCTTCAAACACTTAGCGAAAAATAAAGGCTTTGAACCGTTAAACCTTGAACCATTTTTGTTCAATGGTTCAATGATTTCAATGACCAAATGGTTCAACACATTTGGTTCAAGAAATCAAAAGGACTTAGCCAAATAAAGAGAATGAACCGATTGAACCATTGAACCGTTGAACCAAAGTTGGTTCAATCAGTGGGTTCAATCGGTAGGTTCAAGGGATTGCGCTAAAGCCAAAGGCCAAGTTCCCTTACAGAGGGTAGTGAGAAAAAGTGGACCAAGTCAAAATTCCTTCAGAAAAATGACTAAGTGAAAGAGGCCGAAAGAATTCCTTCAAAAAGGTTTTTTCATGGGAAAATGACCAAGGCAAAAATCCTTCAGACATTTTGTCTGAAGGAATTCACTTGGGAAGAAAGCTCAAAGAAATTGAAGCCTGATAAAAAGAGGCTAAGGAAAGTAACTTTTCCTTTAGACAAAATGTCTGAAGGAATTCCTTTAGAATTTTTGTCCGAAGGAAAAGCTCGAAGGAAAAATCCTGAAAGCCAAAGCCCGATGGGAAAAGACAAAGCCAAAGCCAAGGAAGATTTCCTTTGGACAAATTGTTCAAAGGAATTCATTCAGACATTTTGTCCAAAGGAGATCAAGGATAAAGCCCACTGAAGAAATAAAAGGCCATCGAAGGAAGTAAAGCCGAAGACTGCTCAAAGGACCCCAAAGGGTAGGTACCCTTGCAAAGGGCTCTCAGTGCCAACAAAATGACCTTTCTCAAAGATCTGAAGGGACACCTTCCCTTTGAGATGTTCCAAAAAGCTTCCAAAGGCTTAGCCAAAAAAGGCTAAAAATAATGAACCATTGAACCATTGAACCTTGAACCAATAGGTTCAATGAGTTTAAAGGTTTAAAGGTTCAACCAACTCGATGAAGATCAAAGGGCTTAGAAAGAACAAGAAAATGATGGAATGAAAAATGACCCAATGAATCGATTGAACCTTGAACCAAAAGAGTTCAAAGTTTAATGGTTTAATGATTTTAAATGGTTCAAAGACTGATCCAAGTAAAGGAAGAACATGGGTGATTCCAGAGACCGGTTCAAAGGATGGTTCAACCAGACAGAGCAAAGAAACAAATAAACAAAGGTGGCAATTGAACTAGGGGATTGATAAAGGCAGAATGAATTGATGAATAGATGAACCAATGAAATTTCAATAGGTTCAAAGGTTCATGGTTGAAGATGGTTTAAGAAAAGAAGCAACCATTGATGGCCCCGAGGACATCAAATTTAATGTAATGGAATACCCATTAATATTTGAATATGGCACGAAATTTGAAAAGTAAACCAAACTAGCTGAAAAGAGAGCCTGAGAACCCAATTTGCTAGAGGGAAGAGAAGAACAATGCAAAAAGATCAGAAATATCTTCAAGGGAGTTATTTTCAGTAGGTGAAATAGTGGATCAAGTGGTCATCTAAGCACACCAAATCAAGGATGTGGCCTATTTTTCTTCCATGAAGTAATGGCAAATTGGACAATTTCGCAGACATTAGAAAAAGGACCAGACAACTCATCGTAAGGAGGAGACATATAAGATGGATGGTCATGCCATAGTTAAGGTAATACATTGTTCCTAGCATGGCCCTCTAGACAAGACTGAGGGTGCATTGAAGGCATCGACTGTAGCATGGGCCATCCCATGGGAAAGAGTGCCAAGCTTTGCTTGGTTGCTATACATTATAATTTCTCTCAGGAGAAAAGGGGATCTTTTTCTTTTACAGAAGTGAAATTCTACCCAAATTGAAAGGAGAATAATGAGACTTTGAGCTCAGATTGTTGTTCATATCATTTTATCTAAATGAGAAAGCAAGTTATTTGTAGACTTTGTGTTGTTATAGATGGTATCATTTTAGGAGATTGTTCTTATGTCTATCTTTTGAATGTGTTCTTGTTTATTTAATTTAGCAAGTAGAACTATTGTAAGTGATAAGGAAGATGTCCTGAAGTTAGCTGCTTTTAGACTTTGTGCTGTTATAGTTGTCTTCAATGTGTGTTTTTAGTTTCTCTCTGTGTTGAGATTATGGGATGACTTTATGCCCCCATTATATTTTATGTTTCACTCTTTGGGTAGTTTAGGTGGAGACTTTGTGTTCCATTTCATCCTGCTGGTTCCTACCCTTTGTTACCAGTTCTTTGTCACTACCTGAAATAACTCATGTGCCTTTCTACAAGATCACTTCTGAAAGAAGAGAAGTGCCTCCAGTATTGTCACCAATATTTTCTCCTTTATCTATGAACATCATATCTAAAAGAAGAGATGGATGGTGTATCCTACCCTTGAGTGTTATTTTCTACTTATTTATATAGTATATAGCTCCTGCATATTCATAGGGAACCTCCCCTTGATGAGAGGAGAGATTTGTCCACCTCTGATGTAGTAAACCTGCACATTGGGCCAACCAATCTCCCTTATTATGGATGATAAGACCTATTTTTCTCATCAGTTCACCCAACAACACTATCGGTTTGAAGATGATCCTCATCCTTAATCCATTTATCTATCTCATCTTCATCATCACCTATCATTTGGACCTACTTTATTCAATAAGTCATATCTAATCCTTAGTCTAACACCACAACAACTCCATTTATCATCTATGGATTTGTACCCTATTCTCATAGACCAATACATCTTAGCTAATAAGGATTAAGTCCTTTTACGAGCACTAGATATGGGTGCCTTCCCATCTTATGAACTTAATCCCATTTAGCCCAAACCAATGTCCCATCCATAACCCCCTATATCCTTGAAATAGTATAAACATTCCTTGATGCAGTCACCCTAATCAATCAATATACCATAGAGAATAAATATAAATTCCTCTTATAGTTATGGAATATAGGTGATCATTTTCCTGATGATTTTGACCCCATAAGCATAAAATCACCTCCCAAACAATTCCACTATCAAACCTTATCTCCATCCCATTTCCTTTGACCATCTACTAAGTCTATCCAAATCCCCTTATCCCCAATTCTTATCGATCCACAACTAACTCTTCACCCATCACCATCCCTCATCTTACTAGCAACAAAAATACCAACTTTTCAACCTCATCATCCCCCCATAACATGACATCACTATCACATTATTCCAATTCCAACACTTATAAATCCAAATCTTAATCCCAAAATATCCTCCTCCTTTATCACCCACCACTATGAAGCTAGACCCCTCTCTCATTGACCAAAATGTAGCTACCAATAAGGATGAGATCCTCTTGTATTTACTTATGATGGGTATCCCACTTTCCCATGGTGTTGACCCCCTTCAAATCCTTTCACCTCTATCACAAAACCCTTCATGTGAGTCATATTTACATTCCCCATCCATTAGTCCTAACTAACCATCTAACGCTTTCTCTATTAGAAAAAGTAATCCTATTCTGGCCACCTTGTCTACTACTAGTCCATCCACCCAGTCATTTTAATAATCATCTAATCTCAATTCTAAAGTTTCCACATATAAGTCACAAATTGAAGTGTGTCTTTATACTTCCCTTCATATTTCCATGGAATCCCTTTTACAATAACATATCATCACAAACATGATGTTCTATCCACCCATACAACATCTTGATCCCACTAAGCCTAAGCCATCTAGGTATATAGCTAATCAATACTGTGTATATCATGAAACATTGGGGCATACAATTAATTGATGTTGCCCTTTCCAAGGATATGTTCAAGACCTCATCAACTATGGTGACATAGTAATTAAGTATGAACTAGATGAATCTATATCCCTTGGTGAACAAGAAAAATAATGACAAGATTTCATTCCCCAACATGATCAAGCCCTTTTGTTTCCAATCCAAGGTCAAGACACCACACCCATATCCTCTATCAAATCTGAGTTTACTCCCCATGACCTTAGTCATCCCATCTCTCATGAGTCCTTATATATCGCTCTCTTTATTGAATCTGTTGTTCCTTCATCCTCTCCCTCTCACCCATCACCTCAATTAATCATTGATGAAAGTTCAAGTGCATACAATGAATATCCTATTACAACATTGCATCTTGTACATTGGAGCTAGCATCAAAACCAACACAAACCTCATCAAAATTAGGATCATGTTCAGTATCTATATTTAAATCAGATTCCTCATTAGAAGCATCATCCATCACTAATGTTATAATAAATATTGATAATGTCTATCTTTTTTAGGATACTCCTAATCTAGATACCTCTAATATATCACTATGTATATCTTTTGATCCTAATTAGAATGATGAAGTCATAAATAAATTATTTAACGCTTTATCTAATTTTTAGAGTAGATCTGATCTTATTTTGGATGCATGTATTGGTAATCTTTTGGTGATTATTGAGGACACTTTCTCCAACATTGAGGCTAGGGCTCCTAGTAACCTTTATGATGACTATGCTACCCATTATCCCCTTAATCCATCACCCAACATTACTCATCCACCTCAGCTCCATAATCCCTACATCCTACTACATAACAAGAATAAACATGGACATGCATCATTCGATTCCCCTTTACATTCCATATCATGTACTTCAAATACAAATATCTAAGCCCATCATCCAACAATCGTAAGTCATGATTAAATCGTCTTTGGTCCTATCAATCAAAATCAAGAAAAAATAAATCATCGACCTAATTAGAAAATGTCTTCCTTTACTAAAGCCCAAAATCTAGTACTAGGGGCATATCAAAGTCAAAATAATCATATATCAAGTCAAAAATTAATCTCCTCTGGTGAAGCCTAAAATTAGGCACCAGGGGGCAATCAAATTCAAATCCAATCAATAATTCAAAATAAAGTCAAAAATAATAATCATAGGTTTGATCATCCTCTTAATGCTTGGGTGAAAGAAGTAGCAAATCAAAAGGTCTTGGATCCTTTACTCTCATGTTACCAATCTGAAGAATCCCCTCTACCATATTAAATGGTGTATGAAAATATTGAAACCCATTTACAATCCCCATACATCATATCATTCATGATCACATCCCTCCTTCCCATCCTATATCCCGTCATTACAATCATGACATCCTCCCATCCATACCATATCTCTAATACCTGTTCAACACTATCCCTCATAGGGGTTACATAGATACATGGTCAAAACATCCAATGGATGCTAAATCAAGAATCAATAAAGGCCACTAAGACATGATCCTAGAATCACATATCTCTAGAATAGGCATCAGTTAAAGATCACAATGATGCCAACATATTGCATCTCTTCCGTCTCTAATAAATTGATATGTCCAATAAAAGTCAAAAAAAATATTCATCCAATGGTGAAAACCAATATTCTCGTACCTTGGGAAAGTACCATGATGAAAACTAGTTTTTTGTGTCATGGTAAAATCATTTATTGTATGAATTACACCTCACCTTTTGGCGGCACAATCCATCCATTTCCTGCATCCCTTGTCAACCATGTCCATATCACCCATCTATTCTATATTCTCCCTTTGTCCAACCCATCATCTACCATCATGTCATCCACCCTATTCTCTCCTTCCTTCCCATATTAACCTTTGTAAAGGAGTGGAAGGTGTCTTAAGACATGTTTTGGAATTATCTTGGCATATCCTCTAATAGACATTCAAGGAAATAAACATTTGGTTCCTTCACAATGTGATCAGTGGTAATCCCTAGTCTATTCTTCTTTAGTCCCCATCACCCTAATCATCCATCCTCCTCCTAGTTTCTAGGATTGGTATTCCCTTTGCTAGTAACCCCATTTGTAAAGTATGCATAGATATTCCAAAAAATCCCTAAAATTTTGAAATATGTTAAAAACCCTAAAAATCATAAAAGCCAAAAATAGTCCATTGTATCTTGTCTTATGTCTAATCCCTTAGTTGCATCCATCTCCATCCATCTCATATTTTCCCATATTTGGATACCACATCCTATCTTGGAACCAAATTGGAGTGGTCACCCATCTCCCCATATCTTCCTCATCCTTTTGACTAAGTGTTATTAACATGCATCACCTTATCAAATATTTTAATTTGGCACCCATCACTTTTTTTATCAGTGCATTTTCATACCTATCACCCATCAAATCACTCTTTTGATAGTATGGAAGGTATTTGATCCCATCATTATCTCCTCTTCTTTCTAGATTGGAATTTTGTAATGCCTTGTCTATTTGTAATCCTTGGTCATCACTTTTATAAATCACCTTCTTTGGCCACTTTTTGATTCAATTTCAAGATTAAATCAGTATTCAAAGACCTTCTCCCATCCTTTATCGTTTTATCCTCAACTAGGGGAAACATCTTAGCCTAATCCTAAACATGATCACCTTATCCAAATCTAAGTCCATCCTAAGTCCACAATCACATCATGATCATCCAACCCATACCTAGTCACTCGTCCCATCATTAGACAAGACATTGGGACACTGCATGTAGATACTTTTTTGTGTTACTTATTTTTTATTTTTGTCTTGTTTGCATGTATTTTATCATGTATATATCTTTTTTTTTTTTATTATTTTTCATCATGTCTTTCTATCTATTGGGAAATAAACAAGGATTCTATGGGGACACTAAAAGTGCCCTCAAGGATGCAAAGTTCACTACTTACCCATGCACTTTGGCACAAAATCTTCTTGGTCATGTATATATTATGGAGCATATTGTTAAGTGCTATATTTAATGGATTAATTATACTATGATGCACATTATGACAATTGTGATGTCTTGATCACCTACACCCTCATCATTTATCTAATCATCTCATCATCCTTATTCCCATCACTAATCTAATCCTCTCAATCTATTCGAATAACATATAATATTTTATCCTCATCTCATCTTTATATTCATATAATTTAATCACTAAAATCATCTTATAATCACTAATCATTGTCATCATCATCATCATCATCATCATCATCTTCTACTCCCTCATCATCATCTTCCATCCTCTATTCAGAATTACATCAGCCTGAGGTCTTTTCAAACTATGTAGGAAATACTTGGCCACCTTTTCATGCCCAAATATAGCTCAACCATTGTCTCCTCTTTATCTCATTTACATGTTTTTTTGATATGGGAATCATCATTATTAACAAAATTATGGCTCATTGGTTTGATTTAATGAAATCCAATTCTTTTACCCTGACTGTTATTCACTCAATCGTATCAATTCTTCTCTATCATCATCTTCATCACATCAATCAACTTTAGCTTTTAGCTACACCAATAATTAATCTTATCAAATCATCATATTATCCTATCCTATATCTCTTCCTTGCATGAATCTTTACTTGGGATACATCTAAATCTTGTGGCCTTTTAATCTTATTATAGACACTGGAAATCCTTACACCATGATTTTGAATGTTGAAACACCCTTGAACCACCTTGGGACCCCTTTGGAACCAATTTTATCCTTAAAACCATAACCAATCCTAAGCATGGTCAATATTTCCAAATGAATAACCCACCCTTTTAACCCACTTTTTACCTTGGCCCTCAACCACCGACGGTCACCCTGATTGTCGATGATCAGGGTCTATCATTCTAAGCACTAAAATTCAAACCACTCCACCTTCTATTTCTAAAATTAACTTGTCTTGACCTACGTGTGATCCATTTCATGCAAAGTTATAATTAGAAGATTAGTTCCCACCTTCACTTCCACCTCTTACCTATGCCTATAAGAAAAGAGGAGTAGGAGGTGAAAACCATCTACAATTACCATCTATAACTTGAAGAGATTTTGAATATAGAGTTTCTTTATAGGTCACTTCCATTAGTAACCCAATAATCTAATGATCCAACCATGTTAAGGATCCAACTTGTTGTTACTAATCTACCAAACTATCAAGTACCATTACTCTGTCAGAATCATGCCAGATTCCCCCAAAAAGATAACCACCTCAACCATTCACCAGATCAACCTACGATAAGATACGTACTTGTTTTCTAATATTCATTTAATTTATTTCCATTTTGAAATTAACCCAACACCAACCCATCTCTTTAAATAAAAATTTATGATCAACTAGTCTATTTATCAACCCAAGCCTACACACATTAACCATCGACCATTTTTTTGACCACCAATGATCACCTTGACCATCGATGATCACCTTAACCACTAATGGTCAACCCAATCATCGATGGTCACTATAGAAAAAAATAATAGCAATTTATTTTCACCCTCTTACCCCCAATCAAACCAAATTTTATGTGTCCTTGCCTATCCATGGACCCCTATCTAATTTTTTTAAACAGACCCAAAACATTTATCAAAGGTATTGACCGACATATAGCTATAATTAGTCATTTAGGACTATTCCTTTAGCAATCATTCTTTGTATTCAATTTTACTACCTTTTGATTAATGATGCAAGTAATTTATATTCTATTTTCTAAATTTAATTGTTTAAAACATGTGGGTTGAAAACCCTTGAGGAATATCTTGCTTCTAAGATCTAGCTAGAGCTAGACAATCCACCTAGCTATCTATCTAACAAAACAGTCTTTTTAGTGTTGTCTTATATGTAGGTCATCCTCCCAATACAAAGAGTATCTCTTCATAGTATTCTAATCCAACATACGCACAAACAAACAAGTTTTTAAACCATACCCACATCTATTTTCTTTCCTCTTCCCTTTACAAAAAATAAGCTAAAACTCTCTAAAACATTTTGGCATGACTAATAGGACCTTGAGTATTTACTTGAGTTTATTTTCTTTGCATATTTCTGCTCTTCTTTTTATCTATGCTCATAAATGAAACTAAAATTTATATTGGTATTAAAATCAAGTGAATCCATTGTTTTATTATAAGTTTAGCTCATTTTAAATTAGATCATAGTAAGCTTATCATAGCATCAAATTTGTTGCACACACTAAAATAAATCACTTTCATCAATCAAGCATCAAAACAACTTGAGACAAAGCCTAATTGGGATTTCATCACCTAGTAGATCACCATACCCTTGGCAATCCTACTTGGAGTTCATTACTAAGGGGAGAACTAACTAAGTGCTTTGGTTAAGTATACACTCTAGAATTTAGTATATACTAGTAAAGCACCAGACACTCTTATTATTGTAGTATGTGAAGTGAGGGGGTAGGCCCCAATACCAATCCATTTATTTAATTCTAATATAGATCCTTTTGAGCATTTGAACAACCAAAACTAACCATATATTTCTTCTATATTACCTGATCTATAAGCCAACTTCTAGCACACATTCTTATAACTTAAGGCGTAAGCCAAAAGCGAGATTAAAATTAACCAAAAGATTTAATGTACTCTAGTGTGTTTTGTATTTTTTTATAATTTTATTTCTTTTTGTTTGAGTTTTAATATTTTTTGTGTTTTTGTCTCATTCCATTTGCATGATTCTTACTCATCAACAATGAAGGGACCAAGCAAGTCAAGACCCATCTATAGATTATCTAGTCTCCTCTACCTCCTCATCTATGGAGTATATCTCAAATGTAGAGAGTTATCCTCATCATTCTAACACTTTTAGTGTGCCTAGAATAGTTTTCCAAGCTGACCTAGACTTTACTACCTTCCTAGATAATAACCTAGTAGCCTTACAACATTATCTTAGCACATTAGCTCACCGTATACCTATTTTAGTATAACCTACTGATCTACCCTATGGCATGCCATTGGAAATTTTGGGTGACTCTTATGTTTCCACTTTCACAATAAAATGTTAGCCAATAAAGCATCTACCTTAGCTAATAAACCATTTGACACAACCATGCAGAACTAACTAACTCAACCCACTAACACCCAAACAATTCCTATCTCAACTAACAATTCCTCTAACACAACAACAACCCAACCTCTACCTACCCATACTCCAATTACCATTGGAGCACCTACTACCACTATCACCACCCTTCCTTTGGTTACCCCCACTCTAATTTAAAATGTAGTGATGTCCATACCTTATACCTTATCACCTATTGCTACTAGGGTTACCACTTATCCCTTACCTTCAACTCAACCACCCATGCCTACTCACTAGTACATACCCTCTACCCAACCACTAGTGACCACATATTCATATGTGGCTTCAACCCAACCACCGATGACCACATACCCTTATGTGGTATCCTTCTAACCTATGATAAATTATCAATATGTCACCCAAATTCAACCACAATATGAACCTTATAACCCTTTAGGTGCACCACCCCAAAAAAACCTAATGAAAATGCTCATGGACAATATGACAACTCTAGAGTCATCCATCTCTAGGGATCACAACCTCTTATCCTATGACCAAATTTGCAATGAGCTTGTTCACCCTTTTTTCCCTGTTAGACCCTATCTTTCTCAGTGAGAGCTTCTAAAATTCACTAAATTTCATAGCAAATAAGACCCCTAATAACACCTTCAACCATTTAGGCACGCATGTTATATGATTACCCATGATGATGCTCTTCTTCTCTAGACTTTCCCTATGTTTTTATCTAGCCTGACAATGGATTGGTATAGTGTCATTACCAAACATTTGATCTTCTCCTTCACTTAGCTAGACATACCTTCTTGGATCACTTCTTAATAAACATTTCCAAGAAAGTCTCTATCACTAATCTTTATTCTATTTGACAATTTTAGGATGAATCTATTGCCTATTTTTCAGCTCATTAGAGAAGCCTAATCAATCAACTATCATTCTCTTTACCTCAACCTAAACTAATAAAACTTTTTTCTTAGGCTTGTGCTAAGCACATCTCTTCCACACTTTCTATTCAAAGCTTTAGAACTTTTGATAAAGATTTTACCATGGCATAAAAATTGGAAAATTGAGCCATATATGAGGGTAAGTTAAAATTGATAAATAAAAACTCTACCTTTAATAACAATGAGGCTTCTTCCTCCAAACCAAGAAATCAAACCAAAACTGGTGCCAAGAGCAAGGGAATCATAAATGTTATTGTTATTAAGATCACTCCTCCACCCAATGTCAACTAGCAAAACTCTTCTAGCTCCTCCAATCAAAACACAAGGAACCAGAACTAAAACACCTAGAAGTAATTCACTTTGATTGGAGAGTCTTACACTTCTATTTTGGAGAAGCTTTTGAAATCTAGAATTATAAAAATTCATCCCATAAAGCCTCCTCAATAATTTGAATTTTCTCATCATGTACATAATTAGTACAATGAGAATGACCTATGTTCTTTCCATCAAGTAATTGGATATGACGTTAGTAGGTACAACACCTTCAAGAACATTTTACAAACCCTCATTGATAAGGGGAAACTCATGTTGGACAACCCCAATGCACCTCAAAACCAAGCCCTTGATATATTTGGGAAGCCTTTTCCTAATCATGCACCTTTTAAAAATGAGATCACCAAGTGAAGTGTTCTCATGATGCCCATACACTCAACATGATTCTTGATACTCCAATTACTGAAGAGCCTACCACCTCATCTATAAGTTATTCACCCACTCCACGTGTTGAGATATTGGAGTTACCTTCTCTTCCTTTGAAGATCCAAACTAAGGAAGTTCCATTTTCCCTAGATTCACTTATTTAAGCATTAGAGTCCTCAAACCCCCCTCTAACTTATTTACTAGAATAACCAACCATCACCTTACCTTCTTCAACTATCAAACCAATCACTCATCTTATGGACATCATTACCATATAGGAAACTTCAATATCATCACCCCTCATAGAGGAACCACCTAGTCCAACCTTACATCTTTTGATTGAGGAAGAGGATAATGTCACCCCTACCTCTTCTCAACCTATGGGTCTTTATTTTGAATCCACTACCCAGGGGACAACATCAGTATATAATCCTTTCTCTAGGTTAGTTTAGAGAGTGGAATTTGTATCCAAACTTGACATGGATCGAGCCACCTTTTGGAAACAATTGGGGCTCATGTACATCACCAAACAAGAACCTTCAACCATATCTTCAACCAACCAACCCATCACCTCTATTGTTCAACCCACTATCCAGCCAACTAAACTAATCAAAGTTTCTATCAAACCAGTCACCTCTCAACCACCTAAAGTAATCAAACCCCAAGTAAATAAATAATCACCTACCATTTCAACTAAACCAATCAAAAATCTTAGCATCTTGCTTACACCAAGTTTGGATCATCCATATTTTAAAGTAAAGCTAACTTCATCAAAACCACCAACCAAACCACAAACCAAATCAACCAAAGAGAAAAACCACCAAGAGCCTAGAAGGCCAAAATTTTTCCTCCCTTAACCTTACCCTCCATTTTAGGGCCTCATCCCTCTACTTTGATTTGGAAACCAACTCTTTCCACCAAAACCAAACCACCACTATTAGTCATGCCATTGCTTTTGCTTTTTAACACACTCATTTTTACCGATCCAAAAATAGCCAAATTACCCATCTTAAGAGCTTCAAACTCCAACTTGTCAGCACCCTACCTAAACCAAAATTACTAACTAAGGGCACCACCTTGCCCAAATCATTTATTATAAAACCTATTTCTAAAATAACTCCCAATATAACCACCATAACTAAAAAATTTAAACCCTCTCCACCTTTAGCTTAATCTTACTCAACCATTTTCCAAAGGTTATTTCAAGCCACTTGCTTAACCTTACCTCTCATCAGACTATATGATCCTCTTGGTTAAAAAATCCCCTAGTATAACGACCATTAAGTATGCTCCTATCACATGACACTTGAATATGACACAAAGAACTAAAAATATCTCCAAACTATTATCCATCAAATTTATAGGGAAGATGATCTCTTATTAGATTAACTCCCCATGATCCCTCTATCGATTCAATAAATAATCAATAACCAACACCTACCTACTCCTCCACTATCACCGAAGAGTGATGGAAAAATAATTCAATCTTCTACCCCAACTCTCTCTTCTCTCCATACTATCAATGTGGTCACACAATCATAGTAAAAGGATAAGGGGAAGGCTAAAGTGTCTATCTCATGAACATATCCCTCTTCTACCTCTCAACTCAATCACATTCAAGAATCTTCACCTTCACCCAAACCCAAGGTGTCCATCTTGGGTACCTCTCAATCAAACCCTTCTAAGTCAATCATAAAAGTGGTCCTTAAGCAACTTCATCAAACCCCTACCAAAATGAGCTTATAAGAACTCATTTCTACCTCACTTAATCATTACAAGGAAATGATAGAAGCTTTTCAATCAATAGAGGTCCAACCTAAGGATCCTCAACCTCTTACCACCTTTGTTGGCACTCTTTAACTCTCCACCCTTGTCACCTTCAAAGATAAGGAGATATACTTTATCCACCTTGAATATCTGAATCCACCACTTTTCATCACTACCTACATAAACCAAACCTACATTAAATAGGTTATTATTGATAGGGGAGCCAACATTAACATCATTTATTCCCATGCCTATAATCTACTTAAGCTACCAACCAATGTCATATCTAAAACCTAGGCCATCCTTAGATCCTTCAATGATACCATGGCCACTACCCTGGAAACTATTATCCTCCATATCTGTTTAGGACCTCGTACACTCCTAGAACTCTTCTATCTAGTGGAAGGAAAATTTCACTATAATGTCTTATTAGGATGACCTTGGAATCATTCCATGGCTTGTGTTCCCTCCACCCTTCATCATTACATTAAATTAAAATATGAAGGTCAGGTTATCACTATACAAACTAACCCAGGTCCCTTTACAACATGCAACATGACCTATCAACCCAATGCCATCCTCTTACCTTTATCAACAATAGACAAGCCCTCAACCATAAAAGAGGAAATCATATATTCCTCTTCTAACAAGGCATATACTAGCACCTCAATCCCCTTAGATCAAATACCCATAATTAGCCCCTTAAAATCAAATTTCCAACACCTTTCACTAGGGGAATATCACCTCTTGACACTCAATGCTTTCCCTATTCCCCAAGAGTATGAGCAAATCAATAACCAACTCGAGTATGATCCCAACATCAGATAAATTTTTACCCTAAGACCTTCATCATGTCAAACTCATTTCATCTATGGGGGACTTGAAAAACCCCTTAACACTGATACCACCTCATCTTCACCTTACCCATACACCTTCAATTTTTCTTACTTAGACAAACTAAATTTTTCCAAAACATACCTCCATAAGTGAGCTTGGAAAGGATTTATGATCTAGAAGACAATTAAAAAAAGGTACCTATGTAGATAAAAACCTTCACATTGAGTATAACTCATTGAGATCTTTCCAACAGTATGCAGAACTTCATAAACGGAACTCATATGCTCCTTATGTAGTTGGTCAAAATTTTAGTCAAAGCCAGTCAATAGGTGGTCAAATCTGGTCAAAATGTAAAATATAGTTCCATGATTTATATCTCATATTAATCTTTTCATCACATTTTATAGTTCAAAAAATGGAGTCCATATATGAAAGTTATGACTAGTTAAAGTTATACTCAAACTCGATGATGTGGCAATAAAGTGGCATGGAGATATGGTTTGAACCAAGTCTTTAATAGTTGGGGATAAACATATTCCATCATATATTGGGTAATAATTATCACCCCATATTTTTAAATTAATGTATAATTTAAAATCCCATAATAACTGGGTATGGGATAATTATGAAATTTATTAAAATAGATAGTGGATAATCATCCCAATTGGAAAAAGTAACCTCCCAAAAGTATATAAAGGGGTGAGGGGTTATTTGTAAATAATTGGGAATTAGAATTGGTAATTGAAATTATAATTTAGTGAATTCATTACAAAGTCTCAAAGCTCTCATGGTAGAGCTCGAATGGAGAGCTAAAGAACTAAGAGCCAAAGCCAACACCAAGAGCTAGAGAAAAACAGTTGAGAGCCAAGAGCTAGAGCTGAGATCCAAAGCTGAGTGTTGAAGAGCAAAGCCAGAGCCAGAGCTGAGATCTAGAGCTGAAGACCTGAGAGTTAGATCTGAGATCCAAATCTAGAAATGATTCTAGCCATATACTGAGTGTCTAGATTTGAGGTATTTTGATGCACTTTTTAAGGCCTCAAAATGAATAATAGTGCAGACTATGTATAGACCATAATAGACTAGTTTTCAAAATCTCAATTTTTGAAGGACTTAGAGAGATTTTCACTTCTCAATGTAAACTAGGGATTTATCCTAGACTCTGAGACAATTTCAATGATATGTTGAAATCCCTATGATGATTTTTGACCATTTTGTAATCCATTTTTGAGACCTTTGGTAGAAATCCATAGGATTGTGAGATTGCATTTGCACGATAGTAAGATAGAAGGTTTGTTCATGGGTTTATCAGGACTTTTTGAAGTTCTATTATTTGAGTTGTGTGCAATCTTAGATTATCCATTTGACAATCATGAGCGTTGGCCATGTACTCACTTTTCAAGGAAATGGATCGGTTCATACTATAAGTGAAACTAGAGACATAGGCATTACCAAACTCTGTTATCATGTGCTTGTCATGAGTTAATTCTTTTTATGCATTCTTTTCTATATTTTGATTAATCATGTTTATTAATCACTATTAGATGCATAATTAGTTAAAATACAATAAAAGGTCAAATTTAATTTTATTTCTATGAATGTTTCAAGAAATTATGTGATTTGACTAAAGGATCCAAGGTAAATAATTTTTTCAAGGAAATAAGTGTTAATTTATAGATCAAGTTTGGTATTAGAGCAGTTAGTATGCTGGGTTAGCTTTTGATTATGTGGATTGATAGCATCTATTTTCAATTTGGTTTCCATTATTATTGTAGACTTTTGACCTTCTTGATATTCCATTTGTAGTGTGCAATTTGTGGAATTAGGTTGTTTTTAGGGAACCTAAATCCATCGACAAAGCCTTAAAAAGAGAGAGGCTTAATGCCATTAAAGCAATTAATCAATAGATATAAGAAGAGAATGATTTTTTGAGAGCTCATTTTTACTCTTTAGAAGAGGAGATTTCCCACTTAAAATTAGAGCTACAATCCAAAGATGAGCTCTTGGCACAGATGTAGGATGATGAGAAACACTATCTTCATCAATTACCTTTCACTATAGATGTAAGCACTATGAATAATGAGTGCACTGTAAGTTATTCATCTAGTAATTCCTTTCATGTATTTTTATATGTTTTAGATATTACTTTTGGTAGTTTTGTCAAACACACTAAGGGCATTAAATATAAATTGCTATTGAAAATGTGATTTTATGGAAGGGGCCTTGGTAAGAATGGCTAAGGTATTGCTAACCCAATACAGGTAGAGCATAGATCATGCTATGAAATATTGGGTTATGCTTGTGAGAATTATATGTTAGAGAGAGTTCCTCCATTGCTGAAAGAGGAAAAGCTTCTGATAGCCAAGATTTGAGGCCACTAGAAAAGAAGAATTCCTTCCTATGAAGGAATGATGAATAGTGTAAGAAATCAGGTAAAAGAGGTATTGAAATTCCACCTCCTCGATCTTACACTAGAAAAGGCACCAATAGAAATTTTAATTTTGATACTTTTGGATCACTTTTGCCATTTAATAAATTTGGTTTTGATATTCAAAAGATATTGCATTCTTTTCTTTGTACATTTTACATATTGAATAAGCATTGTACCACATATTTTTGGAAAAGACAAGCTTTGTTGAAGTAACTTATAGGTGTTAAAGACCATTCTCATACCGACAAAGTGAGAAATGGAAAAAGGGTGACCTCACCTAAGAAGAGGGATGTTTTCACTCATTGTCATGTGAGTGGACATCGGGTTCAGAAGTGTTGGAAACTTCAAACATCCAAACATCATGGTAATGGTAAGAAGAAGATGGTTTATAAACCTATTGATAAGGTAATTAATGAAGTTTTTGTTCAATCAACCCATGTAGATGTCAGTAAATCCACTAAGGAAATTGAACACCCTAAATATGAAAATCTAATAAAGAGGGTTAGCAAACAATTTATTAATTTCATATTATCATGATTAGTGGATTGATATATGCATTTTTGGAGCTACTATGGTGGGAAAACTTTGAGATAGGTTTATCATGTGAAGTTTTTAATTCTCACACTTGTGTTGTGATTATCTCTATTTTTGGAATCTCTAGTATTATCTTTATGAGTTTCATATTGAATTATTAATGATTTTAACTCATTGATCAAATTAGGAGATTTGACAACAGTTGCATAGGTTTTTGGTTACATTAGTGATTATTTCAATATTTGGCAATTCACAGCTTACAATATGTGATAGTGGGTAGACAGTTTGATATATTGTGACCTTATTGACACTTGCAAGATTTAGTATAACTCATGCCTTATTTTAGGGCCCTTTACATTTTGAGTTATGAATCATATTTTTCCATTATTATCTCTATGCTATGATTTGGGTTTTGTACTTGATATGTTATAAAGGACCATTTAGTAGTAGCATAGGAGATCACTAGGCTTATCTATGTAGAGGCTCTTGTGAAACAATGCAGTATAGGAAGTCATCGCATCCTAGTTCTATGTAGAGTCTATTGATGGCTATGTAACAACATAAGGTATGTGAAAGATGTTATTATTTAGTTGTTCTAAGCATTGTAGGCATAGTTGAGGAACCTGAGTAGACTAATAAAGAAGTGTTAGAATTCTTTAGAACTGACTGACATTTTAGAAGATCAAATTAGATACCAACTTTTAGTAGACCAAAATCCCTCTTAGTGAGGAGGATTGATCTAGAGGAAAATTCATAAAAGGTATAAAAGTAAACCAAAATCTACACCATTTAGTAGATCTAATTGATATCTTTTCAACGGTATGCAAAACTTTCGAAACAGAACTCATATGTTCCTTGTGTAGTTGGTCAAAGTTCTAGTCAAAGCCAATCAATAAGTGGTCAAAGCTAGTCAAAATTAAAAAATACCATCATATAATATTTCAATTCCAGTTTCATGATGTAGATCTTATTGTAATCTTTCTATCACATTTTATGGTTTGAAAAATGAAGTCTATATGTGAAAGTTATGACCAGTCAAAGTTATACTTAAACTCGATGATGTGGTAATAAAGTGACGTAATATGGTTTGACCCAAGTATTTAATATTTAGGGATAAACATATTCCATCATATGTTGGGGAATAATTATTACCCTACATTTTCAAATTTAATGGATAATTTAAAATCCCATAAAAATTGGGTATGGGATAATTATGAAATTTATTAAAATAGATTGTGGATAATCATCCCAATCAGAAAAAGTGGACCTCCCACAAGTATATAAAGGGGTGAGGGGTTATTTGGAATCATTGGGAACTATAATTGGGAATTGGATTTGGAATTTAGTGAATTCATTCCAAAGTCTCAAAGATCTCATGGCAAAGCCAAAGCTGAGAGCTAGAGCTGAGAGCCAAATTTAAGTGATAAAGAACTAGAGCTGAGAGCTAGAGCTAGAGCCAAAGTTGAGATATAGAGCCAAAGAGCTAAGAGCTAGAGTCGAGAGCTAGAGCCAGAGATGATTCCAACCATATACTTAATGTCTAGATTTGAGGTATTTTGATGCACTTTTTAATGCCTCAAAATGAATAATAGAGCAGACTGTGTATAGACTATAATAGACTAGTTTAAAAAATCTTAAGTTTTGAAAGACTTAGAGAGATTTTCACTTCTCAGTGTAAAATAGGGATTTATCCTATACTTCCAGATGATTTCAATGGTTTGTTGAAATCCCTGCGATGATTTTTGATAGTAAGGTGGAAGGTCTATTCATGGGTTTACTGAGACTTTCTAAAGATCTATTATTTGAGTTATGTGAAATCTTAGAGTATCCATTTGACAATAATGAGGTTTGTCCATGTACTCACTTTTAAAATAAATACATCAATTTATATTATAAGTTAACCCGAAGATGTAGGCATTACCAAACTCTATTATCATGTGCTTGTCATGAGTTGATTCTTTTTATGCATTATTTTATATTTTTTGATTAATCATGTTTATTAATCACTATTTGATGCATAATTAGTTAAAACACAATAAAAGGTCAAATTTAGTTTTGTTTCCATGAATGTTTTGAGAAATTATGTGATTTGACTAAAGAATCCAAGGTAAACAATTTTTGCATAGAATAAGTACTAGTTTACAGATCAATTTGGCCTTAGATGATATGAGCATGACCCACACAAGTTGATTTTAATTGAGACTAAAAATCCTCATGATAAACATGGCCTCAATTTCATTCTACCCAACAAGAAGAAAATTGAACTACCTACCATCACCATTGTTTAAGAAGACATGCCTTCCTCACCAACCTCTTCTCTACTAAAATGTGAGGATGATGACATCATCCCACCTAGTTTTTTTTCATCAACATGATTATCCTTAGACCCCTAACCCATATCAAAAGGATGGGGCTACCATAACCATTCCTCTAACTCATCCTAAATTGGTAGTAGATGACTCTCCTACTATTAACACCATTTAGTGTCAAGATGATGACTCTATTCTCACCTACCTCAATATATAAGATCATTCTATTTATAAATCTCCCTCCTAATAATTCAATTATGTTTAATGAATCCATAATGTATATCATCTTAGGCACTCAAGATAACTCATGTATTTTAAAAATAATCAATCTTTGGATTCTATAAAGAACCAAGACTTCTCTACCTTCCTCTAAGACTACAACATACCACTCACTTGGTCATATTCTAACATGCCTAGAATTGACCCTACCATTGCTACCCATAACATCATAATCATTCACGATGTTAAGCTTTCTTGATATATGCTACATTGGATGTACCTCATATATCTCTCCTCATCAAAGAATAACTTCAACAGCTCCTTTCCATCAACTTTATCCAACCTATCGACTATCCTTAGTGGGTCTCCAATGTTTTTACTATCACCAAAGATATAGGTGGACTTCACATTTGTATATACTTTTGAGACCTTAACCTCACTTACCCAAAAGATGATTTTCCTTTGCCTAACATTGACCTAATTATTTATCTCACAACCAACCATGAGATGCTCTCTTTTATAGATGGGTTCTCAAGATACAATCAAATCTTGATTGCCCTTGAAGATCAACATAAAACTATTTTCATCACCCTTTGGGGGAGTTTTTGCTACAAATTCATGCCCTTTAGTCTAAAAAACATTGGTGCATCCTACCAATGAGAAATGACCTACATATTCCATGACCTCAATCACAAGATAGTAGAGAACTATGTGGATGGCCTTCTAAGAAAATTAAAACTTTGAAAATATCATTTAATCATTCTTAAGATCATCTTTCAGTACCTTATCCATTACCATGTTCACCTAATGTTGGAAATATGATTGTCATTGATGTCAAAAGTGACATTATGATCATGCCATTAATGCTCATAGATGAATATGGTGATTATGGTAATCATATCAAAGGTCAAGGATACTTGGAATGATTGTGTGCATGAATGTATTCATCCAGTTATTCATATTACTCATCTAGACATTTTAGGTCTATGATAGAAAAGATGAGAAGGCATTTTTGTACATCACAATTACCATGTGTGAATGATTATGGTGGATCTGGTCACAAGGTTGCGATCACATTAATCCCTATTTGTTATGTGACAAATTTGAAGCCATGAGATGAAGCATAGTTGAAGTTATGGGGATATAGAGTTGGCTACTAAGACAAAAATACTAAGTGTCTATACTTAGCCAAATTTGTAAAAAAGGCTAAATAGAACCAAGTAAGCATATTTATGAGTTCAACATTTACACACATGGAGGTGTTAGGGTAAAATGATCACATGGATTTGTTTATTATTGTGCCTAATTTATATGCACCAAATCTCATGCCACATGATGTAGCGTGATAAAATATATGCTTGAACAAAGTAAGGCTCAAAGGCAATTTTATGATGTCATATCTTACATGTATGAAGGATTCATGAGAAATTAGATATATGTATGGAATCCCATATGTAAGAGGATAATATGAACTAACTTTTAGGTCATACAACTAAACACAAAAAGAGTTATGCAAGGACAAAGTTGGTCTTCCAAGCAAGTTCTAGGCATAGCTAGCTCTATGGTAGAAAAATCTGAGTGAGTAGATTAATGGTGTTATATCTTGCATGCACGAGAGATTTAAAAAGAATTAAGAATATTATTTTATTCACTTTAACGCCTAGTTCATTTGGTCTAAATTTTAGACCAGGCAATTGAACAAAATAGAAGATATGAAGGTGCAAAGTTAGCCTTCCAAGAAAAATGAATGGTCTCCATACTTAGAAAAAACATATACAAGGTAAAGTTTGAGCTAGTTGGAAGATAAATGGTTCATGCTTAATCAGACATTGGAGATCCAATAGAGCATGATGAATTCAAATTATCAAAAGGACCTTTGAGTTAAAGTGCAAGTGACAAGTGTCACAATCACAAAGCCTAGACAGTTAATCTATGGTGCAAGTTAAATTCAAAAGGTCAACCAGCAATGCAAGGATGCCAAATGTATCAATAGTGGGAACTAAAAACTATGTACAAAATTCATGTGCTTACACCAAGTATCATATCCTTGTGGATTGGACAGATATAAAGATTGATCTTTTTAGAAGATATCACAGTTAACAAGTGATCATGCAAAGGATATCCAATGGAGAAAATAGACTCAAATGCTATAAAGTTCAAAATGTGTATCGATATAGTGGCAAGTTAAATACAAAGTAGGTTTGAGAATATTGACATAGTGAAAGCAATTTAAATATATAGGAATTAATGAGATGAGGTTAAAGTGTCAAATTTTAATGACCAGGTCAAGGTAAATATTTTTCATCTTTGAAGATCCAACGGCACATGGAAGCTTGGATCAGAAAGATCAATAGATGTGTTTTAAATTTGATAAAGCTAAAGTTTGAAAGTTTACAAATATCTAATGAATAACATGAGCCTATCATATATTGATTGAATGGATGCATTTTAAAGCTGAACCAATTAAATAGAGACCATTAGATCATGGCACCAAAGGCAAGATCAATGATCAACATTTAAATTCATGTCCAGATAAATGGTTAGTTGGAGGAACATGTAGGAACTTGCATATAAGCTTTATATCTCAACATAGACAGTGATATTGATCAATCCAACTGATTAAATCTACATTAAATATCCCATGCATCAAAACTTGAGTCTAATAGATTCTATAGATAGTAAAGAGATATAAAATTATGGTGTAATACATGGAATCTAGATGTAGGAAATAACAATTCAGGTCTTAATGAACTAAAATCCAAAATTGATATGATGTGTTTGTAGTCTGAGTGTGAACATAGAGAAGAAGAAAACCCTATATCATTTGTTTATATATGTGATATATAAGATAAATGAAAATAAGTTGTTGCTGAAGTTAGAGCCATTTGAATTGTGTCAAACAAAAAATACAGTGACATAAAGAGAGAGAGAGAGAGAGAGAGAGAGAGAGAGAGAGAGAGAGAGAGAGAGAGAGAGAGAGAGAGAGAGAGAGAGAGAGAGAGAGAGAGAGAGAGAGAGTCAAATAAATACATATATAGACACAAAGAGAGAGGAGTAGAGAGGAAAAAAGTCACAAAGAGAATGTGTAGAGTATGATCAATTATAGATTAGAATTGTAACAAAGAATAGAGATTTGGATACATGTATGAATCTAACTTGTAATTTAGATTTCTATCCCCATAGAATATTTTGATAGGTTGGTGCCATCATATAAGCTAAGTGGATGCTTAAATTATGGAGTGGGTGATTCCTTAGAGTTGAAGCTCTTAAATCAGGGGATTGGTGTCTCCTTAGGATTGGTGCCTTAAACATTGTAACCAGTGAGGTTTGCCAATGAGGATTTGAACTATGAGGCTAGATTAGAATAGTAGATTCTAAAATTTATTCTCACCATGGTTTTTCCCTTTGGGTTTTCCACATATAAATATGGTGGCATGTGTATTTTAGTTTGTGTGATCTCTACATATTTGATTGTTCTACATAAATATTTAATTTATTCTAAAAGTAATTAAAGGAGCAATTTTAATTCATATACTGATTCACCCCACCTCTCAATATCTAGTTGTATTTCAACAATTGGTATCAGAGCCTAGGATTCTTTGAAAGAATATTAATCAACTCAAGTAGGTCTTGAAATAGTGAACACAATGGCTAGTCAAAAAGGATCTTCATCAAACAAGGCACCTCTCTTTGATGGATATAACTATAAATTTTGGAGCATAAGAATGGAAACATATATGTCCTCATTAGGGTTTGATATTGGATGTCTGTGGTAAATGGATATATCTCCCCTGCTATAACTCCTACTAATCAAGTTACCAAAAAATCATATAAGAGCAATGCCAAGGTAAAGAATTTTATTCTTTGTGGATTGTCAAACTCAGAGTTTATCAAAGTTATGTATTGTCATAATGCACAAGACATCTGAAACAAGTTGAAGGGCATTTATGAAGGAGATGACAAGGTAAAGCAGGCCAAACTAAAAACTTACAAAGGCAAGTTTGAGAGCCTTAAGATGAATGAAGAGGATAAAATTGTAGAATACCTCCTCAGAGTAGATGGAATAGTAAATGCAATCAATAGCCTTGGAGAAGATATGAAAGAGTCAATCATTATCAAGAAGGTTTTAAGATCTTCACCATTAAGATATGATTCTAAAATATCTACAATAGAAGAAGCAAGAGATCTAGATAAAGTCATTGTTGATGAGTTTCATGGGACCTTCACAACCTATGAGATGAGAATGGGAGAGACAAACACCTTCAAGAGATAAGTTTCATTCAAATTGTAGACATCCAATTCCTAACACCATTTGTGTTGAAAGTGTCAATCCTACTTGAATTACACCAAAATGCACAATTTGGACTAAAAACACTAAAACACATTAAAATATTTGAAATTGACATATTCAAGTGCTGATTTTGGCCAAAGTATCATTAGTTGGGGTAATGTATTTTATGGGATACCTAACTTTGATCAATTTATTTTGAGTTAAAATGATGATTTTGCCTTTTGTGTTATGGATCACTCTTCTTCTAATTCATCAATACATGTCACGTACCTTTATTATTTTATGTTGACAACATCCTAAATGAGAATATGATTCCAATGCATCTAACATTGCCTTCTAAATCTTCCCGAGTCAAATTATAACTCAATAATATGACTTTTTGACCATTTTGATTAATTGAGGGCCAATTTCTAAAGATTTGCACTAAAATTGATTAGCCTTGTTTAAACTAATTAATTCAAATTAAGAGCTTAAATAAGAATTCCATGGAACTTATTGAATATCTCATTATTAGAAATTTATTTTTGATATCTGCATCACTTAGTGACATCATCATATGGGGTGGCATCCATAAGCCATAAATACATAAAATATCAAGATTATGGATCTCCCATGCCTAATTAAGACATTCTATTCCTCTTAAATACCCCTCTATCTCAAATATTTATGAGGGATATTTATGTATTTTATTATATAATTGAATTAATCCTTCGCCACACATCTCAATCTTGAGATGGATGATTCAAGTTGATTCTGACCAATCTCAAAAATCTCTAAATAAAGAGGCTATGAACATATTTTTTAAGCTCAAGTATTTCAATGTTATAATTCTAAAATCTCTTCACAATCCATTTGATTTTAATTATTGTATTATTCATATTTGGATTAGATTCATTTGATAGGCAAATTAGATAGTTACATATCATGAGCCTAGGTTTTGTGGAGTGTTATTGAGACATTAGAGGAGTTTTCCACCATTGTTGATGGAGACAAGGATGTTTGATCAAGGGAGAACATGTTTTTGAGCTTCTCTTGGAGGATGGATTCACTTTGGAAGGTATAGGTTTCTTGCTTTCTTTCATTTGTCTTTCATTATCAATAGCAATTCCCGCATGCATAGATAGGCTTAATTTGATTTACTCTTAAGCGTTTTTCCTTTGATTTATTGTACTAATGTTTGACTAATCATGTTATGTAATCCTTTCTACATTTTTTCATGCTTAGTGGGACAATACACATTCCATGTATGAAGGAGAGCATGAATCAACTTTAAAATTTCAATTTGGATGCTTAAAACTCTTTCTAAATGATTTTTTAACTTTGTTTGGTTGGTTTTTCAATTTCATGGGTTTACTCAGAGAACCACCAATGGTTAAGTAAACTATTGATGGTTGAGTAAACCATTGACAATCATATAACCATCACTAGTTAGGTAAACCATCACCGGTTAAGTAAACCATCACCAGTTAGGTAAACCATCGATGGTTCACTATTTTTTTTTTTTAAACACAAAACTTGAGAGCTAATAGGCTATTATAAAATTCTTGGTTTGGGGTCATACAGACTCCGTACATTTTTTTTTTTAAAACCATGTTTTTTCTTATAAATTTTCAAAATGTGATATTAGTTTAGCTTTAAGTTACAAAGATTTTTCACAAAATTTTGAAAATCTCTTTAAAATTTTCTAATCTATCACATTTACTTTTGGGGTGATGCCTTAAGGGTATATAGGTAACCGATGGACTTAAACTTTGTTAAAAAATGATTTTTAGAAATATTTTAGATGTTTAAAATAAACTAAAAGTCTTTCTTTTTATGCTTATGAAAAAAATTTAGGGTGAATTTTTCTTGATCAAGTTTTGTGATTTTCATTCAAAGTTACAACTTAAGACAAAGGGGTCAAAAAAACACCACCTTATCTTTTATTTGGGGATTAAAATTTAATACACTTGTCAAATTTTTTCCTCAAAGTTTTTAATTAGAATTTTATTGGAAAAAAGAGGGGCATTGCATGTATGCTCTTCCATTCATCCCCTTTAGGGAACTTTTATAATCAAAAGCATCATCCTTATTGCAAACATGCCTAGTCTAAGGCATAGAAAGAATGTCATCTAAAGCACTCCCCAAAAAATAATAATAATTTGGGTGATCTTTAAAATGATCCTAAATTCTTTCTCTTATGTCTTTTATTTCATTGTATCTTGGATTACAAGGGGGACTTCATTACCTCCCACAAGTTCTTTAGGGAAAATTTAACCTAGGGTTTCATCTCCTAACACTGACTTCAACCACTCCCACTAAGATCAAAGGTTTGAGTAGTTAAACCACCTTATAGTGTTGGAGTTTCACATGGGATGTATTTGCACTACACTGAGCAAGCGATGGATGTAGTGGTTGCAAAAAGGACAAGACCTTTTTACAATAAGCTAAGTGTCACAAACACCCAATTTTTTTGTTTTTCTTTTGCATTATGACGTGAAAGTCATTGTATAAATAATCCCATAGAAACAATTGAAAACCAATTAGTTTTATTTAACCCTACATTTTCATACGCTTGCTAGGATTTGGATGATTATACTTAGTATATTTTGGTCATTTTTGCTTGGTATATTTTGAGACTAAAACTTATTTATTTATTTATAAACCATGCCAAAACTAATTTATTAATATGTCACTCTTTTGTTTAAAGAAGCGTCATGTTACCCATTTTACACCACACTTGTGCCTTGAAATTTTTGCTAAACATGTTTGTGTATGTGCTATTTGGACCTCGTTTATGTGTCATCATACTTTTCACTTTTGTCTAAATTGTTTGGTCTAATCCTAGTATTTAAAATTTTGTTTTCAATTAACCTTGTCAAGTTTGGATCCAAATATTTATTGATTTATATTTAGGCCTCAATTCATAGGGCTAATACACAAATCTTTCTCTTTTGGGTTGTGTAACTTCGATTAAATGACTACCCAGATTTGAAGACTATTTGTTATTTGTTTGTTCGAGTGTCTATCCTCATCATTTTTTATGCCTTTATTGAGGAGACCACAGCCTTCTTACAAAAGCCTTTGACATTAGACATTTGACGTTAGGTTTTTTTATGCCAAACCTTGGCACAAAATATTTTGGAGATACAACTCCACCCTTTTGACTAAGGTTTAACCTTTTGTATTTTTAACATTGATTTTTAGAGTTTTCAAAACTCTAAGCCTTTTTGTTTTCATAGCTTTCTTTATTAAACACAGATATGTCTAGTTACACTTATGGTGAAGTCATAGATAGTCCAACTTATGATATAATGGCTATACAAAATGACTTTTATAACTTTAGTCAAGACCCCAATGGTGATGATATGGTTTGTGAGATAGATTTATATCCACCTCACAAAAATTAGTCATAGGAACACAATCAAGATCCAACTTATGATCCAAATCGAGACTAGAATGATTGGGTTTATCAAGAAGACTTGGATGCTTTAGCTTGTACAAGTAATCAAGATCCACAACATGCTAGGATCACCATTTTAGGACCTCCTCCTTTGGTTTGCATAAGCAACCAAACTAAGAAGCATCCAATCATTACTATTTTAAGACCAACTATTTTGGAGATACAACTCCACCCTTTCAACTAAGGTTGAACCTTTTGTATTTTAACATTGATTTTTAGATTTTTCAAAACTCTAAGCCTTTTTATTTTCAGAGCTTTCTTTATTAACGTAGATATGTCTAGTTACACTTATGGTGAAGTCATAGATAATCCAACTTATGATATAATGGCTATACAAAATGACTTTTATAACTTTAGTCAAGACCCCAATGGTGATGTTATGGTTTGTGAGATAGATTTATATCCACCTCAAAAAAATTAGTCATAGGAACACAATCAAGATCCAACTTATGATCCAAATTGAGACTGGAATGATTGGGTTTATAAAGAAGACTTGGATGCTTTAGCTTGTACAATTAATCAAGATCCACAACATGCTAGGATCACCATTTTAGGACCTCCTCCTTTGGTTTGCATAAGCAACCAAACTAAGAAGCATCCAATCATTACTATTTTAGGACCAACTATTTTGGAGATATAACTCCACCCTTTCGACTAAGGTTGAACCTTTTGTATTTTTAACATTGATTTTAGAGTTTTCAAAACTCTAAGCCTTTTTGTTTTCAGAGCTTTCTTTATCAAACGTAGATATGTCTAGTTACACTTATGGTGAAATCATAAATAATCCAACTTATGATATAATGGCTATACAAAATGACTTTTATAACTTTAGTCAAGACCCCAATGGTGATGATATGGTTTATGAGATAGAGTTATATCCACCTCACAAAAATTAGTCATAGGAACACAATCAAGATCCAACTTATGATCCAAATCAAGACTGGAATGATTGGGCTTATCAAGAAGACTTGGATGTTTTAGCTTGTACAAGTAATCAGGCTCCACAACATGCTAGGATCACCATTTTAGGACCTCTTCCTTTGGTTTGCACAAGCAACCAAACTAAGAAGCATCCAATCATTACTATTTTAGGACCTCTTCCTTTGGTTCACACAAGCAACTAAACTAAGAAGCATCCAGTTGTTACCATTCTTGGCCCATCACCAGTTTTTGATGAACCTATTGTTGAAGAACCTCCATTTGATGAATTGGTTGTGTTTGATCCCTTCTTCAATAGTCTAATTTTTTAAGAGTCCATTATTTTTCCCACTAAACCAAATGTTCCCCACTTTATAAATTACGTGTCGATATTTGAGCCAAAACAAGAACCATTACCTCTTCAAGAGCCATCTTATGAGGATCAAAATGTGTTCAAAATTGACTTTTTGTAACCAATTGTGAACTCAAACCATGATTTTATTGTTGAAACACCCATTTGTGACAAGTCAACATATAAAAAGTTACCTATTCATGTTTTACCTATTTTTAAAGAGCCTCATCTCCTTGACAAACTAGTCTTTGTTGAGTTATCTCTTGATCTTTTCCCACTCATTAAGGAGTCTCACTTTGATAGACATGATTTTTTTGAGACATCCTTTGAGTGGTACCTTCTCTTTGAGGGGATTCACTTAGATGAACTAGTCTATGTTGGTTGAACCCTTCCAAGATGAATCAATTTTTATTGAGCCCATTATGCCATCACAGGCCATTACTTGTTAAACATTTAGCATTCAATAGAAGATTGAAGACACAACCACATCAAATAAAAAATTAGAATTACAGTCAGGTTCTATTTTTGAACTGACATTAGATTTAGCATCAAAAATAGAATCAACATAAATTTTGACATTGGATTCAGAGTCCCTTAATTTAGAATCATATTGAAAAATAGTTTATAGTCATGTTTGTTACAACATTGATTACAATTGCCTTGTAGATAAATTTGAATATAGTTGTGATCCTTCTACAGTTTTTGAGGATGATTACTTTAGCATCAACATAATTTCTCCTAGTTTATTCTATGAGGATTATGTTGCCTTTCACCATCCCATTACCACCAACCAACATAGCCATTATATTAACATTCCACCTCCCACAAACATTGACTAGAATTGATAGAATCACACTTTGTTGAACTGCATCCATGGTGGCATACAATTTGTAGAATATTAGTAGGATGAAGACCCTATTCATTTATAATAAGAAAAATATCTTAGTGAAAACTTTTTAGAGGTGTTAGGGGATAAGCAAAGATCAAACTCAACATCTTTTAGTGAAACCATTTTGAAGGTGCTAGAAAAAAATCAAAGTCAAATGTTAACATCTCTTCATGAAACATTCTTAGAGGCACTATGGGATGATTAGAAGAAATTCATTGGTGAAAAACTTATTGAGGCACCAATAGCTGAGCACAAAAGTTATTCACTATTTACTGAAGATATTATTCAAGATCAATTCAAAATAGCTTCCAATCTACAACATAATCAGATGGTACCTAATCTCAAAATCAAATAATAGAATAATATGGTGGTCATATTAAGAGAATCTTCAGAGGTCTTCAGTGCCATCACAACTAAAATTATGTCAAATCTAGCATCAACAACATTATGTGTGACTTAAAGTTCTGATCTTCATTTGTTTCCTATTTATTATACATTCTATTAGCACCCACCCATTTATTACCCACTTATATCATTTATCACTAGCAAAACTTTCCTTTATAGAGGCTATAAATTTATCTTGTCTTGATGTTTGTAAGAGGTAGAATCGATTACCAGCAAAGATCATAAACACATTATTCAGATCTAGATCAGCAACAAGTTCTTAACAGAGCAACTTTTTTGAAAGGGAATTGGGTAGCAATTTTTATAAATTGGTCATTTATATTGTCTCACATATTGACTAGGATGGGCATCTCCCTGTCTAAAAGAGTAATAGAACCATTTTTCACTTTTCCAATTACCATTTTTAATTACCATGCCTCATCTCTTGAGGGAAACCCTAAGGACCCTTTTTAAGCATTATTATACCATTGTGATCCATGAACCATATTATTTAAACTACATTGACTTGAGGTCCTTTGGGACTATGTAGGCAACACTCAATATCTATTGAGGTCAACTCGATCACCCATTTTCCACATTTTCACCATTTTATGAGCAACCTAAGTAATGCTCTCATTATTTGACGAGCAACGTAAGCAATGCTCTCACCATTTTGAGAGCAATCTAAGCTAATCATCTCTGGGGGGCAACTTTGTTACCACTATAGCCAATTTTATTTTGATTATTTAGTTATACCATTTATATACTATTGACTGTGGCTTTGTTTTAGTGATTTCATCAATCCTATTTTGATCTTAGTTCCTTTGGGTCATCTTGCTCTTTTTGTGAGGGGATTTTGATCTAGTTTCAACAATGTTATAATTTTGTGTTCAAAGACAGTCTATGGTAGTAGTATGACATTTAATATAACAAGTTATCTTTTATTAATTATCTTATTTGGTATCACTGATTATAACCACCTATGGGCAAATTAGTGTTATTTTGGTTCCCCTGATTATAACCACCTTTGGTAAAATTATTTTTATGATGTTATTTCCTAATTATAACCACCTATGGGAAAATTAGGTACAATGTCATTTTATCATGCATTGATGCATCATCTAGTCATTACTATTATCATTTGTCTTATCGTTCACCTTTGTTTGTGAACTTGTTGTGACCTAGTCAATTTTTTATTTCCCTTTGTGTGGGTATAATTACTGTAACTTGGGATTATTTTGGGGTTATATAGGTTATGATCAATTAATGTCAAGGTTAACTCAATCCCTCTTATCATATGCTCTCACTATATTGTGAGCATTTTAAGTTGGTGCACTCTCATCATTTCATGATATGGACTATTTTGTATCTCTTAATCCTTAATCAAGTTAAGATACTTAGAAATTTTCAAAAAAAAAAACATTTGTAAAACATTCAAAAACTTCAAAAATATTTTGTGTGTGTTTGATTATTGTTTGTTGTCTAGTTTTTTTGCTTTCTTATTTGGTCTTGCTTCTTTATTTTATTTTCTAAGTACATCTTGATGGTCTACATAGATCTCAATTATTTGTATCTTGATCTCATGTTGTTAAGATGTCTTATTTTCTTTTTTTTGTCTTTTTTCTTTTTTATTTAAATGTAACTAGTTGTAACTCTAGTTTTGGTCATTATTTTACCATTATCAATAGTTATAGGTATTCACATTTGAACCAACTTAGTGCAATTGGAATATTATGTCATTCTAAGTTATTAATACTTATGATGCCTAATTTATTTTACTATAGCAAGCACTTTGAGCTCAGGTTTCAATGTCTTAATGTCAACACAGCTCTGATGAATGATTTTTAAGAACATTGCATAATATAAGCTCATGATATGGAAATAGGCATCTATGTATCATGTATTTTAACACTTGAATCTATGCTTAGACATGCATCTCTTTGCATACATTGTGAGTCTAATCAATTCTTGGTCATTTTTCATCATTCTTCATTCCATTCTCTCCCAAACTTGGGTGAACTACATTGGCCTAAAGTTCATGTTGGAACATGAGTCCATGGAACTATGTAGTTAGTGTCCACTTATCTAGCACATTTGGAGACAGCTTGACTATCTTTCATTCTTATTTTCATCTCTTTCATCACTTTGTGCATTCTCATATGTTGGGATTTATATGACTTTCTAAGCCATTACACTGTTACATGTATGTTTACACCCACTCGCTTTAACCTATCTTTTGGGTTATATCTTTGAGCTATTTTACTTAAAAATTTCCCATGTTGGGGAATAACATTTGATAAACATCAAAATAAAATCAGATTTATAAGGGAAAAACCATTATTTATTCTTTATCAGTGATCAAAACTAGCCCTACTAGGGCACAACTATCTTATCACAATCAAATATGCTCTACTAGGGCACTTATTATTATCTTATCTTTAGAGACCCCATTCTAGTGGTGCTTTACTTCCTAAAGTAGAATGTTCTCTATTTCCATCTAATTCCAAGCTCTCTACACTAATTCCCATGATGGCTTTTAGTGTGCAACTTATCTCAAGATTGATCAATATCGTAAGCATACATCTTGTACTCTCAAATTGGGTACATTTAAAGTGTGTCCCTTACATTTATAGATTATATATTTCTCTTTCCCCCCATCTTTGTGGCCTATTATAACTCTAAATTATATTTTTATCATTGATGGTAATTATATGTGTAAGTATTAGCTCATCTGGATGTAGTCTATTTCATGGGTTAATATATCACTTTCTCTCTCTTTTCAAGAGTCCATCCTTCTCTTTCATCTTAGTCTGTCCTCTCGAGGGGGCATCATGGATCTTTTCCAATTTTTTATTGACAACTCTTTTCTTTCAAAAGATGTTGCTTCACCTAAATGTCTCTCTATGCCTTCTCAAATAGGGGCAAAATGTATACATCCAATTCCTAACACCATTTGTGTTGAAAGTATCAACCTTACTTGAATGGCACCAAAATGTACAATTTGGCCTAAAAACACTAAAACACAGTAAAAGATTTGAAACTAACATATTCAAGTGTTGATTTTGGCCAAAGTATCATTAATTGTGGTAATGCATTTTATGGGACACCTAACGTTTATTATTTCATTTCGATTCAAAATGATGATTTTACCTTTTGTGCTATGGATCACTCTTTTATTCCAATTAATCAGTACACATCATGTACCTTTATTATTTTGTGTCGATAACATCCTAAATGAGAATATGATTCTAACACATCTAACATTGCCTTCTAATTCTTCCTGTGTTAAGTTATAACCCATTAATATGAATTTCTAACCATTTTGATTAACTGAGGGCCAATTTCCAAAGATTTGACCTAAACTTGAGTAGCCTTGTTTAAACTAATTAATCCAAATTAAGAGCTTAAGAATTACATGGAACTTATTAAATATCTCATTATTGGAAATTGATTGTTGATATTTGCATCACCTAGTGACATCATCATATGGGATGGCATCCATAAGCCATAAATACATAAAATATCAAGATTATGGGTCTCCCATGCCTCATTAATACCCTCCATACCTCTTAAATTCCCCTCTATCCCAAATATTTATGAGGGATATTTATGGATTTTATTATATAATTGAATTAATTCTTAGCCACACATCTCAATCTTGAGATGGATGGTTCAAGTTGATTCTGACCAATCTCAAAAATATATAAATAGAGAGGCCATGAACATCATTTTTAAGCTCAATTATTTCAATGGTATAATGCTAAAATCTCTCCAAAATTCATTTGTGTTTTGATTATTGTATTATTCATATTTGGATTAGCTTCATTTGATAGGAAAATTAGATAGTTACATATCATGAGCCTAGGTTTTATGGAGTGTTCTTGAGACTTGGAGGAGGTTGCCACCATTTTTGATGAAGACAAGGACACTTTATCAAGGGAAAACATGTTTTTGAGTCTCCCTTGGAGGATGGACTGAATTGGGAAGGTATAGGTTTCTTTTTTTCTTTCATTTGTCTTTCATTGTCATTAGCAATTCTCGCATGAATAGATAGGCTTAATTTGGTTTACTCATGTATTTTTCCTTTGATTTATAGGACTAATGTTTGACTAATCATGTTATATAATCCTCTCTACATTTTAGATGATTTTTTTTAAACCACATGTTTTCTCCAAAAATTTTAGAATTCGATATCAGTTTAGATTTAAGTTTCATAGATTTTTCACAAAAGTTTGAAAATCTCTTTAAATTTTTATAATCTAACACATTAGCTTTTGGGGTGATTCCATTGGGTAACTAGATAACCATCAAAATTATTCCAAACTTAAAATAACTTTAAATCTAAAAGACACTCTAACTTTTTCATTGCAGGATCAAGCTTGGAATTTGTTAAAACATGCTTTTTAGACCTTTTTTAAAAGTTTAAAATGATTAGGAACCTTGTTTTGGTGTTTAAGAAAAAATTTAGATGCTTAGGTGAATGTTTTGACAAATTATGCTTTCAAAGTTACAACTTAAGACCAAGGGTTCAAAATAACATCACCTCATCTTTCATTTGGGGATTAAAATTGAATTCACTTGTCAAATTTATATTAAATAATTTTTTAAACTTAGAATTTTATTGGAAAAAAGAGGGATGTTGTGTGTATGCTCTTCCATCCATCCCCTTTAAGGAACTTTTAGAATAAAAAACATCATCCTTATTGAAAATATCCTTAGTCCAAGGCATAGAAAGAATGTCATCTAAAGCACTCCCCAAAAACTTGCAATAGTTTGGGTGATCTTAAAAACAACCTTGAAGTCTTTCTCTTATGTCTTTTATTTCATTGCATCTTGGCTTGCAAGGGGGACTTCATTACCTCCCATAAGTTCTTTAGGGAAGATTTGGCCCATGGTTTCATATTTCAGTACTGACTTTAACCACTCCCACTAGGATTAGAGGTTTGAGCAATTAAACCACCATCTAGTGTTGGAATTACACATAGGATGTATCTATACTTTAGACATCACACTACACTGAGCAAGCAATGAATGTAGTGGTTACAAAAAGGGCAAGACCTTTTTGTAACAAGTCAAATACTACAGACACCCAATTATATACTTTTTTTTTGCACCATGACATGAAACTCATTGTGTAATTGATCCCCCTATAAACAAGTGAAAATCAATTAGTTTTAGTTAACCCCAAATTACCCTACTCTTGTTAAGATTTGAATGATTATACTTAGTGTTTTTGAGACTAATTTTTTTTTGTTTGTTTATAAACCATGTCAAAATCAGTTTGTTTATATGCCATTCTTTTGTTTAAAGAGGTGTTATGATGTTCATTTTACACCACACTCATGCTTGTTTTCTACAATCCTAGTCTTCAACATTACATTTTTAATTAACCTTGTCAAGTTTAGATCCAAACATTGATTGATTTATATTTAGGCCTCAAATTTGTGGGGCTAATACATAGATATTTTTCTTTTGTGTTGCATAACTTCAGTTAAATGATTACCTAAAATTCAAGACTATTAATTGTTTGTTTGTTAAAGTGCCTATCTTCATCATTATTTTTGAATTTATTTGGAAGAAAATAACCTTTCTCCAAAATCCTTTAACGTTAAGTTGTTTTATGCCAAATATTAGCACAAACCATTTTGACGTACAACTCCGCCCTTTTGGCCAAGGTTGAACCTTTTATCTTTTGGATATCACTTTTCAAAGTTTGCATAACTCTAAGCCTTTTTGTTTTTAGAGATTTCTTAATTAAATGTGGATATGTCTAGTTACACTTATGATGAAGTCATGGATAATCCAACTTATGGTAGAATGGCCACACAAAATGACTTTTATGACTTTAGTCAAGACCTAAATGTTGATAATATGGTTTGTGAGATAAATTTCTATCCACCTCATAGAAATTAGTCATGCGAACACAAACAAGATCCAAATTATGATCCAACTTGAGATTGGAATGATTGGGTTTATCAAGAAGACTTGGATGTTTTGGCTTGTGCGAGTAATCAAGATCCATAACATTCTAGGATCACCATTTTAGGACCTCTTCCTTTGGTTTGCATGAGAAACCAAACTAAGAAGAATCCAATCGTTACCATTTTAGGACCTCCTCATTTGGTTTGTATAAGTAACTAAACTAAGAAGCATCCAGTCATTACTATTTTAAGACCTCTTCCTTTGGTTTACATGAGCAACCAAACTAAGAAACATCCAGTCATTACTATTTTATGACCTCCTCCTTTGGTTTACATGAGAAACCAAAATAAGAAGCATCCAGTCATTACCATTCTTAGCCTATCACCAATTTTTTATAAATCTATTGTTGAAGAACCTCCATTTTATGACCTAGTTGTGTTTGATCCCTTCTTCAATAATATAATTTTTGAAGAGTCTATTATTGAATTGTCAACCATTGTTATTGCTAAACTAAATGTTCCCCACTTTACAAATGCCATGTTTATATTTAAACCAAAATAAGAACCATTACTTATTCAAGAGCCATCTTATGAGGACCAAAATATGTTCAAAATTGATATTTTGAAACCAATTGTAAACTAAAACCAAAATGTTATTGTTGAAACACCCATTTGTGACAAGTCAACCTGTGACAAGTTACCTATTCATATTTTACCTATTTTTAAAGAGCCTCATCTCCTTGACAAGCCAGTCTCTATAGAGTTATCTCTTGATCATTTTCCACTCATTAAGGAGTCTCAATTTGAAAGACACAATTTTGTCAAGATGTCCTTTAAGCAGTTCCCTCTATTTGAGGGGATTCACTTAGACAAACTAGTATATATTGAACCCTTCCAAAATGAATCAATTTTTATTGAGCCCATTATGCCATCACAAGCCATTACTTGTCAAACATTCAACATTCAACATAAAATTATTGAAACAACCATATTAGATGAAGAATTAGAGTTAGAGTTAGGTTATTTTTTGAATTGACATTAGATTTAGCATCTAAAATAGAATCAACATCATTTGTGACATCAGATTCTGAGTCCTTTGCTTTAGAATCAGATTCAAAAATAGATTATAGTCATGGTTATTACAACATTGGTTACAATTTTCTTTCAGATCAATTTAAATATATTTGTGATCCTTCTATAGTTTTTGAGGATGATTACTTCAACATCAACATAATTTCTCTTATTATATTCTATGAGGATTGTGCTACCTTTCATCATCTCACCATTATTCTCAACCAACATAGCCATTATATTGACATTCCACCTCCCACAAGTGTTGATTGGGACCGATAGAATCACACTTTGTTGAACTCCATCCATGGTGACATATCATTTACAAAATCTCAAGGGGGGCCAAGACCACGTTAATTTAGAAGAAGAAGAATCTCCTAGTGAAACTTTTTAGATGCACTAGGGGATAAACAAAGATCAAACTTAGCATATTTTAGTAAAACCTTTTTGAAGTCACTAAAAGACAATCAAAGTCAAATGTTAACATCTCTTTTTGAAACCTTCTCATAGGTGCTATGGGATGATCATAACAAGTTCATTGGTAAAAACCTCATTGAGGCACCAATAACTGAGCACAAAATTTCTTCACTATTTAATAAAGATATTATTCAAGATAAAATCAAAATAGCTTCCAATCTACATCATAATCAGATGGTAACTAATTTCAAAATCAAGTAATAAAATGATTTGGTGGTCTTATCGAGAGCATCTTTAGAGGTTTTTAGCCCTGCCACAACCAAATCTATGTTGAATCCCACATTAATAACATTATGTATGACTAAAATTCTTAATATTCATTTATTTCCCATTAATTATGCATTCCATTATCACCAACCTATGTATTACCCACTCATATCATCTATCACTGGTAGTACTTTCCTTTACAAAGGCTACAAAGTTATATTGTCTTGATGTTTGAAGGAAGTAGACTCAATGAGTAATGAAGATCAAAAACACATTATTGAGATATAGATCTGTAAAAAGTTCTTGATAGAGTAGATTGTCCAAAAGGGTGTTGGATAGTAACTTTATAAGTGATCGTTTCTATTGTCTCACATATTGACTAGGATGTTCATCTCCTTATCAATAAGAGTAACAGAACCATGTTTTTACTTTTCCAATTACCATTTTCCATTATCATGCCTCATCTCTTGGGGGAAACCCTATAGACCCTTTTTAGGCATTATTATACCATTGTGTTTCATTTACCATGTTGTTTTAACTACATTAACTTGAGGTCCTTCAGGACTATGTAGGTAGTGCTCAATTTTTATTAAGGTCAACTCAGTCACCCCTTCACTATGCTCTCACCATTTTATGAGAAATTGTTAAGTTTGAATGCTCTCACCATTTTTTGAGTAACCTAATAAATTATTTCATCATTTTGTGAGAACTCTAAGCCAATCATCACTTATGGGCAACTTTTTTATCTCTATAGACAATTTTCTTATGATCATTTCATTATACCATTTCTTTACTATTGATTGAGGCTTGATTTAGTCATTTTACCGATCCTATTTTGATCTTGGTTCCTTTGGTTCATCTTGCACTTTATGTGAGGGGATTCTGATCTAGTTTCAATAATTTTAGAATTCTATGTTCAATGATAATCTATTGCAGTAGTATGACATTTGATCTGGCAAGTTATCTTTCATTAATTATCTTATTTGGTATCATTGATTATAACCACCTATGGGAAAATCAGTATTATTTTAGTACCCCTAATTATAACTACCTTTGGTCAAATTAGTGTTATGATGTTGTTTCCTAATTATAACCACCTATGGTAAAATTAGGTACAGTGCCTTTTTATCATGCATTTATGCATCATCTGGTCATTACTATTATCATTTGTCTTATCATTCACCTTTGTTTGTGAACTTGTTATGACCTAGTCAATTTTTCATCGCCTTTTGTGTGGGAAAAATTATTGTGACTTGGGATTATTTTGGGGTTATATAGGGTGTTCTTGATTTATGTCGAGGTCAAATCAATCCTTCTTATCATATGTTCTCTTCGTATTGCAAGTATTTTAAGTTGGCACACTCTCATAATTTCATGAGCTAGACCATTCTATATCTCTTAATCCTCAATCATGTTGAGATACTCAAAAAAATTCAAAAAAAACATTGGTAAAACATTCAAAAAACTCAAAAACATTTTGTGTGAGTTTATTTAATTATTATTTATTATCTAGTCTTTTGTTTTGCTGTTTGGTCTTGCTTCTTTATTTTATTTTCCAAGTACATCTTGATGGTACACATAGATCTCAATTATTTGTATCTTGATCTCATGTTGTTAAGATGTCTTATTTTCTTTTTTATTTATCTTTACTCTTTTTCTTTTAAATGTAAATAGTTATAACTTTGGTTTTGGTAATTTTTTTTGTATTATCCTTAGTTATAAGTATTCACATTTGAACCGTCTCAGTGCAATTGGAATATTATGTCAGTCTAAGTTATTCATACTTATGATGCTTAATTTATTTTACTATAGTAATCACTTTATGATCAGGTTTCAAATTCTTAAACATCAACATCAGCTTCAATGAATGATTCTCAAGAACATGTTGCATAATAGAGGCTCATAATATCAAGATAGGCATCTAGGTATCATGAATTTATCACTCGACTCTATGCTTATACATGAATCTTTAAAAACATTATGAGTATAATCAATTCTTGGTCAGTTTTCATCATTCTTCATTCCCTTCTCTCCCAAACTTGGGTGAACTACATTGGCTTGAAGTTTATGTTGAAACATAAGTCCATAAAACTATGTAGGTATCTTCCACTAGTATAACACATTTGGAGTCAACTCAGTTATCTTTCATTCTTATTTTCATCTCTTTCATCACTTTATGCATTCTCATATGCTCAGTTTTATATGGCTTTCTAAGCCATTACACTGTCACATGTATGTTTGCACCCACTCGATTTAACCTATCTTTTGGGTTATATCCTTGAGTTATTTTTCTTACCAATTTCCCATGTTAGGAAATAACATCTGATCAACATTAGAATCAAATCAGATTTATAGGGGAAAAACCATTGTTTATTCTTTATCAGTGATCAAAATCAGCCCTACTGGAGCACAACTATCTTATCATGATCAAATCTACTCTATTAGGGCACTTATTATTATCTTATCTTTGGAGACCCTATTCTAGTGGTGCTTCCCTTCCTAAAGTATAATGTTCTCTATTTTCCTCTAATTCTAATCTCTCCACACTAATGCCCATGATGGTAATATTTTAGTGTGTAACTTGTCTCAAGATTGATCAATGTCATAAGCATGCAACTTGTACTCTCAAATTGAGTACGTTTAAAGTGTGTCCATTGCATTTATGGATTGTATATTTCTATTTTCCCAATATTTGGGGTCTATTATACCTCTAAATTATATTTTGATCATTACTGTTAATTACATGTGTAAGCATTAGCTCATCTGTATGTGATCTATTCCATGGGTTAATCTCTCACTTTCTCTCTCTTTTTGAGAGTCCATTCTTCTCTTTCATCCTATTATGTCCTCTCATAGGGGAATCATGGGTCTATTCCAATGTATTCTTGACAATCATTTTCTTTGAAAAGACATTATTTCATCTGAATGTCTCACTATGACTTCTCAAATAGGGGTAAAATGTAGACATCTAATTCCTAACCCCATTTGTGTTGAAATTGTCAATCTTACTCAAATTGCATTCAAATGCATATTTTAGGTCAAAATTAATAAAACATACTAAATTATTTGAAATTGTCATTTACAAGTCCTGATTTAGGCTAATGTATCCCTAAAAGGGGTAATGCAATTTATGAAGCAGCTAAATTTGATCAATTTATCTCGATTCAAAATCATGATTTTGCCTTTTGTGCTTTAGATCACTCCTTTCTCATAATATATTGGTACACATCATGTACCTTTGTTACTTTGTGTTGGCAACATCCTAAATTGGAATACAGTTTCCATATATCTAACATCACCTTCTAATTCTTCTTGAGTCAAATTATAACCCAGTAATATGACTTTTTGAACATTTTGATTAATTGAGGGCTAATTTCCAAATAATTACACAAATGTTAATTAAACTTATTTAAGTGTAATTAATCAAAATCAAGAGCTTAAGTGGATTTTCCATGAGAGTTATTGAGTATTTATTTTTGGAAATTGATTTCTATTAACTACATCACCTAATGACATCATTTCTTGGAAAGACATCCCTAGGCCATAAATACATAAAATAACTAAATCATGGCCTCCCATGCCTCATTAATACCATTCATGACTCTTAAATTCCCATTATTCCAAAATAATTATGAGGGATATTTATGGATTTTAATTATATAATTGGATTAATCCATGACCACAAATCTCAATCTTGAGAAAAATGGTCATGGTTGATCTTGACCAATCTCAAAAATATATAAATAGAGAGGCCATGAACATTATTTTTAAACTTTATTTTTGAAATTTTATAATTCTAAATTATCTCCACAAGCCTTTACATTTGACCATTGATCTTATTTTGCAAGTTTCACTGATAGGCTAGATTAGAAATTTCATCTACTTTGAGCCTAGGATATGCAAAGAATTCTTGAAACAATGGAGGAGTTGGACATCATTATTTTTGAATATAAGAGATCTTGATCAAGGTATAACATGTTTTTGAGCTACTCTTGGAGGATGGATTCACTTGGAAAGGCATAGGTTTCTTTCTTTCTTTCATTACCATGAACAATTCCCGCATGAATAAATAAGATTAATTTAGTTTACTCTTATGAATTTTTCCTTTGATTTATTGGAATAATGTTTGAATTATCATGTTATGCAATCCTCTTTACACAAATTATCCAAGAAATTAAAGGAAGAAACATCTACATCTGAATCTGAGGAGACTGATGAAGAAGAAGCTAACTTTATTAGAAGACTAAAGAGAGGATCTATAAAGTATAGAGGTAAGTTACCCTTCAAATGTTTTGACTATGTTAAAGTAGGACATTTTTATAATAAATTCCCTCATAATAAAAAGGATAACTTTGAGCAAGTAGAGAGTATCAAAAAGGTGAAATCCTACTATCTTAAGAAGAAGAACTCATTCAAGACTAAGAAAGGTCTATAGACAAAAAAAGATAGTGACTCAATGGAAGATAGTGATAATTGAAATGATGATCACGACTATGATTTTATGGCTAAGGGAAATGAATCCCTATTCATGATAGTAGAATCAACTTTTATTAATCTAGATGAAGATGAAGTTGATATAGAATGTGAGCCCATATGTGTTCTAGATGAGATTATCAAGTTAAGAAAATAAAACTCAAAATAAAAGAAGCTTGGATAAAAGTAAATTGAGAAAATTTCTAAAAGTCTTGAAAAATCTGATCAGATGGTAATTACCCTAAAGAGACAAGTTGAAGAGGCTAAAAGAATAGATATGTAGTCAAAATAGAACTATAATCTAAATATGATGAATGTGTGAATCTTGAGGTAGAACTAGTGGCTTTGACAAAAGAACTTGAAAAATCCAAAGGTTAACTAAATAAAAGTTTGAAATTGACAGGAGGATCAGACTTTCTTGATGAACTAATCAAATCTTAAAATCCCTCAAAAGAGAGATCAGGTCTTGGTTATGAGAAGGGAAAAATTTTCTCAACGAGTACATCTACTAACCTATATGAAAATTTAAAGCATAAGGATAATCAAAAGTAAAGTAAGAGAAAGCTTAAAAGGGTACAAAGAAAAACTCAAACATAGTTGATTTGAAAAAAACTAGACCTGAAAAGAAGCTTGAAGAGAAAAATAAGATAAAGGTAGTTGATGTTGATGGATACACCAAGGTGAGAAACTTAAAGAATCCAAAACATAGAATAATTCCTTGTGTTGCACCAATAAATGCTATGACTACATATTCCTCATCTTTTTATGGTTATTCTTATAGCTATAATCATTTTGGTCATAAGGCTAGTAATTGTAGAGTTGTAACTACAAGGAGAGTCAATTTTTTAGGCAAAAATTCATTTACACCCTTAGCAAATACAAATGTAACGTGTTATAATTACAATAAATTTGGTCACATAAGTAAACATTATAGAACTAGATTTGTAAGATCAAAATTACACAATGTAGAGAAAGACATGCCTCCCATTGTGATCAAAGGTTCACAAGTTTTTGAAAAGAAGCTAAATAAGAAAACCAAGGATGTGTGGAGAGTGAAAAATCAATCCATGATTGCTCAGAATACACTCCATTCCAAGGAGTAGAATTTTTGGGTGATAGACAGTGGCTGCTCAAAGTATATGAATGGTGACAAGAGCAAGTTCACTAAATTAAGCAAATACAAGGAAGGATCTGTCAGCTTGGAAGACAACACAGTAGTTAAAATCAAAGGTAAAGGAAACCTGAATATAAATGGTAAACTACCTACACATGATGTATTTTATGTTGAAGGATTGAAGCATAATATTCTAAGTGTATCCAAATGTGTGATAATGGATACAAGGTCACATTTAATGCAAACAGTTTTAAGTTAAAGAGAGATAGAAGAATAGTTGCAGAAGGGAAAAGGACTGAGAGAAATATCTGCAATCTTGTTGAAGTGAATGGAAATAGTTGCTTGATGGAAAAGATTGATGAGAGTTGGTTATGGCATAGGATAATGAGTCATGTCAACTTTGATAATCTAGTCAAAGTGAGTTCAAACAAGTGTGTAAGACACATGCCTAAGATAACCAAACCTACAGATACTACTTGTAAGTAATGTCAACTAGGCAAGAAGACAATGGTCATATTTCAAACAAAGGAATATACAACTACAAAGCCTTTACAATTAGTTCATACAAATATTTTGGTCCTACCAAGACAAGAAGATCTAAAAAAGAGTGGTAATTCATGTTATTTTTAGATGACTACTCAAAAGTGACATGGGTAACCTTTTTTAAGGACAAATCTCAAGCCTTTGAGAGATTCAAAATCTTTAGATCCATGGTTGAAAATGAGATTAGAAGAAAAATCAAATGTTTATGATCTGATAAAGGTGGATAATTCACCTCAAATGAATTCATAGAGTATTTTGAGAAGCATGGGATCAAAAGGCACTACTCTACAGTAAGGACTCCACAAAAAAATGGAGTTGTTGAGAGAAATAATATAACAGTCAAGGAAATGGCTAGAATAATGCTAAAGGAGGCCAAGTTACATAATGGATATTGGAGAGAAACAATCCAAACAATAGTATAAATCTTGGATAGAGTTTAACTGAGGGTAACTAATGACAAAACTCCCTATGAGCTATGGTATGGAAAGCCTACCTCTATTAAGTACTTTAGAGTGTTTGAAAGCAAATACTACATCTGAAGAAAGGAGGACAAATTGGGAAGATTTGAATCAATAAGTGATGAAGGAATATTTCTTGGTTATTCCACTCAAAGCAAAACCTATGTATGTTATAATAAGAGGCTACACAATATGGTGGAGAGCATAAATGTCAAGGTTGAAGAAGGCATAAAACATGTTGAACCTGACAAGGAAATTGGTAATGAATAATTAGATAGTGAAGATGCTGAGGAAAAGAATAAAAAATCACCTCTAATATTTGTTCAAAAAGAACATCCTAAAGAGCAGATAATTGGTAATAAGAATGAAGGAGTTTAGATAAGGAGAAGTGTTGTAATAAACAAGGAGAAAGTAAGCTCTAATGTCTAAAATTGAGCCTAAGAGCTATGTTGAAGCCATCAAGGATGAGAATTGGCTAAAATCCATGGAAGAAGAACTAAGCCAAATAAAAAAGAGTAAAACTTTTCAATTAGTTCTAAGACCCTCAAACAATAATGTGATAGGAAAAAAAATGGGTATATAGAAACAAGCCTCAATAAGGATGGAGTTGTTATAAGAAATAAAGCAAGATTAATGTGCAAGGGATATGCACAAGTAGAAGCCATAGACTTTGAAGAAACATTTTCTCTAGTTACTAGATTGGAAGCTATAATAATGTTTCTAACATTCTCTATTTACAATAAGTTCAATGGGGTGGGGTGTTAGTTCAGTTGGTTAAATGGATTGAGGGCTTCGGTCATGCTCTGTGAGGTCAAGTGTTCAAGTCCCCCATCCCCATGGAACCGGAGGGTGTGACGACTCATCTACACCGCTAATCACGTTAAAAATTTTACCCAGTGGGTGACTAGGAGGTTTATAAGTTTGGTTCGTATGTCAAAGGCTACGGACAGGCTGAGTTCCTCCTCGGTCTGAGCTAAAAAAAAAAAAAAAAAAACAATAAGTTCAAATTCTATCAATGGATGTAAAGTTTGCTTTCTTGAATGGGAATCTATAAGAGGAAGTCTATATTAAACAACTAGAAGGTTTTTAGTTTTTAGATGAATAAGATTATGTGTGCAAATTGAAGAAAACACTATATGGTCCAAAATAGGTACCTAAAGTATGGTATTTAAGATTGGACCAATACCTATAATAACAGGGTTTCAACAAAAGATGTTCAAAAATAATCTTAGAAGGTAAGCATATATTGATTATTTTTTATGTAGATGACATCATATTTGGTGGTTGTAATAAAAAATTGTTCAAAGAATTTTATACACAAATACAAAGTGAATTTGAGATGTTTATACTAGGAGAACTTTCCTTCTTCCTTGGTCAACAAATAACACAATCTGATGAAGGGATATTCATATCCCAAACCAAGCATGTAAAGGAGATGCTCAATAGATTTGGAATGGAAGATAGCAAACCAATTATTACTCCCATGATAACTGGATGCAAGTTGAGCAAAGAGGATGAGTCCCTTGATGAAAATAAGACTATGTATATATCAATGATAGGTAGCTTGTTATACCTAACTACATCAATACTAGATATCATGCAAGCAGTGTGCATGGCTTCTAGACTTTAGGTGGTAACTAAATAGTCACATGTCAATGTAATGAAAATAATATTTATATACATCAAGAGCATAATTTACTATGGTATATGGTACCTTAAAAGTGAATGTTTCACTTTGACAACATATACAAATGTTGAAAAGGTAAGGAGTATGGATGATAGAAGAAGGACTAGTGATGGCGTATTTTTCCTTGGAAACAGACTTGTTTTATGGTTGAGAAAAGAGAAAGAGTCAGTTACTCTTTCTATAATAGAAGCATAATATGTAGTAGTAGTTACATGTTTCACTCAAGTCCTATGGATGAAGCAAACACTCAAGGACATCAAGGTTGGGTACAAATCACCTATTTCTATTCTTTGTGATAATTCAAGTGTTATAAGTATATCAAAGAATCTAGTGATACATTCAAGAACCAAGAGCATATCATTCATCACTTTTTAAGAGAGAGGGTTGCAGATCAAGAGGTCATCATGGAATATGTGCCAACTAAGGACCAAATTGTAGACATGTTCACCAAACCTATTCCCAAGGAATAATTTGAATATCTAAGATAGAAGTTGGGAGTGGTGGATCCTACACCACATCACTAAATCACTAGTGATAGTGCATGAATCCAGGGGGAGTCTCATGGAAGCTTTATTAATCCTTGGAGAAGAGAGAAAAGTCAACTTAGGTATGTATAATTTTGAAAATTACTAATGAGTTAAAAGTTGTAGATTCTTGGACAAAGTCCTTTATCTAATAAAGGGGGAGAAATGTTTGGACAAATAGTTAGCTAGAGTCCCTTTGTCATTGATGTCAAAGGTGGAGAAAAATGTGGAAATTCTCTTTGTAGGAGAAAGAGAAAAATGTTTTATGCAAAAGTGCAAATGCCAAAGAAGAAGAGAAAGTGTCCAAGTTGAGTATTAGGCAAATGTGTCATTACCTAAGGGGGAGAAAGTTTGGTATCAAAAACCTCAATTCATACTCATTATAATCCAATCTAAGCAATTCTAGAGGAGTAGAATATTAGAAGATTAGAGAATTTAGTTTTCCATCAATGACAGAGGGGGATATTGTTAGAAATATGATTGTCATTAATGTCAAAAGGGACATTATGAGCATGTCATTAATGTTTAAGGATGAATATGGTGATCATAGTGATCCTATTAGAGGTCAAGGATGATTGGAATGTTTGTGTGCATGAATGTAATTCATTTGGTTGTTTATATTGTTTATCTATACATTTTTGGTCTATTATAGAAAAGATGAGAAGGCATTTTGATGACATCACCATTGACACATGTGAATGAGTATGGGGGAGATGATCACATGGTTGTGATAAAATTAGTCCTTAGTTATTATGATTCAAATTTGAAGCCATGAGATGAAACACAATCAAAGTTATGGGGATGCAAAGTTGGATACTAAAATAAAAATCACTTAGTGCCTAAGCCAAATTTACAAAAAATGCTAAATAGAGGCAAGTAAGCATTTTGATGAGGTCAGTGTTTGTACACATGAAGGTGTTAAGATAAAATGATCACATGGTTATATTTATTTTTGTGCTTTGTTTCTATGCACTAAATCTTAGGTCATGTGATGTAGTGTGACAAAAGATATGCTTGAACAAAGTAGGGCTCCAAGGTAGTTTGACAGTGTTTTCCAACACAATCAAAGTTTCAAGTTGCAAGAAAAAGCTGAGAAGGCATTTTTATGATGTCATATATTGAATATATGAAGGATTCAAGATAAATTAGATATATGGATGGAATCCCCTATGTAATAGGATCATATTCACTAATTTGTAGGTCATGTGACTAAGCACGATAGGAGTTATGTAAGGATAAAGTTGGCCTTCCAAGCAAGTTCTGGGCATAGTTGGAATAATCTAAGTGAGTATATTATTCGTATTATATATCACAATCACAAAGGATTTATAAATAATTAATCATATGGGTTTTTTCACTTTTATGCCTATTTTATATGGTCTAAATTTTAGACCAGGTGGTTGAGTGAAGCAGAAGATATGAAGGTGCAAAGTTAGAATTCCAAGGAAAATGAATGGTCTCCATACTTAGAAAAAATATACACAAGGTAAAGTTCAAGTTAGTTGGAAGATAAATGGCTCATTATTAATTGGACATTGAATATCCAATAGAGTGTGATGAAGTCAAATTATCAAAATGACCTCAGATTTATAGTGCAAGTGATAAGTGTCATAATCACAGAGCTTAAACAATTAATCTATGGTGTGGGTTAAAGTCAAAAGGTCAACAAGAAATGTGAGGATGCTAAATGTCTCAATATTAGGAACTAAAAGTTATTTACATAAGGCACACACTTACATCAAGTGTCATATCTTCAAGGGTTATACAGATAGAAAGATCAAGCTTGTCAAAATATCTGATGGTTAGTAGGTGATCTTTCAAAGGAGATACAATAGAGTGAATGGACTCAAATTCCATAAAGAGCTTGATGTTTACTGACACGACAACAAGTTAAAGATTGAGTAGGTTCAAGAAGATTGATGGATTGAAATCAATCTAAAGATATAAGAAGCAATGAGATGAGGTCAAAGTGTCAAAGTTTAATGACCAAGTTAAGGTAAATATTATGCATCTTTGAAGATCCAACAACATGTCAAAGCTTGGATGAGAAAGATCAATGGACGCATTTTAAATTTAACAAGGCTAAAGTTTAGAAGCATACAAAGATCTAATGGATAACATGAGCCTATAATATATTGATCTAATAGATGCATTTTAAATCTGAGCTAATTAAATAGAGACCATTAATTGTGGCACCAAAGGCAAGATCAATGATTGACATTTAAAGTCATGTCCAAACAAACGATTAGTTGGAGAAACATGTAAAAACTTGTGTATAAGCTCTATTTCTTGACATAGATAATGATATTGATTGATCTGACTGATCAAATCCACATTAAAGATCCTTTTCATCAAAACTTGAGTCTAATAGATTCTATAGATAGCAAAGAGATCTATAATTATGGTGTGATGCATAGAATTGAGACGTGGGAGCTAACAGTTCAAGTCTTAATGAACTAAAGTATAGAGTTGATATTATGTGTTTGTATTTTGAGTGTAAACATAGAGAAGAAGAAAACCCTAGATCATTTGTTTATATATATGATATCTAGGATAAAGGAAAATAAGTTATTGTTGAAGTTAGAGCCATTCAAATTGTGTCAAATAAAAAATACAATGACATAGAGGAGCAAAGTGAGAGAGAGATGAAGTGTGTCAAATAGATACATATACAGACACAAAGAGAAAGGAGTAGAGAGGAATAAAGGCACAAAGAGAATTTACAGAGTATGATCAGTTTTAGATTAGACCCATAACAAGGAATAGATATTTGGATACATGTATGAGTTTTAATTATAATTTGGAATTGTAGCTCCATAGAAAAGTTTGATAAGTTAGTGCCATTAGATAAGCTGAGTGGGTACACAAATTAGGGAGTGCATGCTTATTTATATTTTAAGATCTTAAATAAGTGGATTGGTGTCTCATTAGGATTGGTTTCCTTAAACATTATAACCAATGAGGTTTGCCAATAAGACTTTGAACTTTGAGGCTAGATTAGAACAGTATATTCTTGCAACTATTCTCACTATGGTTTTTCCATTTGGGGTTTCCATGTATTAATATGGTGTCATTTGTATTTGAGTTTATGTGATCTCTATATATTTGATTTGATATGAATAAATATTTAATCAATTTTAAAAGGAATTAAAGGAACAATTTTAATTTATATACTGATTCACCCCCCTCTTAGTATCTAGTTATGTTTTAACATCTAAACCCTAAGAAATGTATCTATGGGGTCCTATCAGGCAAGCTTCTTGTATTCATTGTCTCTTTTCACAAAATTGAATTCAATCCTACCAAAGTCAAGGATATTCTGGAGATGCCTTCTCATGTCAACCTTAAGCAACTTCGTAGCCTATAGGGTAAGCTTCAATCTATCCATCGATTTATCTCTCAAATATTCAATTGATGCCAGCCTTTTCATCACCTTCTTAATAAGGACGTCTCTTTCAAGTGGGGTAAGGACTTTTAAAAGGCCTTTGATTCACTCAAAGAGTACATTCTCTTCCCATTCATTCTCATTTGTCCAAAAGATGATGAACCTTTCTACCTACATATATATATATATATATATATATATATATATATATATATATATATATATATATATATATATATATATATATATATACCACTAACCATTATTTAGGGGTAATTCTTTCACATCATGTTGACAAACACAAAGATCAAGCCATTTACTATATAATTTAAACACTTATAGAGTATGAAACTCAATACACATAGCAAGAAAGTTTTCCTTTCCATAATCTTTGTAGCCACCAAGCTTCATCATACCTCCTTAACCATAAGAATTTTGTCATAACCAACACTTACTTGATTAAGTATATGCACTCTAAGACATATCAAAACCAACTAATGTATAAGTGTCTCATGAATTTATTTTAGTTTGACCTTAAGTTTCTCTAGAAAAATTCAATCGAAGGGCAAGTGATTGTCAACCAATTGGTCGAAGCACCTTTTATTAGATATCCAACCTCCTCCTCTTGAGTTTTTTGATGATTCCATTACATCTCTTTCTCAAGTGGATTTCACCTACCAAGTCACCATGTTATTTGATGGATACAAATGTCAATATAGTGGGGGAGTTGGTATCATCCTAATCCTCCTTGACATTGAACCCCTCCCTCTATCTTTTAGACTTGATTTTAAATGCACCAACAACATGGTTGAGTACAAAGCTCTAGTATTAGGTCTCAAAACTAACTTAGCCTTGGGAGTCAAAATAATCAATATCTTTGGTGACTCATAGCTTGTGTTTAACCAAATCAACAACATATACTAGTATACAAATGATGTTCTCCAATAGTACAAACAACTAGTGGATGTATTATTAATGTCATTTGAATACTACCTAATCCAAAGCACTCTACAATATATGAACAAATTTTCTAACATAATGTCTTCTCTTACTTCCTGAATCCCATCTACACCCTCAGACCTTACACTATCAGTCATTATCCATCACCTTACATAACCCTCTTTTGTCAAATCAAACTCTCCTACCATCTTCAATGTGGAGGAAACCCAACCTAACCTTTGGTATCAACACACCTTTGACTATCTCAACCTTGTTATCATTCCCTCTAATCTTTCTAATAATGCTTGAAGTGTATTTATTCAAATCACCTCCCATTACACCATACTCAAAGGAATTATTTATAAGTGTGCCTTTGATGGTCTTCTTTTCCTTTGCTACACAATCATAAAACCTCTCATGCTATCATAGAAATGCATGATGGGATTTGTGGAGGACATTTTAGTGGCCTAGTTGTTGCTAAACATATCCTTTGCCTTGGCTATTACTGGCCTACCCTCAACCAAGACTATTGTGATTATGCAAAAAAGTGTGTCAAATGTCAATAACATGCCAATCTTCATCACACACCCAACCATAGTCTTCAATTATCTAAGGATTTTTTTCCCTTTTCACAATGAGGTTTGGATCTTATTGGTGAAATCAACCCCCATTATTTGTAGTGACATCAATCTATCATCACTATAACAAAATATTTTACCAAGTGGGTAGAGGCTACCCCTCTCATTTCAACTAAGGCCAACAAAATCATTAACTTTATCAACCATAATATCATCTATAACTTCAGTGTTCCTCACAATATCATCATTGATAATAACAAATATTTTAAAAACAATAAATTCCAAGGTATTTGTGCCTCATTTGGTATCAAGCTCAATTTTTCATCTCCCTATCATCTACAAGAAAATGGAAAAGTTGAGGCCTCTAACAAACCCTCAATAACATGCTCACCAAAATGGTTAATTCCTCTAGATGGGATTAGAATTTGCATATTCCCTTTGCTTTATGAGTATATTGTGTTAAGCAAGGAATATACTAAGATGGGGGGTGAATCAGTATATTATATATCTTATAAAACTTTCCCTTTATCAAATCCACTTAATCAAACATTCAAGATATGCAATAAAACTCAAACAATAAACATCACACAAGAGAGAGAGAGACACCAGATATAATGTGGAAACCCAATGTGAGAAAAACCATAGAGAATCAATCTCAAATATATTCATGAGAACAAACCCACAAGAGCACCATACCCCTTTTCCAGGTATAAATCTCAGATACAATTCGTGAGCACCAACCCATAGGAGCTTCAAACCCCTTTGTCGAGCACCACCCAGCACCTATTTATGAGTGCCAACCCACAGGAGCACCAACCCCTTTGCCAAGCACCAACCCAGCAACAATTCATGAGCACCAACCCACAAGAGCACCAACCCCTTTGCCGAGCACCAACCCAGCAACAATTCATGAGCACCAACCCATAAGAGCACCAACCCCTTTGTGTATACCACACACCTATCTCTCAATGTTGCTATCTCAACAAATGATAGATCAATACAACATCTCCTTCCTATCTCTCACCTTTGCTCTTCTAAGCTAGATATAACAAATACAAATCATATTCATCTCTCACAATTGTTCTTCTAAGCTAGATATTACAATATCAAATCAACCTCTATCTCTCATATTACAAATGGCTTCTCAAGCCATTATTTATAGCTTTCCAAATGACCTTTGGCCTTCCCCATTTGTGACCCTTCAATCCTCATGGAAAATGGCACCAATCTTGGATGACCCTTCATATCCAAGCATTTGAAAAGTCATGTGGTGACCCTTCATGACCAAAAACATCCTCCCCACTTTTATCCTTATCTTTGGTGACTCTTCGTATTCCTCAAAGTGTCCCTTCATGAGAAATTGTGCTTTTACTCTTTTGTATTCACTTGGTGACTCTTGGTATTCCCCAAGATGACTCCTCATGGGAAAATGCATCCCATCCTTCTTTTGTCTTTATCCCATGGCTCTTCAACTTCTCCATGGGCCCTTCTTTTGTCTCATATGCAACCAAAAATATATTCGTTAATATTAAATAAATATTAACTCACATTAGCCAAGATAAATAATATTAAACGCAATGGGGCCTTTATCACCAATAATGCTAGACCTTTGACATCAATGACAATATTTCCAACAATCTCCCCCTTTGTCATTGATGGAAACCTCAATCCTGAAACTGCCACATCTTGTCACCTGCACATACCGTCATCTAAAAACATACAGTAACTCCCCCTTACTATAGTAACCTGTACCTATTATTCTCCCCCTTTGACATCAATGATAAAGGGCCTACCTGGAGCTAACACTTAGCTCCCCCTCACTTGATGTTGAACATCAATAGTAGGAAGTAATAGAAATTACTCCCAACTCCTCTCGCCGATCTTTGGGAAGATATCTAATTTTACCTGTCCTTTGAGAATCTGCAATCAACTCATTTGAATATTTCCATCCATATGAAACTTTAAGGTGTATCCTTGATCACATATTTGCCTTAAACTCAATAGATTATGCTTATAAAAAATTCTTAGCCTTGGTTCTACCATTATCCAAAAATAAAGTACCTTTTCTGGCTATACTGGTAGTGGTTTTATCTCTGAATCTCACTATACCACCATTGATCTTCTTTACTCTTATCTCTTGTCATATGCCTCAAACATCCGCTATCAACAAACCATGGCTGATCTTTATCTCTTACATGCAAAGCTATTTGCACCAACATAGAATCTTTAGGTTGTTTCTTCTGCCATGAACACGACTGAACCTTCTTCCTGATGAATGGAGCTTTGAAACTTTGATCCTTCTTGATTGAATCTGCATGAGTATCCTTTTATATCTCTCTGAAACTGTTAGCTCTTTTTCAACATTCTAATTTCTTATCACCATAATTTTTTGAAACACTGCATATGCAAGAATCATTCTAATAGCCTCAAACCATAATACTGATGCAAAATTTTCTTCAAAAATATATTCCCTCAAAAGATATACAAATTAATCTATCAACTCACCTTCTTGTCATGCAAAATATCCAAGACCCAATAGCATCCACCATTCTTCAATTTTCTTAAAAGTGTCTCCTTGAAGCCTAGAAGAGACACCCCCACACAATAGTGTTCTAGAAATAAATCTCAGGAGATTCCCACATCTCCTCTATTTCTTCTTTGATCTTCTTGTGTTTTTCTTTTAGAATCTGTTTAAGCATGTCTAACCTTTTTGACTTACTAACCTTATCATTTATGATGTTTTTCTTTTTCTCAACTTTTGCAACTATCTTATCTTGACAAAGCTCATGCTTAAATATAACAAGAGATTCTGCACAATCCTTCTTATCTAATTCTTTATCTACTATAACAAGTAATTCATTTTCATTCTTGAACTCAACCTGATCAACCTTTACTATTTTAGGTCTCCAAACCTTAATTTGACTCTTCTCATATCTTTTAGGGGCTCTGTAACCTTTGACATACTTTGAATATCTCTTTACTTTATTTTGGCATAATCTAGCAATATGGCCAACCTCATGATAAAAAAAGCAAACAATATTTCTCATACCTTTTTCTTGAATGTGACTGAGATCTCCCTTTGACTCATTGCTTCTCCTCATACAATCTCTTGCCCTATGACCAACATGATGAAAAGAATTTGAAAACTTAAAAGCATTGGCCTACCTGATCAACTTCTTTGATTTGCCTTCAAAACCTACATCCTTCTTTCCTTGGACTGATATTTCATGATCTTTCTCAACCTTGATTAAAAGCTTCTCATGATTATCCTTTAAAGAATCTAACTCAACATTCAATTGATTACACTCTTCTTCTTTTGATGTTAAAATTGAAGTTGCAACCTCTAACTGATTCTTAAGATCCTGAATAAATATCTTATTTTCTTTTACTTCTATAGCCAACTTAGAATCCAAGATACACACCTGTTGTTTAAGAGCTTCAACCATAAATTTCAATTCTTGATTATCCTTCTTTAGCTGCTTGGCCATCTGTGCTTTTCCTTTGATCTACCTTTAAGCTGTTAAACTCTTTCTGAAGGAACCTACTCTGATACCAATTGTTAAGCATGGAATATACTGAGAGGGGGGTGAATCAGTATATTATATATCTTATAAAACTTTCCATTTATTAAATTCCACTTAATCAAACATTCAAGATATGTAATAAAACTCAAACAATAAACATCACACAAGAGAGAGAGACACCAGATATAACATGGAAACCCAATGTGGGAAAAACCACAAAGAATCAATCTCAAATATATTCATGAGAACAAACCCATAGGAGCACCATACCCCTTTGCCAAGTACAAACCTCAGCTACAATTCATGAGCACCAACCCATAGGAGCTTCAAACCCCTTTGCCGAGCACCAACCCAACACCTATTCATGAGCACCAACCCACAAGAGCACCAACCCCTTTGTCGAGCACGAACCCAACAACAATTCATGAGAACCAACCCACAAGAGCACCAACCCCTTTGCTGAGCACCAACCCAACAACAATTCGTGAGCACTAACCCATAGGAACACCAACCCCTTTGTGTATACCACACACCTATCTCTCAATGTTGTTATCTCAACAAATGATAGATCAATACAACATCTCCTTCCTCTCTCTCACCTTTGCTCTTCTAAGCTAGATATAACAAATACAAATCATATTCATCTCTCACAATTTCTCTTCTAAGCTAGATATTACAATATCAAACCAACCTCTATCTCTCATATTATAAATGGCTTCTCAAGCCTTTATTTATAGCTTTCCAAATGACCTTTGGCCTTCCCCCTTTGTGACCCTTCAATCCTAATGGAAAACGGTGCCAATCTTAGATGACCCTTCATATCCAAGCATTTGAAAAGTCATGTGGTGACCCTTCATGACCAAAAACGTCCTTCCCACTTTTGTCCTTATCTTTGGTGACTCTTCGTATTCCTCAAAGTGTCCCTTCATGAGAAATTGTGCTTTTACTCTTTTGTCTTCACTTGGTGACTCTTGGTATTCCCCAAGATGACTCTTCATGGGAAAATGCATCCCATCCTTCTTTTGTCTTTATCCTGTGGCTCTTCAACTTCTCCATGGGCCCTTCTTTTGTCTCATATGTAACCAAAAATATATTCATTAATATTAAATAAAAATTAACTCACATTAGCCAAGATAAACAATATTAAATGCAATGGGGCCTTTATCGCCAATAATGCTAGACCTTTGACATCAATGACAATATTTTCAACATATTGCACTAGCATTCAAACCCCTATGGGTGCTACACCATTTTTTCTTGTATTTGGAGTAGAGGTGGTCTTGCTTCCTAAAGTCCAAATTTCTTCTCTTCATAGATCTTTACAAGATCTCATCTTAGAAGATGATTAATATCAATAACATCTAGCTCATCTTGAGCTACTTGATGAACATCATTTGGATGCCCTCACCCATCTTCATGTCTACCAATAGAATTTCAAACACACTTATGAAAAGAACCTTAAAGTAAGATAATTCAATATCAGATACCTCATCTTAAAGGAAAATCATCATGTCACCAATATGGAGAAAAGAAAGTGGGGCAAGTTTACTTTCAATTAGCTTGGACCTTATATCATAACCCATAAGTATAGATCAAGAGCTTACTAGTTATCTTATCTTAAAGGCAACCCATAACTTGAGCCCCTCAATACTTTGCATGTACATCCTTTATTTTATTAAAAAGGATCAAACTCACCTTTTGTATAACTTAAGTTCATCTCTTACGTACAACACAAACTCATCTCCCTATTTTAGGGGCAACAGGTAAAAACTAAATCATGTGATTATCCATCATAATCATAGCCTAATATTGAATAATGGGTACCATAGCTCTACCAATGGCATGATTCTCATATTGCTTTCCACCCTTTTTTATAAGACAAATTCCCATGATCATTGTCACCTAAACATCTTTTCACCTAATCAACCTTCGTATGCTTCTAGTTTTGCCTTCATAAAGGTAAACCTTTCAAGCCTATATAAGCAAGTATATGTCAATAAAATAACAAAAATAAATATCAAAACCAAAAAAAATCATGGGTCATCCATAGCATTCGTAGACTACTCCCTTGAAGGACAACTACTAAACACATATCAAAATTTCTCAAAGTAAGGTAGACTACTCCCTTAAAGGACAACTATCAAAAACATTAAAAAAAACATATAAAATTAGACAAATCCCTTGAAGGATGTCTAAGTAACACATTTGTCAAAACTAGCAATTTATCAGAAGCTTCCCATATTGATCATCTTTCCCAACCCTCCAAGAAATGATCAAATAAGCAAAAGACCCATTATCAAGCAAAAGCAAAAGCAAAAGCAAAGTAATCTTGAAATATATAATCAGATCTCATAAGCAATAATCTTGGAAGTTGTAATTGGCTCTCATGAGCATAATTCTCGCATTGACCAATCTACACTATATATGACATAGACTTATTTATACTGACTCTTTGGTAACCTCTAGAAGAGGCATGATAATATCATAAGAAGGTTCCATTTTCATTCATGTCTCCTTTATACATTATAAGCAAGGTATTTTTGAGCTCACTTGACATTATGTGATCAAGACACATCTTAAATGATGAATGAATGCTAATGTGAAGCATTCAAAGGGATTAGGTTCCTTAAGCCAATCCAACTTCAGTTTTTTTTTATTCCTTATCAGAGAAGAAGCATCATTCCCTCTTTGTATCCTCTCATAATTGGTTAATGTATCCACTTAGATAGTTTTTGTCTCTAAAATATCTTCCCTTGTTATTTAACTTGCTTTATGTGTTTTACCTTAATCAACATATCAACATATATCATAAGCAAAACAAACATCATTAACACATCCATCATCAAATCTAAATCTTAACATCCATGAAAAATCAATAATAAACCATTTTAATTGCATATCTAAACCTAAATGAGGAAGTATATACTCATTAAATTTTAGCATGAACATCATCATCATAACCATGAATACCAAAAGTCACCAATATCATGAATAATTAAAATACATCTCATCACATGCCTAGCTAGGCAAGTTAGTATCAACAATATCCATAATCAATACATCAACATCAAATCATAAACCATGGGTGATAATAAGTAATGAATGATAAAATAGGGACAATATCTATATAAATTGTGAGTCTAACATCATAATGTATACATCAATATACATGTATCTCTCTAAAAATATACATCCCACCACATCAATGCATAGGCCAATATCAAAATGATGTATTAATTAAAATATATATTTCATATCACAACTATATCCCTCTATGTCCCTGGGGTACTGCCACTAAGTCTTGGTACGCATCCTGAGGTACCTACCTATCTAGCTATAGATGTAACCCATTGACCTAGTGTCACTACCTTTACACCACCTGTTAGCCTAGATCTATACTTGCTCCATCAAGTCTCCTCTGGGTAGTGAGAAAAAACTATAGCCTCATAATATCATAACTTATACATAGTGGCTATGTACCTCTACATCTCAATAGTATCTTATGGACCTACTGGTTTTGTTGCTACTACTTTGTCATATCTCAGGGCATCTCTCTCTTGGGTGACCAAGGCTATTATAGCTCTAGCCTAGTCCCTCTCTCCTATAACTACCACTAGATAAACATGTGTCGTGGCTAGCTAACCTTGTAAGGATGTAACCTATCCCTATAGTACTACCACTTATGCTATGTTATGGCTAATGTTGCTCATGTCTATGCCCTTTAGCCTCCTTCCACCATTATATCCACCAAAATTTGTAGCCACGTAGATATCCTAGTACCATGCCATGTAACCATCTACAAATCTTGCATCATCTATCTATGGCCTAGATGGTAACTCCTCATGATCTAGTAATGTCCTCACTGGATGTGGCTCTAGTAATAAGATCTTAGCATCCTCCTACCTATACTTGAGAAATGGACCTAGAATATCTTATATGATGTTGAACTACCTATGAACCCTATCAAATGGGATGAGATCTACCTCCCCATCCCTTCAACCAAAGATCCATTTATAACTCTACAATGATAGTGTCTGCCTCCTATATCCATCCCACTCTAAGAACCCAACATATAGTCTCCAGATGATATCTCTAATAACCAATGCATCTAGTGTACCCTTGAACTAATCAACATCATGAGATCCTCCTCCTTCACCTAAAGTGTGAAACTCACCTCTCCACCATATGAATCCAATTGTGAACTCTATCTAGGCATATCTCACCCATAGTAGCCCCACTGGCCTTAACACCTAGATGTGCTCATAATCCCATCAGTGTAGAACCAAATTGACACTAACATCATACCTTTTATGAGCCTTAAAACCCCACAACTCTCTGTATATATACCAAAAGCATAGGTACCCATCCAAACAATGTCATCCCCAACAAAAACTCAACCAACACCCCCAGTAACAAGTATGGGAATATCTCACTAATTGCATCAAGAAGGGGAAATCATGAAATAACCATCATCATCATAGTCATCAGTTTCCTCTCACCTATCACCTTCTGATCTAACATGTTATAAATAAAACCCCTGACATGCCATCTGACATGATCATGTTCATCTTCATATAATAACTCTAGATGCTCATCATTCTCCTCCCACTCTATGTGGTAAATTAGATCACCTCATAGGGGAAACAGTCTTGTGCACATCCTCTAACAAGATATTCATCTCACTAGTGGGTAATAGGAAAGTGTTCATGGTCAGATCCCATCTCTTGATGAGGTCCATGATCATAGATGCATTATGCAACACATGTTGGTAGTGTCACATCATACCTAGTTGGACCTCCTCCATATGTGCCTAATCAGCTAAGGTCATCCCTTGGTGGACCTCTACAAAGATATACAACACCTGATCATGTATTTGGTTTTGATCCCACACCTACAAACAATCAATAGCAATAAGCTTAGTCACCTATACTATTATTTATTATGAATTAAGTGACTTCAACCTACCATTTTTTCAAATCCTACCTATTGAACCTAATATTTAAAACCATCAAACTTGAACTTCACATCTTAACCCCTCAATCTTACCCATCAAACACCACTTGTAGCTCAATCCAACTTTTGACCTATCCAAAAACTTATCAAATTACTTACGCTTACCCTTAAAATATTTACCAATTAGCTTGATTTTCGATGGTCATGATGACCATAATTAGTTAGGTAGCCCTTTTACTGATGATTATCAACCATCAATGGTTAGGATGACCATTGATGGTCACTGTGTGTGACTATGGTGGAAATCCTACAAAACCCTAGCCTAATAAAAAATAAGCTATAAACTACCATTTTTATATCAAATCCTACCAATCCTACCCCCAACCTACCCTTAACTAACCTACCCTCCCTAATTTGGGAATCACCTACCCATTTACCAAAAACATACAAAACCTAACTAGGGCATACCCACACCTAACCTAGTAAAATAAATGACAACAAAATCTATTACCTTTACAAATTTGACAACTAATCTACCAATTTGAATAGCATCCCCTACCTCATTCCTTAACTATCATCAAGGAGGAATTTTTGGACCCCATGCCCATCATCATACACATCCATGTTTTATTATATCTCAATCAACTTCAACCACTTGGCCCCCTCAGTCCACTCACCAATCAAACTTTACCAGTAGTCTTTGTTAGAAATATTCTTGCCCAAAGCAACAAAATCCAGAGCTCTAGAAGTCAAACAAAAGACAAATGAGTAAAAATGATTCATCTTTTGCTTTTGAACCTCCATGGATTTTAGGGTTTTACTTGATCAATGATGGTCTGTGTGTGTGTATATTTATATATAAATAATGAGGAGCACATAATGATGAGAATAAGAACGTATGATGAAGGCACCCATGTTTTTATCTCCCCACATATATGTGTGTGTGTGTGTGTGTGTGTGTGTGTGTGTGTGTGTGTGTGTGTGTGTGTGTGTGTGTGTGTGTGTGTGTGTGTGTGTGTGTGTGTGTGTGTGTGTGTGTGTGTGTGTGTGTGTGTGTGTGTGTGTATATGTATGTATGTATGTATATATATATTATATATATATATATGTGTGTGTGTTTACACACACACACACACATACATACATATGTATGTATGTATATATACACACACATACATAGATGTGTATATATGTATGCACATACACATAGATACACACACATATACATACATGTGTGTGTTTATGTGTGTATATATAGATATGTATATACACACATATGTATGTATATATGTATGTAGTATATATGTATGTACATATATATACATATATATATCTATTGTAGATGAAATTTTGAGCAAAATGGATTTGATTGTGCAATTATATCAAAATACTAAAAATATCAAACTACCAATTAAGATCTAGAGCCATTTGGTTAAAATGTAAATATATGAATGAACATTCAAAGCATCAATCTAATCCTAAATCTAGTTTATCCAAATCAGTATTAAATAATAAAAGGACTAAAAGATTTGGATTGGGATTGCTTACCTTAGACTTAGATTTTCAACATTATGATAGCTTGATTTATTGATTTGGATGATAACATGGATTAGTTGATAATGGATTTGGCCTGGAGATTGTAGTTAGATTCAATGGAGGATTGGTTTTTATAAATATTCCATGGAGGGAATATCACTATCTCACATTCAAATTTGAGCTATAGGGATCAAGGGTGGATTAATTTCCAAGGAATTAAAAATTCCTTGGAAGCCTCTAAAATAGAGGATTCTAGAGAGGAAGGGCCAAGTTAGAGGAGGTTCTAGAATTATAGAATTATAGTCTCCTTAGGGATTAATTAGTATTAGTGAGGGATTACAATAAGGATTAGGTGGTTGATTAGGGCATAAGGGTGTAGGAGAGCCTAGGAATAGGCTTGGTAGGTGGGTAAGTTAGTTATGGGAATTTTAAATTTCCAAATAATAGATAAGAGAGATTAGGATGGGATTATAAATGATTTAGGAAGATTAATTAATTAGTGGGGTAGAAATAATGTTAGTATAATTAATAATAAACAAGGGGAATGTTAGATAAATAACTATAAGGGGTGATATTAGGATAGAATAAAAAGAGATAAATGTGATTAGATAAAAATAAGTGAAATTAATGTCGACTAATACTAATATTAGTGACCATGAATGAAGAAAAAAACTAGGTGTATACATTATGCCTCTCTATGAAAGGGCATTGTGATTAGATGAAGTGGAAAGAGTAATGGCCTTTCAAAGAAAAACCATTTCATGGATGAATGTTAGTAGATGATGTTAGCATATATGATGCCCCTTCGAGAAGGCATGTAATGAATAATGAGATGGATGGCCACTTGAAAGAGGAAATGATGGGTGGAATGTGATGAATAGATAAGGGGATGGGATGTAAGATGTGAGATACAAGATTAACTCAACCTAAGATTGATGAGCTAAAATTTGATGATTCCCTGACAAATGCAAATGCATAGAGAGTGGAAATGACTGTCACATTTATTGACACATCCTAAGAGGTAATAAACTATAACATGATGATGATAAGATAAAAGGCCATAAAATTTTGATGTACCCAAAGACAATATATATGCAAGGGAGATATATTGTCCAAAGCAAGATAAGGATTTGATAATATGAATGATGAGTGGAGCTTAATGTTGAAGTATAATGATATGATGAAGGTGATGATGGAAAAGAAAAAATATGATAGAGTGACCAAAAGATAAAGAAGAATAATTATATTATAATTCATCAAATCAATGAGCCATAATGCAATTAATAGTGATGATTCCCCTAGTAAGGACACATGCAATAGAGTGATAGATGATAAATTTACCAATCAGTGATGATGGATGATTAATAGAATAAAATGATGGATGTTATGATTCATTGAGCCTAATCGATAGGTGTGGATGATTGATGAAAATATTAGGGATATGATTGTGGGGCTAGTGATTTATCAATACACTGATTGATGAATGATTGATATTATATCTCAATAATTTGGTCTATGCAATATATGAGTATGAAAAGATAAATGTGGTGATGAATTATGGGGAAGAGGAGAGAGAGTGGTTGAGCTAACCTCAGCCACGCCATGTGATTGAGAATTTCTTAAATAGTCTGAAGAGACCTTAGGCCAATGTAATTTAGACTAGATGATAAATGATAAGATAGACTAGATAAAGATAATGATGATGATGACTATTAGATATATTAGTGATTAGATAAAGGGTGTGACTCAGATGTTGGTCTAGGATAAATGATGATATGTTATATCATGATTGGATTTTATATGAATGGACTAGGATGATAAAATTTAAGACAAAGGACTAGGATAAATGATTAGATTTGGGTTTTTAGATGTTATGATAGTTGATAGAGGATAAGATAAATGATGAGTGTGTTAGATTATTAAGCCATCTTTATTGTATTAAGGCCCATGATAGTATAAGCAATTTGATAAATATATCACTTGGAAATATGCCCCATGATATAAGTATGATCAAGAGGACATGGTGACATAATGCATGGAAGGGAAAAAATAACAAACTCTACATCATTGATGGTACCTAAAAGCATCATTGTAGCTTATGGTGTAATCATAACATCCTTATTCATTTCCAAATAGGTAAAAATATAATTTATGTAAGACTAAAAAAACATAAAATAACATGAAACAAGAATATATATACATGATAAAATTCATAAAAATAAGCCAAATAACACACACAAGTATCTATATGTAGTGTCAGAATGTCTTGTCTAATGGTCCTGATAAGATTCAATAGAATGATTGGTCATATGATGAGTTAGACTAGGATGATAATGATGTGAATGTGGATGAAGGAGAGAAATTTGGATAAGGTATGGACTTGGAGGATTTTGAATACATAAGACAAGATGACCAGGATGTTGGTATAAGGAAAGATGACAAGATGATAAGATGGCTAAGACTTTAGATAGGATGATTGGGATATTTAGGACATAGGCCAGGATGACATATGACAAGATAATTGAGATAAAATACATGACAATAAAAATATTAATGTAATAAAAAAAGGTGGGATGATAATGAGATGCACAACAAAAGGACTAGGATAAGATGATCCAAATACTCAAGACATAAGACAATACAACTTAGATGTTTTTGGATTTTGTGGATTTGATGATTTTTAGGGTTTTTGACATATTTTAATTTTTAGGTATTTTTGGAATATGTATATACACTATATAAATGGGGTTACTATAAAATGGAATACCAAGCCTAAAAACCAAGATAAAGAGGGATGTAATAATGGATGAGATGACAAAGGATGAGGGTGATGCTGAAAATGGGATGAGGACCAAGGAAGCATGAACTAGGGTTTGCCAATGCTCACATCATGAAGGAAATAGATGTATATCTTTATGAGTGTCCAATGGAGGATATGTCAAGATTATTCCATAACATTTCTCAAGACACCTTCCATGTCCTTACAAAGGTCAAAATAGGAAGGTATGATAGGATGTAGGACATGATGGTAGGTGATGGGTAGGAGAAATCGACTAAGGGAAAAGATAGACAAGGATGAGATGGATGGGATTGAAAAAAAATGGATCTTTCCCCTAAGTGTTGAGGTACATTATGGATGATTAATTTACCATGATGCCAAAAATTGGTTTTCATCATGGTACTTGCCCAAGGTGCCACAAGACTGATTTTAACCATTGGATGAATGATTTTTTTGACTTTTTTTTTTAATTTTGGGCATCTCAATTTATTGAATAAGGATGAGACATACCATAATTTTGTCATTTATATGATATTTAACCAAAACCTATTATATAGATATGTGATGTCAGGACCATGTTGTCATTGTTAGATGAATTGATGTCTTAATGAGCTTTGATTATACTTGATTGATACCCCTCCAGATATCTAGACCAAGTGTCTTTGTCATCCCTACGAAAGATAATACTACCCAGGTAGGTGATGGGAGTTATGGATTGGATGATATTTTTATGTTTATTGGGGTGCCATATATTTTAATGGATGGTGATATTAGGATGAATATATTTGATGTGTGGTTGTGAAGTAGGAATAGTAGTCACATACATCATTAGAGATGTTGGACATTCCATATTTGATTGGTGTCATATGATAAAAGATTGTAGGATATCAAAAGATGATTTGACCTTGAAATTCTTCTTTGATATAATTATTTGGAGGATTATTGGACATGATGATAGTTATTTTGACATAATTTTGATTTTTTGATTGGATTTGAATTTTATTTCCCCCTAGTGCTTGATTTTGGGCTTCACTAGAGGATATTGATTTTTGACTTTAATGGTCCCCTAGTGTCTGAATTTGGGATTCATTGGGGAAAGACACTTTTGGATTAAGTTTATGATTTAGATTTTATTTATTTTTACTTATTAGATAAAATTTGGCATGCATGAATTTTTGAATATGGTCTTGGACCTTTGCATTTGTGGTAAATGTTATATTACTCAAGGAAGGGTACAATGATTTGTGTTCTTGTTCATCTTTATTGAGGGAGGTGATTAAAATACATTAATGATAATATAATGGGTCTTTGGTGTATTAAGGTGGTATAAATTATATGATGAGATCAATCAGAGGTGATGGGGCAACATGGTCTTCATAGGGGTTCCTAAGAGACCTATATTTGACATCAAAGAAAATCTCCTCAAGATAAATAAAAGGATCACTAAGACTAGTTGTAAGATACATGTTTGATGTAGGATCAGATCCACTCTAATGATATTTGATAGATAAAGCTTAAAAAAACTCTATTATGACTTCATCATCCTAATAGGAACCAAATACATGCTTGGTGATATATTTTTATCTGAATTGGAGGGATCTTCAAAAGAGCAAGCATATTCATCATCTATTACAATATCTATGAAGGACGATGTTTTTGATGTAAATATTAGTGTTGAGCATAATCCCAATGCAGATAACACTTGTATTGACTCCAATACTAACTCTAATCTACAAGATTCAATTCTTCAAATAGAAAACTTATTATCCATAAGTGACTTCTCAACCTAGGGTCATTGATATGATGGGTGAGAAGAAGATGATGGAGGAATAATGGATTCGATAAATATAGGCCCATGAAAGGACTCATGAGGACTAAGATCATGGGGAATAGGATCATCTTCGATGAAGGATCATCTTCGATGAAGGATTTGTTAAATATTAGGGTACCATGAAATATAGATGTGGTGTCTTGACCTTGGCTTAGAGAAAAAAGGGATTGATCTTGATCAGGAATGGAATCTTGGCATGCCTTTTGTGCACCTAGGGATGTACACTCATCTAGTTCATCCTTGATTTTTATGTCACCATGGTTGATGAGTCTTATACTTAATCTTGGAAATTGTGACATTGATTAATTGTATGTCCCCAATTTTGGTGATATAAAAAATATTTATTAGTTTTATACCAAGAGTGCTTAGGCTTAGCAAGATTAAGATTTCATATGGGTGGATATACCATCATGTTAATGGTAACAATTTAGTGGAATAGGGATTCTAAGGATATAGAAAGAGAAGTATAAGGGGTATCTTCAATTTATGCTTTAGATGTGGAAGCATTGGTTAGTATATCAGATGGTTGTTGACATGATTGAATGAGTAGATTGATATTCGAAGGTATTTCCAAGATAAAATTCCCTTTTCTAGTGTAGGAAGGGGTAGATGATCAATTATGACTAAGGGATGAATATTTTGAATGGGACTAGGTGGTGTGAAGACTAAGAGTTAATTGATGGGTGTGGGTTGGATATAATGTTGGATAGATGAGGTCAAAGTCTATAAAACTTAGAGATCTCATCTCAAGGAGGTGAGAGAAGAGCGCATCCCTATTGGCTATGAGACATTGCTCAATTAGGGTATTGACCAAATTTGTTTTTGGTTCCATGGATAAAGATGGGAGAAAGTATGGATTATGTGTTTCATTGGCACCAATCCATAGGTTTAGGGGATTGAATGAAAATAGTAAAGGATGAAGATGGAATGTATCGAACAAATTTAGACAAAAGGACTTGATTTAGTTTGATCTCAATTTTGACTTGATGATATGAAATGTTGGATGGGATAAGACAATATTTAAGTAGAATAATTTAGGATATGAGCTAGACTTTAATGATTAGGATTGGATTTAAATGAGTGAGCTATAATAAGATCTAATAATGGATGAGGGGATATACTAGCTTGAGAGACTGATTTTGGATAGGGATTGATTAGATTAAGGATATGTCAAAACTAAGATGATTGACTCGAAGAATATGAGATAATTTTATTGATAAGTTCATACAAATTTGATTGTGTATGATTCAAACTTGATCAGATACATGTAAGCTAATGATGAGGAGATTTTTTTGCCAACATGAATGAAGACCAAAGTATAACTATAGACTTGATGGGATTATTAGTATAGAAAAGTGGATGAATTGGGTTGGACTATGATTAGGACTAGGTTGAGAAGGTGACTAGGCAAGACAAGATTAAGACAAATGATTGGTTATGTATAAATTGGATGTAAGACAAGATGTGGATGACAATATGTGATTAGGATATGTAGGTGATGTGGGTATGACTAATTATTGGTGGATATGACTAGACTATGATGGGATTAATACAAGAGAGTGTTGGGAGATAGGATGTAGGATGAGACAAGTTTTAAGAGGATGTACAAAGAAAATATGTATAAGAGGATGATGATAAGGATGTATAGATTGATATAATGAAAAGAGTGGGATATACAAAATGATTATATATGTAAAATACCTAGATAGGTGTGAGTAGGTTTGGGTGAAATGTTGACTTGGTTCACAAATAACACTAGTTTAACACAACACACACTAAATCATGCAAATGAAAAACCTAAGAATAGTAAATTGATAGGTTTGTAACATAACTACTGCATCATATAATGGTTTCATGGGTGATACTATAGGTTTTACCCATTATAGAATATTCTAAACCCTTCTAACCCCATCTGTATATGATGGTCACTTGGGACCTGATACTGACTCCAACATTAAGTTTCATGTTAAGGTTAATGGTCTTATGGCATGATGAATGGGATCTCAAGAGGTATCCCTAATATACACTAGGTATGATGGGGCCCAAGTATATGTAGGTTATTTTATGATGATTGGTTTAGAGAATAAACTCTTCCCCTTAATGGAAGACTTTTATGGGGTCAACCACTTAGCCTAATAATAACTATCCCTGATATTTATACTCCACTAAAACATAGAGTGTGTATTAGTGCATGGTGGTGAAATATATGATCACTATCCTCCTAAGTATATGGTAAGTGTGTGGGTGTTAATTCCACATCATGTTTCCCTTAAAAAATCAAAATGGCAAGTTTATTAGTGTTTTTTAATCCTCCAAAAATCACCACAAGGACACAAGGAGGAGAGAATACACCACCATAGCCCTCAGATGACAGACAAAAAAACCAAAAGAGATTAATTAATTAGAAGTGATATATATATATATATATATATATATATATATATATATACAATATCAAATATATTCAGGAATATACAAGACACCATGATTTAAACTATGTGATTAAAATGATTAAAAGTTTTAAAAATTATTTTCAAGATGTCAAAAGGTCTTTGATAGGCAACCTACAAGAAATTGATTAGTAGTTCAATTAGCACTCATAAAAGGATAACCTACAAGACAAGTGATTAGTAACTTCAAATAAAAATCTTGAGGGGTAACCTACAAGAAAAGACGTTAGACAAAAATATGACCTACAAGATAATATTTTATACAAAGGCAAAATGGCTACTAGATTCATCCCATAATTTTAATCCAATAAACTATAATAAAAATGACTAAAAAAACATGATTTTTCTCTATAACTTCTTTGGGTGAGGGGGCCACGATGCGGGGGTTTGGGAATTATATCCCCTAGTAGGGTCAAGGTGCAATGCCCCTTGAGGGTTTAAGGGGCAGTGCCCCTTATGGGGTCTGGGGAAATGTAATTTGGGACTTAAGTTACCTTTGGAATTACTCAAAATTCATCAAAAATGACTTTGAAAAATACATTCAAAATGGATAATTTGAATACATGATTAATATCATGATTGTAAATTCATGATTTTGTAGGGAGGGGGTAACTGCTAGTAGTTGATACGTGGTTTTCTAAAAAATTGTGACAGTTTATGAAATATCATTATTTCATAATTAACAATATTTATAGATGGAGAAAAAATCTAAGATTATGATAGTTAGACTTAAAACCAAACAAAAGGATGTGATAAAATATAAATATGTATAGAGACCAAAAATATTTATAGAGGACCAAAATGGTATTTGTTTAGACTAATGCTAGTATTTTTAAAATATGATCAGGATAATATCGCTAAAATTATGTAGAATCACTTACATTAATAAAATATCACTACTTCAAGATCAGTGAAATTGTAGCAGGAGGGAAAAAAGTGTTTATTTGATCTAGTTAATAATGATCTAGGCTAATTTATCATGCTTCCCTACACATAAAATACAACCTTTCTAGCCCTACAAGATAGAAAATAGTTGATAAAGACTTACAAAATGATCAAGGATTAAGATACAACTAATTTGACTTGGTTTAAAATAATATCCTGCAAAAGTTCAAGTCAAAAAATAAAACCACTAATTTTTATACAAAACTACTAATCTTAAATTAGTCATATTGTGAAAAATATAAAAAACTATCAAAAGATAAAAAGGTTAGCGATCAATAGGGTAGTTAGGATAATATTGCTTAAGTTTAACAAAACCATGACTTTAATGGTAATATCGTAGTTTATGAATTCATAATTTTATAGCAGAGGGTTAACCTGCAAAAAAATTGGTCGTTAGTGACTTAAGTCTAGTGGTCAGCATAAAACCAAAACTCCCGAGGACAATATCACAACTATGAACTGATTTTACAAAGCAAACTTGTAATTCACCTAAGCATGATTATTTGACAAAATCTGGTGCTTGTTCCTTGACCAGTCAGCCCTGAAACCTATCAAAACACATCTAAGATGCAAATAGGTTAAATTTAGAGGGAATAGTCCCATTGTGGTCTCCAAAATTTAGATGAAATTTTGTTAAAAAATAGATTTTATTGTGCAATCACATCAAAATACCCAAAATATCAAATTACCAATTAAGATCTAGATCTATTAGGATAAATGAAAATATATGAATGAACATTTAAAGTAACACTCTAATCCTAAATCTAATTGCTCGAAACCAATATTAAACAATAAGAGGACTAAATGATTTGGATTGGGATTGCTTACCTTAGACTCATATTTACAATATTATGATAGCTTGATTTATTGATTTGAATGATATCATGGATTTGGCTTGGATATTATAGTTAACTTCAATGGAGGATCATTTGTATAAATAGGCCATGGAGGGAAGATCTAATGCTCACATTTAAATTTGAACCATAGGGATCAAGGGTGGAAGAATTTCTAAGGAATTAAAAATTCCTTGGAAGTCTCTAGAATAAAGGCTTGTAAAGAGGAGGGGCCAAGTTAGAGGAGGTTATAGAATTAGAGAATTATATAATATCCTTAGGGATTAATTAGCATTAGTGATTGATTAGAATAGGGATTAGGTGGGTGATTAGGGACTAAGGGTGTAGGAGATCCTAGGAATAGGCTTAGTAGGTGGGTAGGTGATCCATGGGAATTTTAAATTCCCAAATAATAGATAAGAGAGATTAGGATGGGGTAAGACATGATTCATGAGGATTAATTGATTTGTGGGGTAGAAATAAGGTTAGTATGATGAAAAATAAAGAAGGGGAATGTTAGATGAATAACTATAAGGGATGATATTAGAACGGAATAAAAAAAGATAAATGTGATTAGATGAAAATAAGTGAAATTACTGTTAATTAATATTAATATTAGTGACCATGAATGAAGAAAGAGAATTTAAGGGTATACACACACATAATTAATATTAATATTAGTGACCATGAATGAAGAAAGAGAATTTAAGGGTATACACACACATATGTGTGTGTATACCCTTAAATTCTCTTGCTTCATTCATGGTCACTTATATAGATATGTGTATGTATATATAAACATATACATATACATACACACACATACACACACACACACACACACACACACACACACACACACACACACACACACACACACACACACACACACACACACACACACACACATCTATATATACATACATACATGTGTGTGTATGTATTTGTAAATATACATATACATAAATACATGTGTGTGTATGTATTTGTACATATACGTATACATGTATTTATGCATGCAGTATGTATACATACATATACACATGTACATGTATATGTATAGATATATGTGTATGTGAGTGTATATATATGTATATGTATACATATATGTACATATGCATATACATGTATGTATGTACACACTTACATATGTATATATGTATCTATATATATGCATATGTGTGTGTGTACATATGCATATACACACATACATACATGTGTGTGTGTGTTGTATGTATATGTACATATACATACACACATATACATGTATATATATGTATGTACATACATAGCTATATATGTGTGTGTATATATATATATATATGTATATGTATATACATATACATATATGTACATACACAAACATATATGCATGCATATATATGTACACACACACACATGTATGTATGTATGTATGTGTATATATAGAGAGACACATACACAAATACATACATGCATATATATGTGTCTACACACACACACACAAGGGTTGGAGGAGGCCCTTTCCAAATATATTGAACCAATGAAAAAATATACATGTAACTAATTAGAATATTAATGGAACCTTTGCTTAAGAAAATAAACCGGAAAAAACTAAATCCCTGATACTTACAAATCCTTCGAGGGGGAACCTAGTAGATGAAAAGAAGTGTCCTTTTCTCAAATATTTTTAAGTCTAAGCCATTGTCTAAGATTTCTCTAAAGGTCCCAAACATTTTTTGACATTTTTTTTACTATTAGGAATAAGTGATTAATTAATTATACAATAACATGCAATACAAAATTCATTCCTCAAAATCATAACAATAGAGACATATAGAAAAATAAAATAGATCTAAGCAAATACACAAAACATTGATATAATGTGATTTACCTAATGTGGGCTATGTCCATCAAGAATATCTATATAATAATGTAAACAATAGTACAAGACAAATCTCAACAAGAAACCTCTCATAGAGATAACTTTGTCCAATGTGAATTCACACTAGAATTCCTAAGATGCTAAGCTACACCTCAAACCCAATCACATTGATCGAAGATAAAATACAAAGCTCAAAATGAGATGAAAAATTCAATGCTTAATGTGTTTCCCCTCACCCCTATTTATACTTTCCAAAATCACTTGAAAAATTCACCATACTATGGAGATAACCATATCCCCACCAAATAAGGGAGGTTACAACCACCCGAGATAAACATAATCCCCTGATTCTCTCAACACCTTACCCACTTCTCCATAAAAAGTGCCACAAATGTGGGAAGTAGTTATCATACTCAAAAATACACCCTACCATTTTTTAAATTAAAATAACATGTTAAAATTGTCCCAATAATTTTATTTTTACCTTAAGGTTGTTAAAATGGGCTCCACTTTCAACAAGATCCCACTTTGAGTTCATTTCTCCTTGAACAAAATTTAACACTCCACCATGATCTTCATGAAGACCAACCAAAGTTGAACATAACCTGAACTTATCTAATGTGACTACCTTGGTCATCATATCCATAGGATTCTAGCTTGTATGTATCT